>BMAU01018995.1:0-187689 GCA_019973935.1 Trichonephila clavipes
ATTTTAAAAATAAATGTAAACTACATAAATAAAAAAATGTACAGTAAAAAATTAAATTATAAAAATTTCAGGAAATATTTTTGAAAAATAAACATTTAAGAAATATTATCAAATACTTTGTTTTCATGGATTAAATAGAAATAATATTTGAACAAAGATCAAATGTCGTGGCAATTAACACCGAAAATATCATGGTGAAAAGGGAGCTACCTGGAAGAGCTTTTTTAAAAATATTGGAGCATTATCTTGTGGCGAAAAACCTCACTCGTTTGCCGTTGTCACGATCATTGAATTAAACAAATAAGTATTGGAAACAGCACATACAGAAATATTATAAGTTTCGATAAAACATTTTAGTCCATAAACTTTATCAAACATGGGTGTCATGATATTTTAGCTTGTTGTTATAGTACTGTCTTTGCCTTTAAAAATTGTAACTCTCTCTTTTATAGCCAGTATCACTAAAATATTTACATTGATAAAACAGTACTCAACAAATGCCTTTTAGACTCAATTTTGTTATCGATTTTATTTCAAAATTCATGTAGCGTTGAAATATTATCATGTCATTTTTCATCACAAAGTAACAGTTTATAGCAAAATAAATCCTCTTTTGCTTAGCTATCATTAAAAAAATAATTATTAGAGTAGTTAGAAATATTAGGTAGAATAACAAAACACTCCCTAAATGGGTGTCATAGACAAAGCAGTCACTGAACATCGGCCTATCATTTAAATTAGAGTTAAAATTATACTCCAGAAACAAGTTATATCATATTATCAATAGTATTATTTCATACAAATTGTCTGCTTTTCAACAAAGCTACCATATTCATGTTCGAATTATTATTGCATTAATTAGATTTGAAGATGGCTGTAAGAAACAATTACCGATATTTCCACAAGAAATGCCAATAGTAAAATAAAAGTATGAATTTTGAAATATTTGCTTTCGTTAATACCGGCAATAAACATCAGCCGCATAGCCAGAAATATTTCTAGAAACCATCTCTCATTTACTGGAGAAAGAAATGTCTCAAGATTTGATCAAAGCACCAAAAGAAATTTTATATTGTTGATTTTTTTCTACCCAAATTAATAACATTGTATTGGTCAAATCTCTTGTTTCAACAAAATAGTTTTTCTAACAAATTATTTAAATTGTCATTAGTTGTTTAGTTGAGTTGTTATCAAACATCTTCTCATATTTAATGAAACTTTCTCCATTTTTAAAAACTCATCCGAGTAAATATGAAAGCCTCAGTGTGTTCGAGCGGTATAATATCGCCGATCCACCGATTGGAAATACAGATTATAGTGTTTGGCCTGTTCTTCATTCTTTCAGCGGGTCGAGCAAATTAGTAAATAGCTTTCGTGCCGCGATCGACATTCGAACGCACACCACCGACTGACACTTAGGCAAATTGGTATTCAAGGTGCTGAGATGGGTACAGTAGATACCTTGGTTTCCTCATGGTTGTTGCACCACTGAGTTTGCCTTTAACCATAAAATATTTTATGATTACTACTCTGCTCTTAAAAATATACAACTTTAAAAATACAGAAAAAGTTAAGTCATAAAAAAGTAGAAACATTCTTTGTCTTAATACTAATGTTAGTCGTAACGATCAAAAGAAGACAAAAAATTGCTTCAGTATTTAACAACATGCGACAATTAAGTTTAGTGAGTTTAACAAAGTAATATTTAACAAATTGGTATAAAAGCAACAAATATTTCAAATCAGGCCTTTCCCAAAGCAGCTTCTCGAATTCTGATAACAGATCTATAAGTTTAAACTAAACATTGTTCAATATTCAGCTGCCAATAAAAACACGGTCAAGGGTTTGCCGAGCAGGTGGAGTTACCAAAATAATACTGAAAAAGAATGGCAGAATGCTCCGATTTTTAAATAAACTACATAAATTGAACAATATGTCAGCCTAAAGTTTTAAGATGAAGTCAATGCTCTTTTCAACCGCAAATGAAAGTTTATATTTACACAGCTACGATAGGGCCGTTAGTGGTCGTTCATTTATACAAATGTTTTTTAAAAGATATCCCGAGGTACTACGCAATAGCCAGCCAGAATAAATCTAAAGCCCAATTATATCACAATATCTTTGTAGCTCTCCCACAGCTTAAATATATACAAAATGTGGCTTAAACTAACATTACTTGTTTCAAATGTGATGAATCATAAGGGTCGTTCTGTTTGAGCAGTAAAATTCATAATAAGAATGCTTGTTATTGAAGTTTATCTCAAAGTGCCTTAATCCAGAGTTTGTTTTAAAATTAGTCAAAGAGTGAAACATTGTAACACAAATGACATTACTCAGATGGTCAAGTAGCTAACATGAAAGACCGATATTATATGAAAATGTCAATTTTCAGCAAAATTTAATGGAATTTTTGATGAAATGAAATTTTTATTAATGAATAAATTATTTGTATTTTATATAGCAATCATTTTTCACTAACTAGACATAAGAATATTTATCTTTATTATATCTCTCTGCTAAACAACTTAGGAATGTAATAAAGTTTTTTTTATATTGCTGTTGGAAGGTTCTTTGCTCATTCCCGGGATAATCCTTTGCATGCACGGGTCTTTCAGAACCCACACCAAACATTTAACTATATACCGCTAAACAGTACTTTACTCAAAAAAATCAAATCTTGCCAGCTCGTATCTTTGTAGATCACAGTGAGCTCATCATCATGCTCAAAGAAAGCCCTATATAAATAAGCAAGAAGTTCTCGTTCTTCAAAGTTCAACGCGCTTTTGTGGAATAATTCACGCCCGAGGAAACCAAATTGGCCATTCATTAATAAAGTTATCGCGGAGGTGTGATCACAATAAAGTTGATGCCAACTAAAAAGATATTTTCTTGAATATCACAGCTCATCAATTACACCGTCCGGGACACGAACTGGTTATAAAAACCATCACAATTGGTGCATATATTGGTTGCTATATATATACATATATATATATATATTAACAATAATAAGAATTAATAGCTATTTAGTAGTCAATCTTACCAGTTACGTTCAGGGTCAGGTTAAAATGAAAAAAGATCGAATCGTTTATCGGTGCTACATAGATTTGGACTATAACATATTTCTTGAGGGGGAATACATTGTATTCTGTAGTGAATGAATATTGAGTTTTAGATTACCCATCCTCAGTTGCACCTACCTCACTAAATTATTGGCCTTGTTGTTCAGTATAGGTTTGAAAAAGCAAGTCGTAATAGCCAAACACATGACAAGGGTGCGCTGAATTTTATATATTTGTCAGTCAAGTTAAATTGAGGAGTTAGTCATTTATTCCAATAACCAAAGCCTTCTCTGTATCTTTTAGCGGGGCTTAATAGTCGAAGTCGAAAAACAAAATAGACTTAATATTTCATGACCCAAAAGTTCTTATCAGGTAATTAAATTGTTATCATAAGAAAATATGGCTAAAATACTCAAAAGATGATCTATTTTCGCTACATGCCGCCGCGCCTTGGTGTTCTCGACTTCAAAAATGAATGCGTTAATATACCGATATTACTTAGAATAATAAATTATTTTATCACGCGTTGTTTGATTCATCGGGTAGCAAAGTCTGACGGTCGGCGATATCCTATTATATCTCCATATATGAATCGAAAGTATAGCTTGCAGTGCTCAAACAGTAAGGTGAGGTAAACATGCAATCGTAGTAATTTATTGATTAAACCATGAAAAGGGGTTTGACACCAGTCAGTCATATAAAATGCTTTATCGGTAGTGAATGGCATAATAATTTTATAAATGTGACAAATATTATACAATGAATGACAGCAAACTTTGGCCATTACATGTTATTTAATTGTACTCTTTAGGCAATATTGTAATATAGTTTCCTGTATCATACATAATTTGTCAAATAAACATACGCCAGCTTTCAGTACATAAAAATACTATATATGCCCTGGCTGTTCACATTGACAATAATTATAAGATATAAAATAATTTGTCATTGTTTTCCTTAAAAATCGCGCCTGAAATAAACAAAGAGCTGGTCAGTCGGTTATCAGGCATCAAACAGTTTATCAAACTAGTCTTCACTGTGACAAAAATCACAAACGAATAGCATCTAAATACGATTTACAGTTCATGATATCATGCCTTAGCCAAACACAAATTATATGCCTCGACGACCGTGCATTGTCAGCGCTTCATTGAAGTCAATCGAAAATAGATCCCTCAGTTTTGTTTTTCATTTATCGGAAGAGAAGACAGTCATAAACCAGCAATGTTGTTAAAGTTGAGATACGCACAATCAATAGTACTTCGAACATGGGCGAATGGCCTGCGGTACCACTGGGCGCACATCTCGTGATATTTCGCGTCATATGGCTCCGTCGCCGTCAAACGATTATCAGATCATATCTGAAATTATCGGTGGGGTTGAGCAGCAAGTTTGAATTTAAAAATCTTATTAGCCCAATATTAATCTTAAAATCTTTGTCAGCTGACAGAGCCTTCCTATTTAAACCGGGGCCACCCTGCTCAACAATGTTTGCACCAAATTGATCTGGATTCCCGCCTCACACGCCAAAGCCCGCCAGCCTGCAGCTTCGCATTTTTTACGGGGTCAGCTTGACTGTTAAAAAATTTAAAAACATATTATAGATCACGTTAATATAAGATTGCCATCTTAAACTTTAACAGCACCCAGTAATATGTGTGTTTTTGTTAAACATAATTTTTCTTAGTTTTAATTTAGTTTCAACAGGAAATATACATTGAATTTTGAGTGGATGTAAAAATATTACAAAATAGCATCAACATGAATATATGACTATTATGCTGAGTTAGCTCATCTATCGCAATGACAAACATATTTCAACAAAATATTTCAGCCTTCGATTACTTAAATTTTCTCGGATAAGATATGAATATATAGCTTGTCATCCTTTAATATGGTTCGGAATACAATTCGGTCACATCAGCGAATCGTAATCGAAAGGAGCAGTAAATACGCATATGTACCAGTTTAATAGCGCTTGTATAAAAACAAAAAGTTCGAATAGTTCGGCTCAAATGGTGGGCTCATTTCAAATGGAAGAGAGAATTGCCAAAATAGTTTCGCTTATCGTGAATAACAAAGAGTTAAATTTAAAGTTATATCACCAACAATTTCCAAAATTACGATTACCCCTTCGTTCAACGAAAACATCTACTGGTATCGCTAAACAGTTTTCGTCGCTTCAATTATTTGAATGATTGGATGTTTTCCCTTGCCGGCCAAATGTATTTGAGCTAGTGTCATTAGATGCAGGTTGGCTTTTCGAATGCAATACCGACGACGCGCAATAAAAACAGGAACGAAGACGCTTTTCCGTCAATGAGATTGAGGAATATGTGGTAAATGAGTTCAGTAGTTACAAAAACTTCCTACAACCTTCATCGCGATTTTCCATCGGCACCGTCAGCAAATGTCATTTTCACGACATGCGCTCTTCTTGCATATCCGCTTCCCCATTACCACTGAAATAAATTAGTGCCTGACCGCCAATTTTCGGGTCAACGAGATGGGTATATCGTCCACTACCGCGTATTTGAATGCCTGGTGGAATTTTCCGCCGCTCGATGCGACGCTTCGTCGCGCTTTACAGCGCAGAGCCTCGACGATTTCACATCGCATTTTGAAAAGCCACTTTGTTTTCGGACAGCATGATGACAGCAATTTTGATCGCTCTTCAGCTTCTTACGCCATCACGATAATAAACCGCAGCGTTGGCAGTGGTAAAACGGCTGGCGAATAATATTTCCTTTTCAGATCCGGAATAACCGCCGATATATCAACCAGCAAAGTACAGCCGAATTGTTTTGTTGATGATCGAATGATAAGTTCAAAGAAATCAATAGATAATGCGCTGAATATGAAAGAGGATCACGCTGAAAATGGACGAAAAACACGTTGAGTTCAAGTTATCAGGTTTGAAAGCTTTGTTACAGCCAAAGCGAGTCATAAAAACAGAACAGGAACATTATTATTCAAGCCAACATTAATTAATAATGACGCGTAATTGAGTTGTCATGAGGTTTCTCTTCGCTTGTTATAATGAGAATTTGGATACGAACTGAATAAATCCCAGCGAACTGACGGGAACACGCCAACAGCTTCTAAAGCCTATATACCGAAAAGCAGTTTAGCCGGTTTGACGAAATTGTGCAGCAGCCTCAAGGGTCAGGCCGCAAAAAGAAGGTTTCGAAGCCTTTCGCTCTTAGGCAGCAGTATTCAGATTTCCTCATAGCAGCGGTAGTGAGCACCTAAATGCCAGCCACATCCAGCTCACCGGGTAATATTTTACACTGATGGACTCCGGTGTTGTTATCATCGACACCCCGGACCACAGCTGCAGATCAGTCTAGTCGCTGCAGAAAGATGGAGGGTTCATGACAAGTGAAAACCAGAAAAAGACCTTTTCTCCTCGTCAGCCAGCAGAAGGCCAATGTTTATCGTGCAGGAAATGTTATTTCGAAGCGGTAGATGAAGAGAGCGTCTGTACCTTTATGAGTATTAATACGATGCAAGAAGCATTACGCAAACTAAAAGATCGAATATGAAACCGGAAGCCGTTCCATTGAGTGGCGCCGATTTACCATTATGTCCGGTAACATCAGCAGTGAGCAGCACGTATGTTGCAGCAAGCTTATCATCGTTGCGGAATGCCCATAGCACCATCTAATATGGAATATAAAGCTTTGCCGACGCACGGCGCCGAAGAGTATCCAAAAAGTGATTTCGATACGGTTCACTTACTTCAAACTTTATTGAAACTGTATTATTTTGTAAAAACACATAATACTTCAACCAAAGAGAGTCACAAAGAGGGAAGTTTGTAGCCACCAAGATGCAACAAAATGCCATGGAGAAACATATGTAAAAGATCAAAGTTGGGATCTCACTGCTCAACTTCAAACCGAATTTTTACCGGCCCATTCAGCTTTAGTACTTTCGGAATTTTATTTCATGCAATAAACAAATAACCGAGTCATTGAAATTTACTCAAAAAATTCTTTTTGGCGATAATATCTCAAATAGTTTTCGGCGTCTTACATGATGTACTGTATAAAAGTCTTAGTAAGGTATCATTTTCACCCTTTGTTGCTGATTTGTAATACGCAAAGCCGTTAAGAAAGTTTATTTGGTCTGCTGTCAATAGTTAAAAATAATATATAGATTTATTATTGTCATTCTTTCAAATATGAGGTATTTCGAGAATGCAAATTCACAGTTAGGATCAATAATAAAAAGCCCTTTATGCTTCATTTAGTTTCTGTGGGTTTCAGGTCATGTCGTCACCGAAGTCGTAAAAACAAAGCTCGTAGTTGTTGCTTGCTCAGAGCGCCAGAAGTCATTGGCCAGGAATATCAGCCAAAGAGATACCACCCGTTCGCGTCGGTTTGAAAGCGATTTAAGAATTAGTAATGCACCAGACTGTTCGATTTATTGTAATAGCAGCAAAACGGTCGATGAGCTCATGAATAAATATAACAAATCTTTGTGTAGAAAGGATATGCATCTTCTGACATGCAACAAAAATTGTTTCTTCTGGTTGAACCGCATTACCTTGTATGGGATGGAATTCGTTTCCTTAATATGTGGATGACCTTGTATACAATACCTGATCATCGGCCAGCTTTCTTGAATCGAAAACATTATCAAATCAAATAATCTCGATGTTTTCTAACACTGGATGTTGAATAAAATTTCCTCAATAAACAGCCTGGTTAAAATAGGTAATGGACAAAGCACAGAGATCAAATAATACATTTAACAGCGATAAACCTTCATTTTTCCTCGGCTATCACAAAATAGCGTTCTTTAACAATATGCAAAATAGCCTCTTTAAAGAAATAGATAGGAAACTCCAAAGAAGTTTTTAAAGTAGTTTGCTCATCATAGTAAACCTATATTAGCCTAAATGGTCAAAACATCTATTGAAAGGCCTGGCTATTTATTCAAGGAACTTTTAAAGTATATTTTTGTATAATGTACATTAGTTTGATCATTATAATAATGTAGCTGAAAGAAAAAATTTTATCTGAAATATATATCAATTTTGCATATTAAGCTTTTTTTATTTATTTTGAAGTGTTGTTAAGATATAAAAAATAAATATATATATATGTTGTCACTGGAATTTGAAATTCCTTTAAAATTTATGTATTATAAAAATGTATGTTTTTAAAGAAGTTTAGGCTTGAATCTTTTTAAAATCTTTTTTTAGAACATTATCTTCTACTTCAGTGGTAAATGCAAATGCTGGTGGTGAAGGATGGCTGAGCAAACTATTACATGTACGAAAGATAGAACCTACGAAAGATTCACATTCAAAATTACTATCCGACACTGAAAAAATTTATGAATTGCAAAGTATATACATTTTTGTTTCCCATTTAATGCATACCAAATAAGAGAATGTAAATTTCAATAGAATGTTTTATTATTTAAAATATGGTTTACTGTATTGAGTAAAACCTTTTAAAAGCCTCTTTGGAGGTTTCTATCTAGAAATATTTCTTTAAAAATATTTTGCATATGGTTGATTAAAAATTTATATTTTGTATTTTTAAAGCAGGGAAAAATGAAGGTTTATCATGTTAAATGTAATATTTATATTTTGTCAGTCTCTGTACTTAACTTGTCCATTGCATATTTTTGCTCCAGACTTGTGTTTATTGAGAATTTAATTCAACTGTGTTAGGTATCCATGTTAGAAGCATCAAGTTGGTAATTTTGTTAATGTTTTCAGTTCAAAGTAATATGTTCCCGTGTTGTAATCAGAATCTAGAATAGATTATTTAATATACAAGGATCATCCACATAATAAAGACCGTTCCATTATACAAAATTAATGCAGTTTTTATTAGAAGAAACAATTTTTTTTGTTGCATGTCAGAAGATTCCTTCACTTCTCTGCATAATCACTTCCTACTTTTAAAGATTTGTTGTATTTGTTCATGAGCTCTAGAATTCCATTGTTTTACTTTTTTGCTGCTATTGCAATAAATCAGACAGTCTGGTTGCATTCTCTAATTCTTCATCACTTCCAAAATTTTTATCGGAGAAATATGGAGCAAGATTCAGACTGTCTTTTTGAATACAGTGTCTCCCTGGCTTAATGAACTCCTGGCAGCTCTGGTGAAATATTTCTTCTAATTTTTGTTTTATTTTCCAGTCTTTTTTTTGAAACACTTAATTTGTCCCTGAAACCCTAGAAATAAATAAAACATAAAAAAAGTTTTTTTGTGTGTCCTAACAATGAGATTTGCATTCAAGATCCATATCAATGATATTACAGTACTTTATCCTGAAATGCTCATGTGATTTATTAATGGAAAGAATGGTAATAATTGCATCTATATATTTATTTTTGCCTTAACCCTCTGACTACTCAATTTGTAGACCGAAATCGCTTCAAAAATTGTAATTTTTTTTGCATATTTTAAATCAATATATATTAAAGAATTGAAAAATGCATTTTTTCTTTCTAGAAAAGATTTTTTATACAGAATTTTATCATGAGAAACTAAGTTGCCAGAAAAACTAATTTCGGATGTTATCACCAAAAAAAAATTTTTTTAGTAAATTTCAATAAAATTATAGTTAATTTCTATTTATTGCATAGTAAAAAAAGTAAAATTCCAGAAAATATAAAGCACAGATAAAAAAGATACATTAGAAATTCAGTTTAGTATGATAGAGTTCGAAACAGGGTTCAAGGCAAAGTCCAACTTTACAGTCTTTGCACCAGATTCGTGTTTCTATGCGAATTTTTTTCCCATTTGCATCTTTTCTTGAACAGCAAACAGCACATTGTCTTTGAGGCTCTCTTTTTATGGGGTTAGGTGGTATGTGGCTTGCAAAATGACGAGCTTTCAATCGCAAAGGGTTCAGAGTAGAACTCGGTCTTCCTGGACCATTGCAGTTATCTCTATCAGAATACTTTTGGATACTTTCTTCAGCCATTCGCAATCGAGATTCCAAAAGCTTTATATTATGTGTTGGGTTTTGCTTTTTGTAAAGTACATAGGCATTCCACAACGATTGATCTAAAAACTGCCTGAAAATTTTGATATACTTTCCTTGTTTTCGGATCGTAGGGTAGTAGGACATTTCATGGTCGTATAAGTCGACGCCACCCATTGTATTATTATAGTCACAAACGACAACTGGTTTCATAACAGTCTTTTTAGATTTGCATGTCGCCAAATAAGAGCCTTGCATCGTGAATAGTACTCATAAAGCAGACACTCTTCTTGTCCTGCCACTTCAGGGCCATGACTTTACCTCTTTGATAAGCAACAATTTCCCCCTTGGGGACTTTCTCTTTTGAAAATTTGACAGGGAGGTCTTTTCTGGTTTTATTCACTGTCCCATAAGTGTCCGTCTTTTCTGTAACTAAGATGTCTGCAAGCTGTGGAGACATATAAAAATTATCAATAGTGACACAATAACCTTTTCCCAGGAATCGATCCATCAAGTGTAAAATAATTTTGGTGGAAACTGGATATTGGCTGTATTTCGGATTATACACTGTTCCTTCACCTGTATATATGAGGAAATCTGAAATGTACCCACTTTCTGCCTCACAAAGAACGAAAAACTTCAAGCCAAATCTTGCTCTTTTTTTTGCAATATACATTTTCCACTTGAGCCTGCCTTTGAACTTCATCAAACTTTCAGCTAAACTAAGATTTTTCCCGGGTATATAGACTTTTCGAAATTTGCGTTGAAGATGTTCCATTAGTTCATAAATTTTATTCAATTTCGGCCATGGGTGTTGGTCTCTATCAAATTCCTCATTATTAGTAAAATGAAGAAACTTCATGAGCAATAAAAACCTATTTCTTCCAATTACTTTTGCAAAAATCGGTGTGGATAATGTTTGACGCTTAGACCAATAATGTTCCTGTTCTGGCTTTTTTATGACTCCTTGCAGTAACAAAACTTCAAAAAATAGTCTTAGTTCTTCAACATTTGTTTCCGTCCATTTTTTCCAGCGTGATCCCTCTTTACAAACTGTTTTATGGATATATTGTTCAGCGTATCTATTGGTTTCTTGGACTATCATTCATAATATTTGATCATCAAAAAAAAGTTCAAAATAATTCAATATACTTGCGTTGTTAGCTATATTTACAGTTATTCCCGGATTTCCACGAAAAGGAATTGGAGGAGGAGGAATATTCTTCATATCGATTTTGCACCACTGCTTAACACTTTGCAAGTTTATTGAATCATGATCAGATTCATCGCTAGAAGAAGAGCAGTCCAAAAAATTTATATCACTATCACTGTCAAAACTAAAATCGCTTTCAGAATCTGATAAGTCATCAGGAATATACACGCTGTCAATCGCCGAACGTTTTCTAGCAGCCATCTCTGATTAGAAAAAAGCGGCAAAAAGTCAAGTTTGAGCGGGAATACCACAGGCCTTCAAATGCCGCAATTTAGTGGACAACTATAGACATCTGTTAGCCAAAAGTTAAATTAAACGTCAAACACTGTACCTAATTTATTTCAATGGTTAAACGGGGGAAAACGGGATGCGTTCCTCGATAAAAGAAGAAAAACACATGTCGGCGGAAATCGCAAGATGAGCAGATTTTGCTACATTTGAGTTGCCCGTGGAAATCGCGGGATGAGCAGCCAGAGGGTTAAAGATATGTACAGTGTTATAGGTTGGAACAAGGAGACATTATCCTTTGTCTTTCTGTTTCAATTTTACTACATAAACCTCAAAATTATATTGTTGGAAAAAACACTGTATGTACATTCCCTGTTTTTTGTACATAAATGATCAGTTATTGCATTCAAGAAAGAAGCCAACCATCATCTAATGACAAATAAATGAAATTGCGAAGTGTGTTTGACCTGTTATTGGGAAAAACACTTTACATGCATATCCTCTTTGGTTTGGCATTTTTATATGTAAATCAGTTGTTCTGTGGGTGAACGTGACAGAAACTTGTTCTTATTCTTTAGTAAACAGGAATGATTTTCATTCTAGTTTGAGGGTGAATGTCATGAATTACAAATTGATTGGTGATGTAATAACTAGAAATATCTTGGTGATATACTTTGTCACTGAAGCCTAAACACAGCAGGTTCAATCTCTTTACCATTTAAATAAGGAAATTGCATTATTTTGAAACAGAATTCCAATATTCAGAATTTTTTTTGTTTTGTATAAAGATAATTTAACTTATATTAAATAATTTTATATCGCATATTTACTTTCTCCTTCAATTACAGTTCATGATGTGAAACCAGATTGTATTGAACCATATTTAAAAGGATAGTAAGTATATGATATATCTTATCAGAAAATTTAAATGAAAATCGAACAAGTTATTTTTTGTTGAAATGTTTGTCATTCTAATTACCGTAGTGAATATTTTTCTTCTATGTAGTGTACAAGCATACTCTTCATGTTGGTGCTTATTTTATTAATATTTTTTACATCCATAAAAATTCAATGTAATATTTCCTGTTGAAATTTTCTAAATTAAAACTAAAGAAAAGAATTCTAATGTTAGAACTTGTAGAAATATTGCATCAGGTTTTACACATAATTGCTACTGTAGACCTTGTTAATATAAAGTTTAAGATGAGCAATCCAAATTCAAGCCTGTATTCTTTTATTAACGTGATCTATAATATGTTTTTTTAAATTTTTTTTTAGTGAAACCTTTAGTCAAATATTGCATAAAAAATCTGAAGCTGCAGAACTTGTAGGAAGCTGGCGTGTGGAGATTGGGAATCAAGATCAATTTGGTAAGCAAAACATTTGTTAATTTGAAAAAGTTGCATTTTTGGGATTTAAATATAGGAAAGGCTCTATTATTTGATAAGATTTTAAGATTAATAATAATTTAATAAGATTTTTTTAAATTCAAACTTGCTTTATATTTACCAGTGTTTTTTCCAGGAATATTTGTAGTCTGATAATGTTTTAATAATTTATTAGAAAGTAAGGAAATTATATATACTGTTGCTAAATGCAGAGATATGGCACCAATAGTGTAAAACCATTCCCATACATGTTCAAGTACAATAATTTTGATTGTGCATGCTCTAACATAATAGCATTGCTTACAATTTGTAACAATCTTCTCTTATTTTGTCATGAAAAATTATTAAAATTTGGGATCTCTATTTTCAATTGAAGAAAACTCAATGAAGCATATTGAAAAATTGCAGTCAAATGTTCAAGTACCCTGTAAGACTACAATGTTTAACAAAACCGCGAACATCATGGAACTGTACATCAGTATTTAGATTCATACTTATTCAAATTTATGTGGTTTGTCTACAGGATGAAGATTCATTTGTCATGATTTTGTGACATTTTGGTCACCTGAATAATGCAGCTATTGTAAGATCTTTTGTTTATTTCAAATGTACTTGATTTTTTTAAAATACAATATTAAATTATTTTATATCTTTACCAATTTATTTGTCAATGGACTAATATTGAGGGAGCATATATGAAAATTTGTTTTTGCTTGTGTGCTGAAATGATGACAGCACTTTTGCAATGTTTTTATTTGACGTGTTTTGATTTGATAAAATTGCTCAATGGTATGATATACAAGAACCGTATTTTAATGTACCTAAAAATTTTAATTAAATGTATGTAGTATTTTTTAAAAAGTTTTATGTCATTCATTTTGTATGTAATTGTCACATTTATAAAATTAATATGCATTCCTTGATGTACTTTAAAACATTTTATGTATTTGACTGAAGACATTCAAAATTTATTTTTCATGGTTATAATCTAATAAATTACTGATTTTTTAAAATGTTTGATTTACCCCCTCACCTTATATTTAATTTTTTTCTAAATATACTTTCAGTTCATATATGGAGATATAATAGAGGATATGTAAATGCAAATCAAGTTTTAACATTATGCCGTGAAGATCAAGAACTTAACGCATTGTCAAAAGACCTAGTCGTGAACATTATTTCTCGTAATAATCAGTATATGCTCCCATTCAGTTTTTGGGGTGATCCAGAACCTCAAAATCGCAACAGCATGTATGAAATGCGATCATATGTTTTGAAGGTATGTTTTTTATTATATTTTCTTATGATTTAACGCAATTTAATTGCCTGTTAAAAAAATTTTTTTAAGTCATGAAATATTAAGTCTACCTTTTGTTTTTCTGACTTCATTTATTAAATTTACTTAAAAGATCTACAAGGGAAGCTGTAATTATTGGAATAAACATTTCTTTCCTCAATTTTAACTTATTGACAAATATTATAAATTTTCTATTTAACTTGCTTGCTTACTTACATATCATATGATTGGACCATTTTGCATTTGCTTGTTTTTTTTCAAACCCCTTGTATTTATTTTGGAGCAAATTTTAGGTCTTTTTTTTTAAAACTAATAATTCTATGAAAATGGAATCTGCAATATTTTTGAGATGTTAATCTAAAAATATTTTATTTGTTCTTTTTCTAGAATTTTTAATGTATTCCCCCTCTAAAAATATATTTATAGTTAAAATCTATGTAAACGTTAAACTGATTCAATCTTTTTTTCATTTTTTAGCCTGGTACAATGATTGAATGGGGCAATAACTGGTAAGTTATTAAACTACTTTAAATAATATTAATTCTTATTATTGTATTAATATATATATATATATATATATATATATATATATATATATAATTGTGATGGTTTTTATGTAGTTCATTATCCCGGTTGTTGTAGTGATGGGCTAGTATTCCATTCAAAGAAATATCTTTTAAGTTAACATCCAACTTTTATTAATGATCACACACATATATAACAATTAATAGATAATAGCATTTGGACTTCACAATAATCAGACATGGACACTGAAACATACAAAAGCTACATTGGGAAGACAAGCAGACAAAGAGAGGAAGGAACAAAGAACTCTTGCTATTTATATGAGGCTGCAAATCACGCTCGACTTCTTCTAACAGAGGCTATGATTGGTGGAGAACTACTTCTTGATAGTTTCTGATGCAGTCTTACTTTTAAAAAGATGCAAGCTGTTAACTTCTAAGATTTGATTACAATTAAATCTTGGTTATGCGGGTAAACTAGTTAAATATTTAAGTGTGGGTTCTGAAGAAATGGACCATTAGAATTTTAAGTTATTCAGGATGAATTTAAAGGGAATTATTACATGTGTATAAAAAATTTATTGATCCTAAGTTGTTTGTAAAGGAGGTATAATAAAAGTCATGTTCTTACTTTTTTATGTCTAGTTAGTGAAAGAAAAATGATTGCTACCAAATAAAATGCATGTTTGATTCATTAATAATAAAATTTCATTTCATAAAAATTCCATTGGAAATTTACTTTGCTTTGAAAGTTATTTGATTTTTTTCATATGTAGAAAGTCAGTCTTCTTTTAATGTTAATACTTATTATCTGAAATGTGTCATTTTGTGTTACAAATGTTTCCTCTTTGATAATTTTAAATAAACTCTGGATTTAAAGGGCACGAGGAATAAACTATCGCAAAAGCAGTGCTGTTGCTGGATTTTTCTCTCAAATAGGGCAATTATACATGGTTCATCACATTTGGAGTAAGTATTAATTGTGATTAGTTTAAGTACACATTTTTGTTATGTGTTTAAACATTAGGGCTTATAAAGATGTTAATGATATGAATTGAACTAGACTGTTCTGAAAACAGTATTAAAATTAGTACCTCAAGTTATCTTTTTAAAAAATGATTTGGCAGACATAAATGGACATTACTTGGCATTTTTATCCGCTAGCTGTGTAAATTATAAGCTTTCATTTCTGGTTCCAAATGAAAAAATATTTATTGACTCATCTTAAAACTTTAGAGGAACTATTTTATGTATTGATTAATTTATGTAGTTTATATAAACACTTTTTAAAATCAGACATTCTTTATTCTTTTTCAAGTATTAATTTTAATTCTTTCCATATCAGTATTATGATTGATGTTTTTATTTAAACGCTGAATGATTGAACAAATGACGTTTTTTTTTTAAGCTTATAAAGATCTGTTATCAAGAAAAGAAATTCGAGAAGCTGCTTGGAGAAAACCTGGTTGGGATGAATGTGTTGCTTATACAGGTTTGTTAAATATTTACTTTTGTTAAATATAAACTAATTGTTAACATGTTTGTTAAATATAAACTAATTTTTTTTGTCTTAGTAATATGCTTTTGATATTTTTATTCTTTATTAATTATTAAGATAAAGAATGTTTCTACTTTTACATGACTTAACTTTTCTTATTTTAAAGTTGTATATTTTTTAAAAAATCAAATAGTAGTCATAAATATTTTATGGTTAAAAACTTAAACTCAGTGGTGCAACAACCCATGAGAGCCAAGTCCTACTGTGCCCATCTCAGCTTTCTTGACCTTGGACTCTGAGGTACATAAGTGGATGTCTCGGTCCGGTAGTCAGTCTGATGCATTCAGGTGTCAGTCTTAAGTTCCCAAGCAAGCTTGGTACTAATTTATCGACCCACTGAAGGGATGAAAGACTGGGTCGGCCTTGCCCAATCTGGTATTTTAATCCGTGGATCTGTAACATGGAAGCGTGATATGCTACCACTCAGACACTGGGCTTCATATTTTATGGTTGAGTTTTTAAAAATGGGAAAAGGGTCATTAAAATATGAAGATGATTTTTATTAATAGCTCAACTAAAAATAATAGTAGTTTAAATAATTTGTTAGAAAACTAATTTTGTTGAAACAAAGTTTGTTAATCTTTAATGTTATTAGATTTGAATTAGAAAAATTCATAATCAACAATATAAAAATTTCTCTTTACAGTTCCTTTGATTAGAGAAATGCGGAGCCGTTGGTTACGTCCGACTTCTTTTTCTCCAATTAAATGAGGTGGTTTTTCTAGAAATATTTCCTGTGTTTAATGCAGCTGATGTTTTGTGCAATTGTCTTAGCAAGAGAAGCACAAATAATTATAAAATTCATACTTTATTTACTGTTAGCATTTCTTGTGAGAAATGCGCCATTAAATTTGGTACAAAATTTTTATTATCTTCATCTAATTAATGTATCTGAAATATGAATTCAGATTTGTAATGAATGAAGTAGCTTTGTTGAAACTGGGTAGATTTGTATAAACTAATACTGTGATAATGATATAGCTTGTTTCTTAAGGTATAATTTTAACTCTAATTTAAATAATCGTATTGAATATTCAAGTATTGATTATTTGTGTATTTTAATTTAAAAGTGTTTTGTTATTCTACCCTATTATTTCTAACTACTCCTAATGAATTGTACAAAAAATGATACTTCATAAAAGAGACTATTTTCTTATATATGAAGCTTGTTACTTTTGTGATAAAAAAAGTAACATAAGAATGGTGCTGAGAGATGTAATTTTTTAACACTACATGAATTTTAAGTAAATCTGATTATCGTGTAAATTGAAAATAAAAAAAGTCATTAAAAAAAGACATTTATTGAAATACTGTTTTTATCAATATAAATATTTTATTGGAATGTTGCTACAACAATAAAGAAGTTACAATTTTTTTAAAAGTAAAGATTGTACTATGGCTGTAAGTATTAAGCTAAAAGAATACGAGTACCTTTTTATGTTTGATAAAGTTTTATAGTTTAAAATGTTTTATCAGGGCTATAATGTTATATGTGTAATTTTCTAATACTTATTTGTTTGAATTCAAATGAATGTATTTCCAACTTTTAGTAAACAGAGGAGGAATACTTATTTTGTATAGTTGAGGTTTTTTTTATTACAAGATGTATGATATATATAAAAGGTTTAATCATGAGATTTTAAAAATATTTTTTAAAGAAAAATCTTCCAGGTAAATTTTTGCTCCCTTTTCCACCATGATGTTTTTCAATTGTTAGTGCCACAGTATTTGTCTTTGTTTCAAATAAATGAAAGAAATGTACAGTATTTGTCCATTGAAATAAAAATTATTTGATAAGCTGTTTCTTGATGTTTGGTAAAAATGTACAAATTTTTATAATTTAATTTTTTTATATTGCATTTTTTTATTTATTAATATTAGTTTACATTTGTTTTTCAAATTAAATGTTCACAACCCTAATTAAAATTTAAATCATGAAAATGAATTTGTTTTTTAAAGTGTACTTTAAAATTTTTTTTTTATTTTAAATTGAATATAATTGTTATTATGTTCATCGTTTTAGTCCTTACACTTGCTTTTTCTTCTGTTGATGAAATGTTTTTTTCAGCTAAAAGAAATGCCTAAATGATAATTAGATGATAAAAAATTGTATTAATATTCTCTTATTTTTTTTTTTTTTTTTTTTTTTTTTTTTTTTGATTAAATGTCTAGAGTGAAACTGCCAAAAAGTTTAACTTTTCATTTCAAAAGTTCAGCTTTTGATAAAATGTAATTTTTGTATCTGAGAATTGTGTTATCTCTTCAGAATTTATAACTCAAATTACGGTTCAATGTAATTGCATGGTTGTACTATGTTTTTTAAAAGGAAATCATAAGTGAGGTTGTAAATTCTTGTAACTCTGGATATACTTTTAAAGAAATGGGAGAAAAAAAAATCAAAAAACATATAAACTTCAATGCATTTTAGAAGCTTATGTTTATGGATAAGTTGGGCTTCATATTTGTGTCTTCTAATTTGGGATATGATATATTTCTTTGAAAATGCCAAATTTGCAATATAAATATTTATTTTCCAAAAATATGTTTAAAATTACTGGCTGGAGTTTTGAATACTTCAGAATATTTCAATAGTTTAGAATGTAAATTTTGATTTTGTAAGGGTTTTTATTTGGTTATGTGTATAATGACAGATTTATTAAAAGCATTCCTACTACAATGGAGTAGTAAAAATGTTTCTTTCATGTATTTATATATTACATACACAAACATATACATTCCTACTGTAATGAAGTAGTAAAAAGCATAATTTTTTTCTTTAGTAAATTTATGTACCATATTTACTCGAATCTAAGCAGCACTTTCCCCCAATATTAAGGGGACATAGTACGATTCAATTGACAAAAATCGGTCAAAAAAATCAAATCTAATTTTTTTTAGCCTAAATTATTTTTTATATACTTTTCTACAAACTTACAAAACTTGAAAGCTCCAAGTTTAAATAATGCAAGAGTTGTGATAACTTTTACGTTTGTTTTTATTCACATCACAATGGCAAATCAAAACTTTAAACTGACTTATCTCGGAAAGATAAAATAATTAGTTTGTCTTCATTTAAGATGCTAAGGCTTTTTTTCTATTGTTCCTAATACTTTGAAAATTTTTCACTTGTTGCTAATAGTACATGGAACAAAAGTGGGTATGTATTTGTCAGTCAAGGACAATACTTAATTTTTAAAAAGTAATTGTACTTAGAGTTTACACATTTTAAGGATTTTTCAGTAAGTATTCATCAAAAAAAGTATTGTACGAATACCAATCATGCCATCGCAAAACCCATACCAACTTTGGTTATACATAGTTTGTCGTACTTGTAAATCAAATTTCATATGTACGTCATTTTTTGTTGGAGGAGTATTTTAAAATCACTTCATAAGTTTCAAGTTTTTCCCTTAAAAAAATTAAATGGTTAGCTTTTTATGAAAACTTGAGCACAGAATCTGTTTTACATCATGCATACACATAGGAGGCAACCAAAAAAATTATGAAAATCATTAAATTAAATTTTGTGTAAATCATACCATGTCTCCTTAAAGCTGCTGAAAATCGGGTATGACTTAGAATCGAAATGAAAAGTAATGCGTTGGATGGGGCAATTAGAGTAAAATAGTTTAGAACCTGTAATTGCTCTATTTTTCATTTTCCTCAGACTTGTTGAGAATTTGGGGTGCGACTTAGATTCAAGTAAATACAGTATATCATTTTGTAAGAACAAAAATATATTACAGTGGTACAGTAAGTTTTATGTGATTATATTTAAACATATAAATTAAGATTAAAAATAACACTGTGAAAAACCTTGCATCATCTAGCTACTTTCAGAGAGTAACAAAAATACAGCTCATACTGGTAAATTTTATCTGAATTTTTATAATATTGAACTGAATTTTTTACATAAGTTTTCCTAGACCAGTGGTCTTGAAAACTTTTCTACTCATGAAACCTTTAGAACTATAAGGTATCTTTGAGGAACTCCATCCCACCCTATGAAAAATAAATCCTAAAATATTTAAAGTAAATCACACTATGCCAGGGGTGGCGAACCCTTTTGGATCAATGTGCCATTTTTTTTAAAGAAATGTTTAATGAGTTATAGGCGTGCCATCAAATAATTTTTACTTGGGGAAACTAATAAAAACTAAATATACGAACAAATCAAATTTCTTTATTTAATACGAAATTTTTTTTACACTGTATAGTAGGAAATGCTTTAGACGTGTAATTTAAATTAAAGTAACATTAGTGTGACTTCTGCTGTTGTAGATTAGATGAAAAATAACTTATATCAGGGTTATAAGATGTTACTTTTAGCTGAATGCGAGTCGTCTGCTAAACGGTTTCAAAGCGAGTCTGATGTAATTTATCTCTTGAAAATAATGATTCGCAGGCATCGGTAGATGAAAATATGGCTAAAATAGCATAAGCTAGCGTCTTAAAACAGTTAAATGTGTCTGGAATCGAATTCCATGTTTCCAAAATTTCGTTACTGGCATTTTTACTTATATTGCTTGTTAATCTTTCTGCTTCAATCAATTCCAACTTTTTCCTTGTTTCAATAAACTTTTGAATTAGACTGGAAATCAATCAGTTGCATTTCAAATTCAATTTCCAACCAATCGAATTGGGACAAGTTCAGTTTATCAAACGAAATCACATCAGGGTACATGATAAATTTGAACGTTTCCAATAATTCCTTGAACTGAGAAAATCTTGCTGAAAATCCTTCGATTAAAGAAACAATTATGGAAATAAATTAATCAACTGTTTTTTCATTTCGTTTCTCTTGGGCATCTAAATCTTTGATAAGATCTTGAATATAAAGATCTTTGATTTCAAGTTTGGGAAGTACTTGTAGTTTCTTGTGATAATATTGTTTCTCAAAACATACAGTTTAGCTTCAAAAGCCCGAATGAGATCCATCATGACAATAACTGTTTTATTCGGGCCTTGAAGTTTTGCGTTTAATTCATTGAAATGTTGGCATATGTCTGTTAAAAACATCAATTTTAAAAGCCACATAATATCATTCAACTGTGGGTATTGTTCAAATTTGCTCTCATTTTGTAGAAACAGTCTGATTTATCCCAGGCAATAAACAAATCTTTGAAGTACGTTCCCGCGACTCAACCAGCGAACATAATTATACATTAGCAATCCATTATACACCAAATTGACTTCATCCAACAAAGCATCAAACTTTCGCTTATTTAAAGCCTACGATGATATGAGGTTGACTATTTTTGTGACTAACGTTATTACATTATCAAGAGATGTTAAACCACTCTTTGCACATAAGGCTTGTTGGTGAATAGTGCAGTGGCACATTCAAGAATCGAATGTCCTACGTCTGTTTTAAATAAAGAAATATGAAACCACTTTTTTTGCCTACCATATTTGGAGCACCATCAGTGGTTACTGAAACAATTTTTTTCCAAATCAATTTCTTTCTCAGCAAGCGAATTTCTTACTGTCGTACAAATAAATATCTGTGCCCTTTGTAGTTAACAATGATGTTATATATCGCAATTAATTCTTCCTTAATGATGTTTCCTACACAATATCGAGCAAAGACAGCTAAACGTGCCGATTTAGTAATGTCAATTCTTTCGTCAAGACAGCGATATAAAAGGAGCGGAGTTAATGTCACTTTTTTGTTGGTCTGTAACATTTTCTGCCAATTTCAAGATTCTATCTTTCATTGTGTTTCTAGATAGAGGAACATCTTTGATGCGCTGAATTATCTTATTTTTATTATTAAAATCATCAAAAAGTGAGGGTGCAGATGCCAACCAAGCTTCCTTCAAAAACTCTCCCTCTTGAAAAGGTTTACCATGCCGATCAATGGCATTTGCAGCCGAGTAACTTGCCGCACTTGTGACAGTTTTTGCTTACATATTTAATTATAGACGTCGGCTGTTTATTTCTGTCTTTTATTGCACTTGCAATTAGTTATTTTTGCTCTGGTTTGCTTTTTTCACAAAAGGATTTGTGATTTGTTTCAAAATGTCGTTTTACAGACGATGTTCTGCATACCACTGTTCCAGAACATAAAACACACCGATTTGTCGCCTTTACTGATCATGCCATATTTCTCAGTCCACCAAGTTTGAAATTCTCTGCTACACTTACTATCTTACACTTTTTTTTTTTTTTTTTTTTGCTGAACTAGCCATGTTAAATAGCAGCTAAAATTCGTAAATTTAACACAAATAAACTTTAAATATACAGTTGTGTCGACGAAATTGACTTTCCTACGTGCTCTCGCTTGATCATACCCCCCAACTTTTTACTGACTGCCGTCGCATGCGCAGATTTTTTTGTTTTTTGGAAGTTGAGTACTTGTACGAGATCTCTGTAGTGTCTGCTCTTTCGCTTTTGTCTCGGGTCATTAAAAATTTAAAAAATAAAGCCGTGAGAGTTACTTGATGAATTAGACTTACAAGGCAAGAATTAGATCACATTATAAATTAGTTGTATACAAGCTGAACCATTAATGTAAACGTTAGAATATATTTTTTAAACAACTTGAATATATTTAGTAGTTATAGTTACATACACACCCACTATGCGTTGAAAAACTTTGCATCATACGCGACGTAATTACGCAAGACATAACAAACGAGTCTGCTCCTCGACGCGTCGGCGTCACGACAGATCACTCACTTTGTTCATAATATTTTATAGTGAACTTAATTATTTTCAGCTAAAATGCAAATCGCGTTTTTGATCGATGGCGTGCCCAAAATATTCTGTCGCGTGCCATTGGTTCGCCATCCCTGCACTATGCTATAGTTACTTTATAAAGACAATTTGAGAAAAGCCTTGTATTTTTTTTAATCAATCGCTTTTAACTTAAAGTCAATGCAACTTACTTATTAATATATAGCATTAATTCATGCTTGAGGTGTTAGCTACCCTTGCATTGTGTTTAGTGGCTGGCATATGCTTGCATTTTTTACCCAGACTGTCAAATGCCAACTTTATTGAAGCTATCAGTGTAGTCACCTTTAATGTAAAATTATCTTGTTTCTATATATATTTGTGTGTGTGTCTATATATATTTGTCTTTTGTTGCCACATACATTGATTTAGATTTTTTACTTAAATATGTTGTTCAGAATTGTTTTAAACTGTTTATAGCTGTGTGAGAAACACTTCTGTGCATTTATTCTGTATGAATTTTCAACCAAAAATGTTGGAGCTGTTCTTGCTTTATGTTAGATTGTAATGACAAATATATTAAGTTTAGGGGCGTAGTTACCGCCGTATCAATGATACAGTGCCCCGACATGTGTAAGCAAAATATCATAAACTATTAAAGGGTTTCAAAATAGGGCCCCCAATAACTTTTGATACCGGGCCCACTCAGGACTACCTACGCCAGTGATTAAGTTGTTCCCTCTCCTTCATTGGCAAGCCTTCAGATTTATCACAGTACTCACTTTTTCTTTTATCTATTCATGATTAACTTTCTCTGTGGGTGAAGAGTATTGCATCTTTTTTAAACTGAAAAAACAACAACTTTTTTTTTGTTGTGTAACTTTAACTCGGTCATTTAAATTTATTTCATTTTTCCTTTACAAAACTATTTAGTTTTTTTTTTAAATAAGTGCACGCTATTCTCTTTGATTTGTGATGACTACAAGTTAACTTTAAAAAACCCCCAATGCATCATTCATTTTCTTTTTAATTTTTGTGTGTACTTTCTGCCCTTTAAGCGACATATTTACAAAATTTAGAATGGCAATATATTTGCTATATAGGACAAACTAGGCAACCATTTCATTACATTATCTTAGAACATATAGTCATGACTGAGTTCGTTTAAAAAATAATCTAACTTCATTTTTTTAATTAAAAAAAAAGTCATTCAAAGTTTTTGCTTTAGATAATTATTTGACTTCTGAATATAAAAACGGGGTTTTATGTTTGCTGGATAACTCTTCGTATATCAAAGCTTTGATCGAATGACTTTAATTTACATCGCGCATTCTGAAGCAACACGAGGGCTATTGGCGATGGATTTTGCAATTTTGAATCACGTTAAAGTGAGCTGGTATCCTCCCTCTCCGAGCTTCTACACCACGTCAACATAAGGACGTTGAGCCTCGATTGATATAACGTGCATCAACCCATTTACACGTCTGGGGTTTCAGTGGGATTAGATTTCGAATTCGCGACTCGACAGCACCGGCCACGAGCTCGCAACAATGATCCACTCGGCCACCGTGGCCAGTCACGAACCATTAGAGAAACAAAGAATATGGTACAAAATATATTCAAAAATAAATGGTACAATGCAGTAGCGCACACAGGAATCTTTCAAAGGGGTGGGTCTGGGGTCGAAAGCTCATTCTTGTATCATACTTCTTTTGATTTTGTCGATTTTCGGGAACAAAACACAGTAAAAAACCAATTATTGAATAAATAATTAGCATTAAATAATAAAATTAATCATTAATAACAAATACTTAATTAAATTTACGTACTATATACTTAGAATTATAGTCAATCGGAAAAAAAATCAAACATTTTTTTTGTGTGTGTTGTCCCTCCCTCCTCCTGCTTGTGTGATCCACTGGTACAATGTTAATCAGTCTGTGCAATGTCTTAACACATCTCGTTGGAAAAAGAAAATATTTAACGATATATATATATGACATATTTTTATAATATTTCTGGAGAGTGGTTGATTGAAACAAAGATTTTCAAACAAAGAAAAATGTGATTTTCTGTGTTACGTGGAGCGTGGTCGAGTACGGTATTATCAAAGATGCACTCATGTAAATCATTATTCCTTTTTATTCACATCTGGAAATACATTAAAATCCAGTAGTGACGGCGTTACACATAACAAGAAGCAAACATCATGGCACAAACACAAAGAAACTACAACACAAAGCGGCCGGCTACATGACTACAGAGAAACGATCGAAGAGAGAGATTTCCAGAGACATCGGTTTTTATACCCGACGGTGAAGACCACGTGACATTTTTGTAATAAGAGCTCTGATTCGTTACAATGGGCGGGAAAGAGATTTATGATGTAATAATATTAGTCGATTACGATTAAGATCAGGGTGTTAGTTTCGAACCAAATAATTAGAATGTTATTTGAATATTATTAAAAAGAGTTAATTAAAAGAATGCTAGGTGGAATTATTACCTATACACACACACACACACATATATATCAACCCAAAATTATGGATATTTAGCAACACTGACGCACATCGAATAATATTAACTAGATAATTTTCATGTTTCTTGAATTATTTTTCACTTTCTCAGAAGAGAAATTTTGTGCATTAATATAAATAATTACCTCATATTGTCCTAAAAAAAGGTAGAATTTTATTAGTCTCCCCCCCCCTTTTTAGCTTTTATGAATTTTTTGTAGTGAAATTGGGGAAGCATTTAATATAAATCAATCTAGTTAAAACATGCTTCCCTGTTCGCTTGCCGATATCTAGATTCTTTTTCCTGAGAAATTTTCTTGAAAACATGAAGATATATTTAATCTTTTCAAAGAAAGACTATTTTAAGGATGGATAGACTAAACAGGTCAGGAGGCGGTTTAATGATTGCAATGCCAGTCCGCATTTCTGCCTGACAAACCTCATACACATGAATAAAGCTCTAACTATTGATTGTTAAAGCTGACATTTTTCAATGATTTCTCATGTTATATAATAAATGCCTAAACTCAAAAAATTTCTCTATTTAAACTCGGAATTTAAAAAAATTTAGTTTTAAAAGTTTATTTCAGTTTTTTTTTAAAATTTTTATTATAAATCTTTTATAATTGTATCAGAACTTATGGCACGGCTAGGAACAACTGATTCACATTTTGTTTTCAATGCAACTGTACCCATATATAGAAGTACTGTTGGGAAAGCTTTGATCATTGATCTCACCATTAGTCCATCAGCCTTTTTCATCTACATTAATATAGTTATGTTTTAGCCATCAGTTAATCAACACTTACCGTAAAATCTGGCGTATAACGCGCACTTTTAACACAAAAAATAAGATCGAAACTTAAAGGTGCGCGTTATACCAAGGCTATCTTGATTCTCAGGCTGCGACCGAGAACCCCCTTCCCCAAACTAGTCACATGACCAAAGGAGGGACGATTCTCCTTGGCTTTGACCGTCACTTCACTACACCAGTCTTCCATTAAAGCTTGTGATATAGTTCTTTACATTACCCCGTTTTTTTTATATATGAAATGTAGTGAGCATAATATCAGTAATACCATTGGATATAAAGAAAGGTAAGATATTTATATTATCCTACCTTTCAAGATGGCCTTGGTTATACGCCGGGTATAAAAACGATAGCTTTAAAAATAACTAAAGAGATGAGCATAAATTTTTTTTTTACTTCTATGTGTATCGAAATGTTGTTTATTAAAAAGAAATGACTTGTCTTATGAACTAAAAGAGTTGTAATCGTAGAAGTATGCTATTTTTTCAAGAGTCTGGAATAATACCTTGAATAAATGACTTCGAAACATAAGAGCAATTTATACTAATATTTCAGATTTCTTCGGAAAAAATGGGGTGCGCGTTATACGCCGGATTTTACGGTATATATTTATGTTACCATCTGTATAAAGTTCTCACTACTTAAGCATAATAATTGAATTTTAAAAAAATAATAAGGAACCCACGTAATCATGGTAATGAACTACAAGACCGTTGCTCTTTTTTGTCGAGTCTTGGAGTCGCTGAAGAACCGTAATGTAGATGGACTGATGCATGTTAAATCTATGTGCTAGCTCAGGTGTCGTCCTCGTCACTTGACCATGGTTCAAAATTACGAGGTCCATCACCGGGAAATTCTATCTAAATTTTTTTTAATTTTAGCAAACAATTTTTTTATTATTGAAATTGCAAACTAAAAATATTCTCCGATGCATATCAATAGTCTTAGAAGAATGAATTTAAAAATACTGGAGGAAAATAAAATTCTGGGATAAAAATTTACCAGTTCTATCAATAAGCGATTTATTTAACGAAATACTTAATCTGTGAGTGGTTTATTAGATTAAATTATTAGAAAAAGTTTCAAAAATTTTATATTGCAACTGCGGGTGTTTTTACAAGAAGCAACAGGTTACTTCTATTGCAGAGATTACGCAAAATGCTTCTTTTTTTTCTAACGGAATAAGTTCCAATCGTTTTATTTTTATGGCAGAAGTACTAGATATTATTGTGTTGTTTGATATTGCTAGACACTATTAGATTATTTGATCAAATCTCAAAAATCTGCTATTTTTATCCAATAGTTTCATTTTTCTCATTGTACTTAAAAGTTAAATGTACACAATCTCATGAAAATAATTCATGTATTAGGTAAAAAAATCTTCATACAATCAGTTGATTTTACTTTGAGTTCTGAAACACTAAAAAATCTTTTGGAATAGACAGGTGGATAGACAAAAGATCTGTAACGGAAATATCGACTAGATTGCCCAAAGAAGACATTTATACTAAAATATATTCATTGCCATAAAAATTTGCGCACCAAGAAAAAGTCGTCAAAATGAAACGAAATTTTACATATGTAAGTACTATGATATAAGTAAATGATTAGAAAATCAAAAAGGATAATTTATTACAGAAAAAAGTACAAATGAACGGAAGATTTAGTACTCTGTTGGATCCCCTCTAGCGCGAATGCACGATGCAATACGAACGGGCATTGAGGCATACAAGTTCCGTATGATGTCCTGAGACATCTCGTTCCACAGTTGCTGTAAACGCGTCTTTAGTTCGACCAAACTCGTAGGCTGTCCAACTTACCGTCCCAAATGATCCCAGAAATGCTCGATTGGTGACAAATCTGGGAATCCAGCAGTCCAGGGAATGATGGTAATGTGAAGAGGGTAGTCTTGTGAGACTTCCTTGCTGTGTGTGGACGAGCATTATCTGGTACAAAAATGGCTCCTGGGAGCCGTTGCATGAGTGGCAACACATGTGGTTGCAGGATGTCATAGACATACCGGTGGGCTGTTATTG
The DNA here is from genome assembly GCA_019973935.1 of Trichonephila clavipes. Taxonomy (NCBI): domain Eukaryota; kingdom Metazoa; phylum Arthropoda; class Arachnida; order Araneae; family Nephilidae; genus Trichonephila; species Trichonephila clavipes. Next base: position 28,269 of record BMAU01018995.1, read on the forward strand.
TATCATGGATCAATATTAGGGGTGACCGTGTATCGTAAGCAATTGCACTCCATACCATCACACCAGCTGTGAGAGTGGTGTGTCGCTGTAAAGCGAAGGAAGGACTGAGGCGTGAACCACGGGGCCTCCACACACGAACACGATTGTCATCACTACTCAAATTGAATCTAGATTCATCGCTGAAGACGACCTGGTTTCAGTCCGTTGCAGCTCAATCCCGTCGTGCGCGACACCACTTCAAACGGAGACGTCATTGTGTGGGTGTCGTTGGCAGTACACGTAATGGACCCCACGATATCATATGTCCTTCAGCCAGGCGCTTTGCGATGGTTCAGGAAGACACAGGGGCCCGTAGTGAAGGTGCTGCCTGTGTCTGGACAGCGGCCGATGAGACAGTTGGCTCTACGCGCGAGTGTCGTATGATGTGACGGTCTTCTCGACAACTGGTCTTTCGAGGGTACCCTGAATATAGTCGCCATGTAAATGACATCTCTTCTGTCCACTGGTCCCAACACCTCTTCACAGTCAAATCAGAACGGTCTACTTGACGAACTACTCGCCGATCTGACTACCCAGCTTCCATCATCCCGATGACTCTTCCCCTTTCGAACTCTGACAGCTGCTCATATTGTTTTCGATGGCGGCGTAATGGTGTCTACCTCAGCGTTTCCTTTGTAAAAAAAATTAATTACACTCAAACAAGCTCTGCTTACCTGTTTCAAACTCCAAGGGGAACGAAGTTCAGCGCCCTCTAGTGGCATTACGCAATGCGCAATCACGCTGCATTTCTAATCATCTGCTTATCTGTCCGACATGTACCTTCATGCCAAGTTTCGTTACGATAGCTCAATCATTTCTTGGTGCACAAATTTTTATGGCAATGAATGTATACCTAAACAAAACGAAAATAATGGAGGAAAATTTCTATCTAGTTAATATTTTTGAAATTTTGGGTAACATATATTATAGCCATATATATATACATTTTCTATATAAGTTGACAAACAAAAAAAAACAGAAAGAAAACAGAAGAGATTTTAAACTCCAACACAGAAATTTAATTTGCGAGATAATACAATGTATAGCATTTATAAACATCTAAATGATTTAGAACATAATATTTTCACGTGTATTAAATAAAACGTCTTATCAAAATAATCTGTATATACTCAACCACGAAGCAATATTACTTTTCGAGAGCTGTTAGATAAAATAATTAATCAAGTATCTATAACTTTTTTTTTAATAAAGAATCATATATTTTGAGATCTGTTAAATTAAAACAATAGCGCTTAGACATACATCAAAACACACTGAAACAACTGAACTATGAACAGAACATGGCACTTGAATTAATTTTAATCCAAGAATCAAAAATGTAGTAGCGAGAGACGCCACTAGATGGTGCTACCACTGAAATGGCTCTCCAGTTGGAGAACTTGCCATATCTGAAAAGGTTTTGTGTGCAAAATGCAGCCCATTTGAAAGAAATAAATAAACAGAACAATAAGCAAAACAAGAGTGACAAAGAGAAAAACTTTGGCGAATACAAAAAGTCAAATGTAAACAGTAAATACATAAATTAGGCTGATGCTCTGAGACGTCATTAATTCCCTAGCTTCCCAGTACCTGCCAGATGTACAGTTACTTAAGGAGACATGGTACGATTTACGCAAAAATTTTTAATTTAAGAATTCTTAAAATTTTTTTGGTTGCCTCCTATGTGTTTATTCTATGTAAAACAGATTTTGTGCTCAAAATTTCATAAAAAGCTAGCCATATAATTTTTTAAAGGAAAAATTTGTGAAGTGATTTTAAAATGCTACTCCTCCCCCTACAAAAATTTACGTAAGCGCATAGTTGTTTTACAAGTACGACAAACTAGTATGCATAACAAAAGTTTGTATGGATTTTGCGAAAACATGATTGGTATTCGTACAATACCTCTTTTTATGAATGCTTATTGAAAATTCCTTAAAAAATGTATAAATTCTGAGTTCAATTATTTTTAAAAAAATAAGTATTGCTTTGATTCAAAAATGCATACTAACTTTTGTTACATGTACTACTGGCAATGGGTAAAAAAAAAAAAAAAATTCAAAGCCTTAGCATTTTAAATGAAGACAAACTAGTTATTTTATCTTTCTGAGATAAGTGAGTTTAAAGTTTTGATTTGCCATAAGGATGTGAATAAAAACGAAGGTAAAAGCTATCATAATTCTGCATTTTTTAAGTTTAGAGCTTTCAAATTTTGTGAGGTTAAAGAAAAGTATATAAAGAATAATTCAGACTAAAAAAATTAAATTTGATTTTTCGACCGATTTTGGGCAATTGAATCGTACTGTGTCTCCTTAAGAAAATTATAAAAGGAGATACTTCGTTATTCCAAATCTTGCATAACCTCATCAATCAATATTGCTTAAAAGATTTTCATTGTGTTTACAGGACTATTTTGCAAGAAAATAAGAATTTTTTTTCCCTGGAATAAATTGGAACAACTTATATAAAACTATTTCTAAGGAAATTTTAGTCCATTATTCCGAAATGGTGGGAAATCGGAGCAGAATTATCTTCAATATTACATGTTCTGGATGAATCTTTAACGTTTAACTTCCCACAAATGAAACTGGTAGAGGTATAGTTTAAACTCTCTCCCTAAAATCCTCTCATTTCTGAAAGGATACAAAAAATTGAGTCCTAAATATTTAATAATGCGGTTAACTACTCAATAAATTATGATGTTAAACGGCTTTCTCTCTTCTCTACTTCTGGCATAAATCTTGCGCCTAAGAATCAGCCTAAAAGCTCTAGGCTTCTTCTACTGTTATGAGTGTTTGTGTGTTTTATTTAATCTCTATATATCTAATCCAGGGGTGCCCAACCCAAATCGGTTGGTGGGCCAAGTAAAAATTTACTAAACTGAGGTGGGCCGCACATATCAAAATAAAACAAATTATTCAAAATATTTTATTATCGTACAACATTCAAAATATTTTATATTACCTTATAATTAATGTGACACTTGTTTTTGCACTTTACTTGAGATAAATATATAATACAAATTTATTCAATAGTTATTGATATGATCAAAAAAACATCAAGTTTACCTTTTACTGGATCGCAATCACAACAAAGTTGTAAGTCGACCGATTGCACTTGTTGGTGGAAGAATATCTCTTAACCTACAAGGTTCTTATCTATAGTAGATTTATGCTGCCATCTGAGGTTACGTAATATAACAACTATGTGCGTAACATCTTCACATTTTATACTTGTGTTACAGTATGTTTGCATAAAATTGATTTAGATTTTCAAATTTTTTATTTCAAATGCAAAAAGGCAATTAAACAAAGAACAGAATTGTAATTTTTGCACTGTTTGATAAAATTTTTTTTTTTCTGCCCGATAGCCAAATGTTTAGTTTCTTATTGTATGATATTAATTATTTGCACCGTGATTAAAATATATCATAAAATGAAAAAGTTACATAATTTGATTCTGTTGCCGTAATTATCTTACATTTCTACTAGCTGGTCTTACAGCTAGCGCTGAGGCAACTCATTAAATCCATCATAGGATTCTTTCATTGCCAAATAAAACAAGAAAAAGGCTACTAATCTGAACTTAAAAATATAGACATAAGTTATTTCTCTGACAAATAGAACTAAATACACTACTCACTCTCAACGAAGTTCTCGTTGAAAGAGGAATAACATACCCACGCTTATCTGCTTTCCTTCATACATCAACAACTGTTATTACAATTGCTTGGAATTCAAATGAAGGAAAAAAATTATTTCGGTAAGAACTGCATGGGAAGAGGTGGGGGTGGGTCAAAATACGTTATTTTCGATTCTTCCGTCTGTAGTGCAAATGTCTAAAATGTTATAGACAGAAACTTCAATTGGGCCGCAAAAAGTCTCCAAATGGGCCGCGGGTTGGGCATGCCTGATCTAATCGAATGAAGTCATGCATATATGATACCAAACTGAACTTTAAATTATCAGTAATGCATATATATATATATATATATATATATATATATATATATATATTAACTTTTAAACAGAAGAATAATTTGTATGCAAAGCTTGCCAAAATTTCGAGGAATTTCTTGCCGGATTGATGTGTTTTATATATTTTTATCAATCAATTCTTTCTAAGGTAATGCTTACGATGCTTTAAATTTACATTGTAATCTAATTTTATCAATAAGTATTTCAAACGACGAAGAACGAAATTATTTTTCTAGGCTTAACTTCCACAGAATTAAGATTTCTCTGTGTTTCTATTATTATTTATAAATCAATTTTGCTATCATAATTATAGTAATATTTTAAATTCACGTTATAACTCGAATTATGTCACAAACGAAACATTTCTGATTAATTATTTAAAATGACGAAAAAGGAAATAAGTTTTAAAAGCCTGTTTCTCTTTTTGTATTATGAAATGGGTAAAATTCTAGTTTAGTTCGCGTCTTTGTAAAAGGGGAAAAGTTGTGTCAAATTGCGACAAAAGCTCATTTTCCTGTATTAGACTTCTGTCGAACATGAAGGTCATAATTCGCCAAGTTGGCGATAAATTGAGTTGTTGGCTAAAATAGCATTCAACATATATTATTATCGGTGAGTTTTTTAAAAAATGCTTTATCTAATATATATTATAAATGTGAAAGTTTGTGAGTATCTTTGTGGGTCTTTCACGCAAAAACAACTGAATGGATTTTAATGAAACTTTACAGTAATATAGCTTATTATTAACACATAGGCTATAATTTATAAAAATTTGTAAAAAGTGTCCCAAATATAACGATATTTGTCAAGTAAGAAGGAAAAAATTCTGCCATCTGCAAGTAAAAAAGCCCACGTCAGCATATATCTATCTTTTGTTTCTGAAAAACTCTTATTGTTTTGGCTACGCAAGAGGCTCGCTTCTAATTAATTCCTGTGATCAGAATAATGCCTATTTTTTTTTATTTCAGAATAAAACTAAGTTTTGAAGGGAGAGGTTGTTATAAATCTCTCTTTATTTTAATGTGTTTTTTTTTTATGATTTTATTATGCACATTTGGTAGTAAGAAGTTGATCTATTTTCAAAATAACTACTTTTATCGCTTCTGGTACTTAAAGTAAATAAACTTTCTCTTTCATACTACATCATTTGGACAAACTTTTATAATTTTTTGTGGTTAGTAGTTAATTATATCGCTGTAATTTTAATTGAATATGCAGATATTGCATTTTTAAGTATAAAACTAATTATAACTACTGCACTGTATTTTTTGCAGTGAGTGAGTGAATATTAACGTCGCACTGTTCAGCTACACGAGGGCTTTTGGAGACGGACCACGTAATTTTGAACAATGGTCAAGTGACGGGAACGACACTTGAGCTGGCAACCCCTTCTCCTAACTACCACACCACACCAACTTAGCGGGAATATTCTACCAATACTTAGCTGTAATATTCTTCTAAATCCACTCTTCCAAAATATATGGCAGCACGGGTTCTATGATGAGTATTTTAGTGGGGAAGGCGAACAGTTTTGTAGCAGATATTGCGTTTTCAGCAGATTGCAAAGAATATTATTTTTGTCGCAAAAAAATAGTTAATGTCAAAATTTAAGTGTCTTATGGTTTTTTCTGTTAATGAAGACCTTGGAAAATGATTTGACTACTTATTTTAAGTGAACGGTGTACATAATTATTTTTACAGTGGAATATCTTTAATTAATTTATTAGCTCTAACGGATTAAATTTTCCAAAGTGGAGTATTTTGTTTATGTATATCCCTTAATTTGTACATGTAGTGATCCAAAAAAAAATATTTTATGAAAAAAACTGCAGTAAATCATAATGCGGTTGGATAAAGTATTAACGTGCATCGTGCCCCTACACGGCGGGTCTTACAAAGCTCTAATAAAGCTCGAACTACGAAAGTAGCTAGGCATTTGCCAACTTGACTCTATCGTTAACATTTCGCTATGCTTTTCATTGAATCGCCATTATAATTTAAAAACTTGGCGTTGCTTATGAATATTACAATTTTAAAATAAAATAAATACAACAGAAAGTAATATTAATGTATTACACTTTCAGATATAAATTATTTACACTATTTTAAGCGTTCATTACGCAAAACTTTTAAGAATGTGTTACTTTTGCTGAGCAGAGATCAGCTTAGGGAGGTATTTTGAAATATCAACCCTCAAAAGTGTTACGAGGAATTATGAATTTAAAAAATCCTTTTTATCGGCTATTAGATCTACATAGTTAAAATTTAACAAAGGTGTTTTTTTTTCTTTGTTTAGCTGAGATATGCAAAAAGCTTTTTTTGTTTAATTTTCAATTCACATAAAATTAACTCATTAAAAACTTCTTTTTCCTTCAATCTGTGTTGTTTAATTTTTCAGTTCACCCGTGCGAAGAACGGGTATACCAGCTAGTCATTCAATACTTCTAAAATATATATAAAAAAAGAACTATTAAACTTAAGACGACGTGTCCTCAATCTCTCCCCAAAGAGCTGAAAAATTGCAAACTATACAAAATTACGCCTCTTTCTGGATTGCTTCCAATAATATAAGAGGCGACAGGGAGTACTATCTTGGTAGACACTTGACTAAATATAACGAAAGGCAGAAATGTTAGATAAAATTCTGTACACAACTGGTTCCATCGCCCTGTACTCATATCAACGACTCCATTCCCTTGCTAAATAAAAGTGAATTTACCCTTTTTTACTGCTTAAGAAGCATTTTTCTCATAATACATTGTATGAATGAAATATTTCGAGTTCATAAGCAATAAAAGAAAACATTTTAATCTTTAGCTTATAAATTTTCTAATACAACTTCAAATAGAATAAATGCAGTTTTATATTATTCTCTTACAATAAAAAAAAATTTCTGATTCAAAATATATGCTTTCAAATAAAAGTATTTTATTATAGTTAGATGTTTAAAATTGATTTGATATTGGATTTATGTAATAAGTACTAGCTGGTATAGCCGTTCTTCGCACGGGTGAATTTAAAAATTAAACAATATAGGTTGAAGGATAAAAAAGTTTTTAATGAGTTCATTTTACGTGAATTGCAAATTAAACAAAAAAAAAAGAAAACTTTTTGCATATCTCAGCTGAATAAAAAAACCATATTTGTGGAATTTTAAGTCTGTAGATTTAATAGCTGATAAAAAGGATTTTTTTTTTATTTATAAAGCCCCGTAATTCTCTTGTGGGTCGATTTTTGAAAACACTTTTCTAAGCTGATTTCTGCTGAGCAAAAGTAACATATTGTTACCAATTTTGTGTAATGAAAGCTTAAAATAGTGTAAATAATTGATATTTGGATGCGTAATACGTTAATATTACTTTCTGTTGTATTTATTTTATACTCTAAAATTGTAATATTCGCAAGCAATGCCGTTCCTTACATTATAATGGTGATTCAATGGAAACAGTGAAAAGTTGGCGATAGAGCTAATTTGGCATCATTTTTGGCGAACCTGTTGGTAACTTGGCGATGGATTGAACAGTGCAGAAGTTGATATACTGTAGCGTCTCCTGGTGGGGAGCTGCAATAAAGAGGATAGCACAAAAACCTTGTGTGCAAAAAATGCATATACATGCCAATTTTCATAGTGATCGGTTGAAGGATGTTGGAGTGAAGCGGGGTCATATACAAACATCCATTTCTGTATATATAGATATATAAAATTCACAAATAAAGTATTTAATATTTTTGCAATAAAATTGATATTTGTTGCTTCAAAATCAGGGTCGTCTTAATACTCTTCGATGCCCTGGGCCCAGAGAAATCTTAAGAATGTTTGAAGCCCTGGGAGTGCTTCTGTATATTTGTTAAAATGATTGGGTAGTAACTAATAGTTGAGTACTGGCGACGATATTCAGTTTATATGTGTGTGTACACGGTAAGATACTGAACTCCACCTTCAGAGTTTAAAGAAATGTTATTGCAAATTGACAACAAAGCAAAGTTTAATCACAATGCCAATTTAATCCAGTTTCTAAATATTTCCTGTCTTCTTATTTTTTCTTTTGAGAAATAGTTACTTATTACATGAAATTGAAAATTGATAAAGTTTAAAGAGTAATGGTGGAAGCAATAATACTGTCATATAAAAGAAGTTAATTTTTCTGTATTGGAAATACTCTTCCTTTTCAACAGATTTACATGTTATTCGAAGAAATTGGCTTTGATTGCCTTAAAAAATCCTTATTGTGATTCTAAAATAATAGTATTCCCTCCCCCAAATGTAGTTTTTTTTTTTAAAAAAAATATGCTTCTGCAACCATAAGTCGAGATTTTAACACGGAATCAATAATTATAAGCTCTCATCAATAATGTTTTATCTTCGCTTGAGAATTCTACAATGAAATATTAAACAAAGTTTTCTTGGTTTAACTGGATATTTCCGCAAGTATATCAAAGATTATTCAAAGATAGCTAAACCACTTAGCCATTTAACAAGAAAAGAAAACCTCTTTGTTTTCGGGACTCAACAAAAAGAAGCATTTGAAAAATTGTAGAAAATCATGTCCGAAAGCCCAATCTTGCACCTTTACAAGTATGGAAGAAAAACAGAACTGCATACAGACGCTTATAAACAAGGGTTCGGCGCAATTTTGTTACAAGAAGCAGAAGATGGAAAGTTACATCAAGTCAAGTCGAAAAAGACAAATACAGCAGAAGAAAAGTATGACAGCTACGAATTAGAGGTACTAGCAATTATCAACGCATTAAAGAAGTTTCGTGTTTATCTTTAGACAACACTTTAAAATAGTAACTGACTGTTCAGCATTTCAGAAGACTATGCAAAAAAAGGAGCTAATTACTCGCATAGCCAGATGGGCGCTTCAATTAGAAGAATTCGATTATGAAATAGAGCACAGAGCTGGAAGTCGTATGAAGCACGTTGATGCTCTTAGCCGATATCCCGTAATGATGGTATGCAATGATACATTAACTTCAAAGCTTAAAAATCAGAAGAGGAAGATGACCACATCCAAACATTGAAATCACTTCTAGAGAAGCAAGAATCAGAAGAATTTTTTGAGCGAAACGGTATACTCTACAAGTACTTAAATGGTCGAGAATTAATTGTAACCCCTAAAGCAATGAAAGCTAAACTAATTGAATTGATTCACGAAAATGGTCATTTCTCAGTAGGAAAAACAGAAGAAATTGTGAAACAGGAATTTTTTATCCCAAATTTAACCAACGTCGTTAAAAAAGTAATAGTTAATTGTGTTCCATGTATCTTAGCTAATAAGAAAACTGGCAAAAAGGAAGGGTTTTTGAATCCTATTTCTAAGGAAAACATTCCTCTAATTACGTACCATGTTGACTTCATTGGTCCTTTACCCTCCACAAACAAAAGTTATCAACACATTTTCACCGTAGTAGACACATTTACCAAATTTACTTGGCTATATCCCGTCAAAACTATGTCTGCTGAAAGTGCTCTCGAAAAACTAAAACAACAGCAGAAAACCTTTGGTAATCCCATCAGAATTATCTCTGATAGAGGTTCAGCGTTCACTTTAAAATTATTCAACGACTACTGTGATGAATAGTCTGACATCTACAAATAGCAACAGGTGTTCCTCGAGGAAACGGACAAGTTGAACGAATTCATCGAACTTTGATTCCAGTTCTCACCAAACTATCTTTAGACGACTCAACGAAATGGTACAAATACGTCGACAGATTACAGAGAATATTAAACAGCACTATATGTCGCAGTACAAAATGGACACCATTCGAACTATTAGTAGGAACCGAAATGCGTAACAAGGAAGACATCCTAATCAAAGACACTGCTAGAAGAAAAGGCGAAAGAATTACTAGAACAACGCGTATTTTTAAGAAACGATGCAAAAAAGAACATCGAAAACCTACAGTCTGAAAATAGAAAGACGTATAACAGAAGAAGAAAGAAAGCTTCGTTATACAAAGAAGGTGATTTAGTAGCCATCCAAAGAACCCAATTCGGAGCTGGACTGAAACTAAGACCAAAGTTCTTAGGCCCTTACAAAGTAACGAAAGTGAATTCTAAGGATAGGAATGAAGTGGAAAAGGTTGGTCAGCACGAAGGACCGAACTCAACCACCATCTCAGCTGATTTGATGAAACATTTTTATGCTTAATTGATTTTTTTATATTAGTTATTATTTTTAATTTTTCTCATGTTATATCCCTCTTGCGAAATTAATAGATGTTCTATGGTAACACACTCGTTTCCATTAATCATTTTATGTTCACTTGTAACATTTATTATATTTTCGTATTATTCTTTATCTTTCTATTGATGCAACGAATTTTTTTATGGTTTAGTTAATTGTAGATCACAACATAGAATATTTTGTTTTTATATGCTTTATTTTAGGTCCGGAATTGTGAATACTAGGTATACATCTTTTTATCTGTAAAATTTTATTTTATTACCTTTAAGAATCGTATTATTTGTCTTTATTGCATCCACATTCCAATAATCATCAAATTTATAGTTGTAACTAAAAATAGTTTGTATTTAAAGTACTTTAGCTCTCAACATTTTGTAAGAGCTGAGAGACCAGCTCTGTCAGGAGAGGGTGATTTTGTAGGATTTTCCCTTTGAAACATTTTGTTAAAAGGTTGAGTCATATCCTTTTCAGAGGACCATAAATCTCAATTTTATTTATTACTGCATTCGAAGCAGCGCCGTCTAGTGAGCTTTCGTAGCTCCGGCTTGAATAATTTTTCGGCAGAGGCTTACTAACCACCGCTTGATCAACACGTCACGTCTTTAGCGCATTTTCGCGCCCTGCGCGGTACCACCAGTCCTAACGTCCAAGAATGATAAAGGTTAATTCATTTCCCCGTCCTCTAAAGGTATAACTCAACTTTCGATTAACCTAATTCCTGCATGTCTTTTTTCTCTTTGTAAATATTTCCCTTTAACTTTAAATAAATTCTTTTTTTACTTAAATGAAGTTATTTTTTACTTAAATGAAGTATCTGTGTTTAAATGACTTTGATTCAATTAATTCATGAATCACCCTTAAATACTTACCCCTAGACAACCCATCTCGCCAATATAAAATTCCGCCTTCTGAAGAGTCTGATTTTTATTCGAAGATTTATTCGAACAACACACACACACACACACACACACACACACACACATATATATATATATATATATATATATATATATATATATATATATATATATATATATATATATATATCAACAGCCATCTCTTACCATCAGGGATCTGTCCGTTATTACAATGCGAGTGTCGCCCATCCAGTATAGTGGTTAGCGACGCTGACTGCTGTGCCGCAGGGCCTGGGCTCGAATCCCGGAAAGACATGGATGTTTATAAATGTATAGTGCCTTTGTGGCATGGGGTACTATGAATAGCCGTCGAGCTACAAGTCCTCTCGTGAGTTTGGTGGATGGGGAAAAGAGATGGGAGGCCCCTGACCCTCCCCCAATGTGTTTTCCCTCAAAATTGGGGTGGAACCGAATTAAATCGTACTGCCACCTGTATGGTGCTCAAGGCTACGGCCAACGACAGGCGTACATCTAGCCCTTTACCATGATGAATTTCGTGGGCCTCGATCTGACTACGTCAGACAGGTGGCATAAGCAACAACAACACAATGCGAGTAGCCAGTGATGGTCCTCCTCATGCACGTTCTGTTCTTCACGGCATTTAACCATTGTTTTGATGGTTTTAATGGGAACAATGAATTCATTCAGTGGGGGTAACGGAGAAAATTTGGGTCCCCTACAAAGTGAGGTTTTGGACCCTAAAGTTGGATTTTGCAAAGGGTAGGTATTTGGTGGAAGTCAGTCTTTGGTCCCCCGAGAACTCTGGGGCCCCTGTGATGCGGGGGTGTACGTTACGCCACTGAATTCTCTATACACTGGAGATGCAATGGCCGTGAAAAAACTCAATGTCTGCGTTACTTTCGAGGTAGTGACCCATTCATCCGATCTGTGACGTTTGAGAAAAATAATGGTAACGTGATATTTATTAATTTAAATAATTAGTTTATTTACGTCACAGCTATTAATTAACAGTACATACATCGAAGTTATTAAAAGATTGTCTAGTTCATTATAGTCCAAATTATATGTTGTTTGTAAGGAAGGAGATTACATCTGTCTTGTTCGAAGGTTTCCAACGGACTTTTCTCTGCCTTATCTAGGCTCTCGGGATGGTAGCGGGCAGCCTCTTTATCCTCGAGTTACATCTGAAGGGGGTTCTCACGGTGTCAAAGGTTTCCGGGGCAATGACCAAAGGCAAGACATCGCAATATTTTAAGGGTACACGTGTGCAGAGGAGAGCAGTTACCCTATTCGCAAAAAAGGCCGACTTTTCAGCGCTGTGACGGGAAAACTCTACAGCACCAATTGAATGAATGTTTGATCATAATTTCCAATTAAAAGCCACATTAGACTCGGACAGCTAATAGAGTAGACTGAACGTGAGAGGAATGAGCATGAATTAATATGTTATTGCTTTCGCTTTCTTGTTTTTTATTCTACAATGGTGAGGCATGGGATTTAAATCTCTCATTTGGGGAAAAAGGTTTTTTTATAAAATAAAAGGGGAAAAATAGCTAAGGGTCAGGCTAACAGTCATTTTATACACATAAATATTCTATCTTTATATTTTACATAATTTCCAATTAAAAATTGATAATCTGATATTTTTGTTCAGCTTCGCAGAGGAAAGAAAAAATTTCTTAGCGAATAAATAAATTGAGATGTAAGAATATATTTCTCACTTTATAATCACCATAGCAAATTGCAAAATGAAATCCTTTTTCAACACATCACAAAAATTAGAAACAATATTTCGATCAAGATTTTTCTAAAGCAATTTATTTTAATATAAAAATCTTAAAAGTCTTACTGGAATTCTTTTCTAATTATGACCAGCATTCTCAAGAATTTTAGTTATCTTAGGAACTTCCATTTTTCCTTTTTTTATATAGAATCTTACTAAATACGAATCGAGTAAATGGTATTAGAACAATGGCGTAGCTAGTTCTAAGTGGGCCCCGTATCACAACTCCTTCGGATCTCATTTAGTAAGGAAAGCCATGTTAGTGGTACTGTAGGTTACACATGTTGGGGCCCCCGCATCATTGATACAGCTGATACGGCTGTAGCTACGTCCCTGTACTAGATAGCATCAATTTTCTCGTTTCGAAACTTTTAATAGTTGTTTTCGGATAGACATAGAACGAGAATAAATACATTTAGTTAAACCTTGAAAAGATTTGATAAGTAAATCTTTATTTGTATCCTTGAACAAGAAAGAATAAAATCTCTCTCTTTCTCTCTCCCACAGTCATCTCGCAATCTTCCAACTGGTAAGATTTAAATTGTTTCTGTCTGACAGGTTTTCTGACTCACTATTTCCGTTTGTTCACACCTACATTATGAAATACCACACGATTTTTTTTTACTGCACTGTTGCTGAACAGTAGTAGATGTTTTTAACCCTGACGCAGTGCAGGAGTTTCATGCAAACATTCTTTTAATTTTCATAAATTCTGGATTTCTTTCAATCACGTGTGAAACGTTATGATTGAAGATTATACTACGCTGTCAGTAATCTCCTTTTTAACACGTTTTTATAAGTTTCACTTGTAAAGGGTGTATTTTAGAGGTATAGAACTTTAAATTGCAATAAAACAACGATGTATTATTCGATTGACATGAATTTTTTTTTATTCGAAAGATAATCTTGTGGCATTACATTTTAAATATGATCAACAAGGCGTAGATTCGTCGAATGGGCCCGAAACGAGATTGCCGTTGTTCCCGATTTTCATAAGTGAATTTTGTTTAGCGATGAAGCGCACTTCTGGTTGAATGACTACGTCAACAAACAAAACTGCCGCATTTGGAGTGAAGCTAATCCACAAGTGTATGTCGAAACACCGTTACATCCAGAAAAACTAACTGTTTGGTGCGCTTTATGGGCTGGGGGAATCATTGGTCCGTACTTCTTCAAAAACGATGAAGGCCACAACGTTACAGTCAATGGTGATCGGTATAGAGCCATGATTACTAACTTTTTCATTCCTGAATTGAACAATCATGATGTCCAGGAGCTATGGTTCCAACAAGACGGCGCAACATGTCACACAGCTCATGCCACAATCGATTTATTGAAAGACACGTTTGGTGACCGCCTAATTTCACGTTTTGGACCTGTGAATTGGCCTCCAAGATCTTGTGATTTAACACCGCTAGACTATTTTCTGTGGGGCTATGTAAAGTCATTGGTCTATGCGGATAAGCCACAAACGCTCGACCATTTGGAAGACAACATTCGCCGTGTTATTGCCGATATACGGCCACAAATGTTGGAAAAAGTCATCGAAAAATGGACGTCCAGATTGGACTACATCCGAGCCAGCCGTGGCAGTCATATGCCAGAAATCATATTTAAAATGTAATGCCACAAGATTATCTTTCGAATAAAAAAAATTCATGTCAATCGAATAATACATCGTTGTTTTATAGCAATTTAAAGTTCTATACCTCTAAAAAAAACACCCTTTATATAACGGAATCTTTAAACTCGATTTTTACCCGCTTTATATGGTCAGATTAGTTCGAAATTTTGCACACTTGTCAAGAACCGATGACAATACAATGATAATTTCATAATTTTGTTCCATTGTCCTGAACAGGACAATCAGGAATAACGATTTCCAGATTTGGCGGCTAATTCATTATACCATTTTCAGATTTGGCGACTAATTCATTATACCATTTTCAGATTTGGCGGATGATTCCAGACCCAATTTCCAGACTTGGTGACTTTTGTTCTATGTTTCAAACTTAGCTCTTTTAGATTTCCTTCACTTGGCTGATCCTACATTTTGCATACCAGGCCGTATCGATGCAATGATATGATGCCAGTGGGTATTCCGTATTCTAAAAAATGGCGCATTTAAGATTAATTCATCAATGAACAAATGATAGTTTAAAAAACTAAAAATACATGCTTTTACTATAGATCGAACTAAAAAAATTAAAAATAAATTATAGTTTAAAAAAACTAAAAAACACGTCTTTATTGTTAATCGAACTAAAAAGTAAAAAAAAAATTCTTAATTTTAGAATAAAATGATTTACAAGAAAATTAATGTCACATTGTGGTAAAAGAGCGTGGTGTGTGTGCTTTGTGCTAAATTTTTACACTAACTCAGCATTTTGGAACAGAACTAGTAAGAAATTATAACAATTAATATCGAGCACCCCACGCTTTTACCCCATTGACATTAATTTTCTCGTAAATCATTTTATTCTTATATTAAATTTTTTTTTTTTTACTTTTAGTTCGATTAAAACCATAACAATGTGTTTTTTAATTTTTTTAAAATTTATTGTTGCGGTATACTTTTAACAATTTCAGAATTTGCCCCGCACCCTAGCAATAAAATAAGTTAAAAAGAATTTTATTTATCTATAATACACTAATTTTTTACTTATCGATAACACTATGTAAAATAGTTTATTATAATAATTTTCACTGTTCAATAAAATAACAAGTACGACAAAACAAAATGTTTATTGAGTAATTAATTACAAATTAATTATAAGATTACATTTAATGCTAAATTTGAGCTTGATGATTTTTGATTAACGAGACAATTAATGTCATTGTGGTAAAAGCGTGTGGGGTGCTTTGTACTACATTTTTACACTAATCCAGCATTTCGGAATAGAACAAGTAAGAAATTATAACAATTGATATAGAGCACTCCAAGCTTTTACCCCCAATGACATTAATTTTTCTCGTTGATCATTTTATTCTTATGTAATTTATTTACTATATTATATAACTTATTATTATACTTTCTTGCTATAATTTATTTAAATATGTCTGAAATATAAGATAAATTACACATGCAGCAATTTTTTGAGGGTTGTTTTATTTAACAAAGTTGTGAGCTACAAGATATAAAATGGCAGATTAATAATTTTTTTTCGCTTAAAAATTATTTAAAAATTATTTTATATTTCAAGTCATTCACAAAGAATGTGTTATAAACAAGAGTGCATGTTCTTAAAATTGAATGTGATGGGAAATCTGCCATCCTTTGGAATGTAAAACAATCACAGCTTTATTTACATGTTTTTTAAATTTCTTTTTTTCTTTTTTTTTTTAAAGTTTACTTGGAAACTAAGGTAGGTGCAATTTTTTAAAAAAAAAACACCGGGAAAAGAAAATACTGCATAAAAAATACTTTTTTAAATAACACTCTGTTCTTATGAGACTGTGCAATGCTGATTTGTTTTCATAAGATTTAGATTTTTAGGAGTAACAACTTTTAACTGTAAGATAAAAATTGTAAAAATTTAGAAGTATTTAAGCATACTGGTTTATATATAAGATTTGACTGCCAAGCATCTTTCTTTTTAATTACCTATTGTAATGATATTGTAGAAAAGTTATCCCCCAAAAAGAGAAATAACTATTCTATTCATTGAAATATATTCTATTTCGAAGATAACAAGTGTATTTTGAATTACAGTGATACTTCTACAGTACGACAAAACTAGATAAGTCATATGTTGGAAACAATATTATAAAGAACTGATACATATTTAACCGTATGGCAGTGCTTCTCAAACTTTAAGTACTTGAGCCCCAATTTTCAATCATAATTTTCATCGTGCCTCCCTTCATACAATAACAATGTATTGAATTCAATAATTGTACTTTTTCGTAAAGCTACAATACGATTTTGATTATAAACTGCACAAATTATCAAGATAAGTATTAAATTTTGAACAATAATATTGTATATGATAAGTCCATGAAAGTCCTTAGTAATTATTAATCGTGTTCCTAACTTAGTAATGATAAATTAATTGTCTAATACATTGTGCAGTAAGTACTATGCATTTATTGTATATTATATCAGTATAAATGTGTATTTTATTTTTGTTATGTCAGAATGCATTTTGTTTTTCTTCCTTTCAGTAAATTTGTATTAAAAAAAATTTTTTTTTTTCGTCTTTTCGATATGCTCGCGCCCTTTCCGCAGGGTTATCACGCCCCCACTTCTACGAGGGCGCACTCCACAGTTTGAGAAACTCCGCCGTATGGAAAAAATAGGACACCATACAGAATTTTTTTTATCTCTAATTAAAAGAATAGCATACACGATATATATATACACTCGCGCACTTTCTTGTGCAAAATTTTAAAAATGACAAATTATGTCAATTTTTACAAAAAGGTTTGATCCAAAGGTATTAATTATGCTGACGAAGAATTACGCAACTATTCAGAATCGAACATGTCGAATATACGTGCATGTATGCAGGGCTGTTGCTCTGAAAGGAATATAAGTGCACTAAGGGTTGTAACGCCCCGAAGGACGTTAGTGTTCGGGGGTTCCAGCAAAGATCAGCCATAGCACTTTAAATATACAATTTTATTACTATCCTCAAGAGAGGGAATGCATTCAATATTAAACCCGGAAGAGCAATTGCATAGGCTTAATTCAACTGACATATAAATAAAAGTACTTAATTAAATACTGGAGCGCTCTTGACTCTTACGTTTGAATTCTCTTTAGATGTCTTGCTTAACTATATTACCTCCGGTCGTAATCTTATTCCCAATTCAATATCAACTTTCAACCATCGACCATCCTCGCGTACTCTAATGCCTACGTTTAAATAGAAGTACGTTTAAATCATTTGTTTGAATCTCGTCTTCTTCAACGAGAAAGGTTTTCAACTGAATTCACAGTTGAAAAGAATAATTTTACCCAAGAGGGTTAGTAGAAGATTCGCGGATAGAACCGTTACAGGGTTGTCAGCAACTTATGCTCTCATATTCTTCCCCGGCATTCACCGTGTTTCCGGAAGAGTTGGGTAAGTTTTATAAGACATCAGGTAAAATGAGTAGCCATGAATATACCAATGGCAGAATGAGATAGAGCATTGTCTATGGATTGGAGGTAGGCCAATCACAAGCGCAGGTGGCTACAAAGCTCAGTGAAACTCCCAGTGTCATCTGAAATTCGTGGAAAAGTTTCAGGATACTGGATCCATATGAAGAAGACGCGGACGAAATCCACCAAGATCAACATAAAATCGTTATTAGGCACTTTCAGCGTGGTGACACAGAACTTCTAAAACTTCCTTGCTTTCACATGAGCTGTATGCTGACAATGGAATACGAGTTACACGGTCTACAGTTATCGGAAAGCTTCATGAGAGAAGGCTGTTTTCCAGAAGATTCGCTTTTTTACATTCCGCTCACTGCACCATACAGGAAAGTGCGTTTACTGTGGACATTCCTGCTTCACGAATTTTCGTGATAATGAAACATAAATAAATGACTTTTGAATGGTGCATCTTTCGCTTTTACAAATGTAAATTCATGCACAATTTATGATGTGAAAGAAAGATTTGGAGGTTATCTGGTCGATACCAATAATGGCTTGTTGGGTTGCTTATTCCAAGATAAATTCCACTAAATAATTTCTTATGAAATAAATGAGGATTTTATGTAGTATATTAATATGTTAAAACATAAAAACTTAAGAAATATAGAAGAGTCGGAGAGTTAATTATATATTCCAATGACGGGTCATAACAACGCCTTTCATTAATCTTCTGGGGGAAAATATTCCTTTTCTGTTGTATGTTTATAAAATCGCTTCCCGTGGAGAAACCATGATTTATATAAATTTGGGGACTCTTTAGACTCTAGCGGAGTTAGTGCAGGAGTTAGTCGTCAGGCTGCTATGAAAGTTAAATTAGCAAAGTTACTATCTGAAGTCTTTGGAGATCTTGAAGAGAATCTTAAGCCCGGGATATCCAGTTATAGGAGCACAAGCGAAAATAATTCTTTTAAAAAAGATTATTCTTATGTAGTAAATTGGAAGAGGGATTCGGGTAGTTATAAGAATATTTCAAAGTTTGTTATCAAGCTGTCACTCTCCGTCGAGAACCAAAGGTCTTGACGGATTATCTGTTAAAGGCGAGTGTTTGATTTTTCGTTGAATATTGCTTATGACTAATTAAGTTTAAAAAAACGGTACAAAAGTTGACCAGCTAGCTGTATTAGAAGAAATCGATGAAACAGTACATGAATCGTTTAAAATCGTCGAACTAATAGAGATATTTTTGAAATCCTCAGAATTTATAAAAGGTAAAGAATTTGTCTTGGACTTCCCTGTAACCACGATTATGCAACGCAAAAACGAAGATGAGATGCATGGGTTACGCTTGCAACAACAAACGGAATGTGTAAATTCAACGTATTAAGTTGTTGAAAGCATTCCTTCATAAGATAAACTCCTTTAAGCTGTACAAATAATGGTAACCCTGTACCAAGAAGGCACTAAACAGGAGATTTATTTTTTGATTAAGCAGGAGCATTTAAGCACAAAAACGTGCCAAAAGAATTAAAATCCGAAATTTCAATGAAGCTAATTGGCGAGAAAATTGTTAATATTTTGGTTTACATCAGCGATGGCAACTAACAGGTTAAGAGGAAATAAAAGAATTAATTGTGAAGGAGCACGAACCCTCTCCTTTTGTTTTCTTAGAGAATTTTAAGAAAAGCAAACGTGACTCTGGGCACATATGTTTTCCTAGCCTTATATAGTATAAGGCGTTATATAAACAGTACTTCTCCGTATTATCGCAACAGTATTGGCGACATTATATTGGCAAAAGGAAGCACATGGTTGCCAATGCAGCTCTTATATGGAAAATCATGGTTGCCAACTTGGCGAGTTATCTTGAATCTTCGCATTATTGCGATAGTACGCAAGTACCATATAAACATATATATATATAAATTTTTTCTACATAATTAATTTACATATAAATATTTTTAATAACTGACATTTAAACCGTATATACTCATACATAAATAAATGAGAACGCATAACTATTTGAACATTGCCCTTTACAGAAAATGAATAAAATAAATAAATCCCCCGATGAATGGACACTAAAGAGTGAACTGCGAAAATGTCGTAAAATAAAACATAGTTCATCCAAAGAATTGGATACTCTTTCCCAGAATAAATCAGAAGTTTTCATTTCTATCGTGTGGTCATAAGCACATACATAATTTTTTTTAATTAAATATTTTATCATGGTAAAATAAAATGTTTCTAAAATTAAAATTCTTTTGTAATTTTCTAGATTTCTATAGTAGAGAATATGAAGAAACTGCCTACCAAGATAATAGCAAATGATTCAACGCACATTTTACGTTTAGTTAGTCATCAATAATTCAACACACTATTTAACAGGATAAATTGACAGTGAAAAGTTTACCTTCACATATTTATACAAAACGGAATTTTTTTTTAAAACTTTGACTAATGTAATCAATTCACAAAGTATAATAAAACTATATTTATTGAGAAATATCAGCAGTTATTTCCATCGATTTATTTCTTGATATTCTGTTAGTTTAAAGCTCGTTCATCGATAAAACAAGCACAATATAAAAAAAAGAATTTAAGTCAATTCCTACTCTGAATGGATGAATAGAAAGTATTTTATACGCGATTGAAAATTTGAACAAGATATATATATATATATATATATATATATATAATATTATAAATGCGAAAGTTTGTGAGTATCTTTGTGGGTCTTTCACGCAAAAACAACTGAATGGATTTTAATGAAACTTTACAGTAATATAGCTTACACATCAGAATAGCACATAGGCTATAATTTATAGCATAGACTATAATTTATAAAGATATTGTATGAAGTGTCCAAAATATAACGATATTTGTCAAGTAAGTAGGAAAAAATTCAGCCATCTGCGAGCAATTCTAGCTTGCGCTGCAAAAAGCCCACATCAGCATATATCTATCTTTTGTTTGTGAAAGAACTTTTTTTTGTTTTGGCTACGCAAGGTGCTCGCTTCTAATTAATTCCACTGATCAGCATAATGCCTATTTTTTTTATTTCAGAATAAAATTAAGTTTTGAAGGGAGAGGTTGCTATAAATCTCTATTTTAAAATTTTTTTTATGATTTTATTATGCATATTTGGTAGTAAGAAATTGATCTTTTTTCCAAATAAATGCTTTTATCGCTTCTGGTACTTAAAGTAAATAAACTTTCTCTTTCACACTGCATCATTTGGACAAATTTTCAAAATTTGTTTGTGATTAGTAGTTAATTATAACGCTATAATTTTAATTGAAAGGCAGATATAATTATTTTTATACTTAAAAACGCAATAACTACTGTACTGTATTTTTTGGAGTGTGAGAGTGAGTGAATATTAATGTCGCACTGTTCAGCTACACGAGGGCTTTTAGCAATGGATCACGTAATATTGAACCATGGTCAAGTGACGTGGACGACACCTGAGCGGGCACCCTCTTCTCCTAACTACCACACCACACCAACTTCGAAGGAATATTCTACCAATACTTAGCAGGAATATTCTTTGAAATCCACTCTTCCAAGATATACGGCAGCACGGGTTCCATGATGAGTATTTTAACGGAAAAAATAGTTTGTCAAAATTTAAGTGTCTTATGTTTTTGTATGTTAATGAAGACCTTAGAAAATGATTTGACTACTTATTTTAAGTCAATGGTATATATAATTAATTTTACAGTGGAATATCTTTAATTAATTTATTAGCTCTAACGGATTAAATTTCCCAAAGTGGAGTATTTTGTTTAGGTATATCCCTTAATTTTTTTTTGTAAATGTAGTGATCCAAAAAAAATATTGTATGAAAAAAACTGCAGTAAATCATAATGCGGTTGGATAAAGTATTAACGTGCATCGTGCCCCTACACGGCGGGTCTTACAAAGCACTAATAAAGCTCGAGCTATGAAAGTAGCTAGACGTTTGCCAACTTGCGTTGCTTGCGAATATTACAATTTTAAAATAAAATAAATACAACAGAAAGTAATATTAATGTATTACACTTTCAGATATAAATTATTTACACTACTTTAAGTGTTCATTAAGCAAAACTTTTAACAATGTGTTACTTTTGGTGAGCAGAGATCAGCTTAGGGAGTTATTTTGAAAAATCGACCCTCAAGAGTGTTACGAGAAATTATAAATAAAAAAAATCCTTTTTATGAGCTATTAGATCTACATACTTAAAATTTAACAAAGGTTTTTTTTATCTTTCTCGTTTGTTTAGCTGAGATATGCAAAAAGCTTTTTTTGTTTAATTTGCAATTCACATAAAATTAACTCATTAAAAACTTCTTTTTCCTTTGTTTCCCACACTCCTCACTTAACTGCAACTGAGTGCGCCAGACTTTCCACTCCTCACTTAACTGTAACTGAGTGCGCGAGATTTTCCCGCTTTCCAACCCCAACGGAAACTTTTTTGGAACCGGTACGGGGACTTCTCTGAAAACTGAAACGCAACGGACGGACGCAAGGTCTTGTTCGCATCAATCCGCAGCACCTTCAAGGGTGTAATTTTCATTTAACCGCATTATTACCTTTTAGTGTAAACTTTAACTGTAAATATTTATTTTCTTGTAATATAAATTTAAGTACTATCTCCATCTCTGGCTATTATTCGAACTCAACCAACGGCATCATTTGGAGGCACCGACGGGATTCGTCAACGATTCAGAGAAACAAGAGATAAGTACTATTTTATATTTTCATTCAACGTTTGACTTTGGTTTCTCTTACTGATTCATTCCATCCATATTTCGTTTTATCAATTAATGGATGCCGAAACGGCTACAGTGCTTCGCGGCAGAGCGAAGGCTGCACTTACAAGAATTATAAATTTCATTGATAAAAATGATCAAACTTTTGACAAAAATGATATACGCAACAAGTTAGAGAAACTTGAATTAACTTATACGGAATTTGATAAAGCGGATGCTGCTTTTACCTATCGAATCCTCTGAAATGGAAGAATTCGAAACAAAATATTACGAAACCAAAGCCAAGCTACAGAATATCTTAGAAAATTTATCTGTAAGAACATATGTATATAATGATAATTCTGATGTCTTTGAAAATGTCTCAAATATGAAATCTAGCAATTTTAAGTTGCCAAAAATTAATATTGAGCGTTTTTCTGGTGATTATAAAAATTGGCCTTCATTTAAGGATTTATATGTATCATTAGTGCATGATAATATGTGTTTATCGAATATACAAAAGTTTCAATATCTTAGAGGTTTATTGCTGTCAGAACCAGCAAATATAATTAAGCATATTCCCATTACTGAAACGGCTTATAACGAGGCTTGGGAAAAATTATTAGCTCGTTATGATAAAAAGAAGCAAATCATTTTTCACTCATTAAAACCTTCATGGAACAACCTTCTTTTAACGATACTAACTCTCACAACTTACGCAACATAGCAGACACTTCCGACGAAGTAATTAGAGGTCTTAAATCTATTGATACTAAAGCAGAGTCTAGAGATGTATGGTTGATTTACATTTTGTTACAAAAGGTTGATCCTAAAACGCGCCAAGAATGGGCGCAATTCTCAAATAATATTGATTTTCCCACATTTGAAGCATTTATAGAATTTTTAAATAACAGATGTACATACTTAGAACTTTATAATGTTAGCGTTACTCATGAAAAACAACCTTATATTAATAAATCGAAATTTAACAATAGTTTAAAATGTTCTTGTTGTAAAATGAATCATCTTGTTTTCAAATGTTCTAAATTTAAAGAAATGTCTGTTAAAGAGCGTATACAACTTGTTAATAAACAAAAATTATGTATGAACTGTTTATCTGATAAGCACACTGAGTCACATTGTAATTCAACTTTTACTTGCCACTATTGTAAGAAAAAGCATCATTCGCTATTACATGATAATAATTTCAAAATTTCGCAATGTCAGCAAATAAATCTCATCGTGCTGAAGGTCAAAACCAGACAGGAAATGATACTAATCAAAACAAAGAAGTTGCAGCTTCCGTGAACTCTATACAAACATGCTTTTTTTTCTTTATTACCAACTTTAAGCGTTAACATTAAAAATATTTTGGGGGAGAACTGTCAAGTTCGAGTTATGGCGGACAGCGGAAGTGAATCAACATTCATTTCGGAAAAATGTTTAAAACTGCTAGGCCTGAAAAGAAAAACGCTAGATTTCAAATTAAAGGATTGCAAGATTCTAAAATCGCGATGACTAGAGGGTGTGTTGAAATAGATTTAGTATCGTTACATGACCCCAAGGTCAAACTACTACCAGTTAAAGCATATGTTTTGGAAAAACTAACTGCTCCGTTACCAACGGAAAAAATAAACGAAACACATTTCTCTCATTTAAAAAATGCCTGCTTAGCGGATCCGAAATTTTTTATCTCAAACAATATCGATATGATTCTCGGATCTGACTACTTTTTTTCTATTTTGCTTCCTGGGCAAATTACTTGCTCTCAAAGTAATTTAATCGCTCAAAATTCCATTTTTGGTTTCCTAATTTCAGGCAAATTAACTGAGTCTTTAAACTCAAATTCAATGCTAAATCTTCACATTAATGGTACAAATATTGACAATCAATTAAAGCAATTTTGGGAATTAGAAGAAATTCCTAACGTAAAAGATAAATTATTAACTTCTGAAGAGCAATTTGTGGAAACACATTTTCAAAATACTTATGCATGTAATTCCGATGGACGCTTTGTTGTAAAACTTCCATTTTATAAATCAAATTCAGAATTGGGAGACTCAAAACCCGCAGCAATTTCTCGCTTATTAGCAATGGAGCGGAAATTTAAAAATAACCCAGATTTTGAAAAACAATACAAAGAATTCATGAACGAATACGAATCGCTAGGTCACATGAGCTTAGTAAATTCCAGATCCCATACTTCCAAAGATCAGAATTTTTTACCGCATCACGCCGTTATCAAGCCATCCAGCCCTACAACAAAGTTAAGAGTAGTTTTGACGCATCTTGCAAAACTACAAATGGTACGTCATTAAATTCTCTGCTAGGAGTAGGTCCCAAATTACAAAGGGATATTTTTGAAATATTGCTTAATTTTAGAATTCCTAGAATTGTATTTACAGCGGACATTGAAAAAATGTACCGTCAAATTTTAGTAGCTGATGAAGATCAGAAATACCAACAAATTCTGTGGAGAAATAACTCTAGTGAAAACATTCGCACATACAAGCTAAAAACTGTCACCTACGGTTTAGCCTCAGCTTCCTTTTTGGCCACTAGGTGTATTAAGCAAATCGCTCTCGATGATAAAGATAATCCCAACCTCTCCCGAGTTTTACAGGAAGATATTTATATGGATGATTTACTATCAGGAGCAGATACGCCAAATAACGCAATCTCCATTTGCAAGGACATTGCTCATGTTTTGAGTACTCGCGGATTTCATTTAAGAAAATGGAATTCTAATTCCACCGAATTTCTCGCTCAATTTTCAGAACATAGTTCTCATGATGCACGAGTTGAATTTTCCAAAGATTCTAATGAAAGTTCTAAAGTATTAGGCTTATTTTGGAATTCATCCAATGACACTTTTGGTTTCCAACCATCGCTTGAACTTACACCACCACTCACAAAGAGACGTATTTTATCTGAATCTTCCAAAATTTTCGATCCTTTAGGACTTCTTTCACCTTGTACAGTATTCATGAAGATTTTTTATCAAAAACTTTGGCTTACAAAAACAGATTGGGATTCTCCCATTCCACAACAATTAACAGAGGATTGGCTTAGGTTTCAAAAGGCCTTTAATGCCATCAACTACCTCACTGTTCCCAGATGGGTCATCCTTACAGCAGACAACATAGTAGAATTGCATGGTTTTGCAGATGCTTCTTCATTAGCTTATGCTGCTGCAATCTACTGTCGGCAGAAACACAACGGCAAAATAAAGGTTCAACTACTTGTATCAAAAACTAAAGTAGCCCCTGTCAAACAAGTTTCCATTCCTCGATTGGAGTTGTGCGGTGCACATTTACTATCCAAGCTATTTAAATCGGTCTTACGGACATTAAAATATTATACCTTTGATGTATTCGCTTGGACGGATTCTAAAATAGTTTTCTCCTGGCTGTCTGGTCATCCTCGCAAATGGAAAACTTTCGTAGCAAATAGAACATCTGAAATTATAGAAGTTCTACCTACAAAGCATTGGAGACATGTGCCTTCTAAGGAAAATCCCGCAGATATTGCATCCCGAGGTATTGATCCTAAATGCTTACCTGATTGCAAGTTATGGTGGCAAGGACCACCCTGGCTAAGGCTAGAAACTTCTAGTTGGCCCAAGGCTGAATCCAGTTGCGATGAGGCTTCGGATGAGGTAAAAGCGGAACAAAAATCAATCTCCATCTTCAATCTGTTTACTCACACATCAAATGATGTAATTCATGGTTTATTCGAACATTACTCTTCACTCACCAAAGTAATTCGCATTTTTGCTTATTGCCAAAGATTTATTAAAAACTGTAAAAAGATAGCATCTCAAGGATCATCGATCAGTTCATCCCATATTAATACTACTTCACTTACCTTTTCGGAAACCAAAACCGCTGAAGAAACCATCATTCGTTGGGTTCAAGGTTTTTACTTTCAGGAAGAAATACGAAGCATTAAAAAACAGATTTCTCTGCCACCCAAAAGTCCATTACGTTCCCTCCACCCTTTCATAGATGAACATGGTTTAGTACGGGTAGGAGGGAGATTGCAAAATTCCCAGCTTCGATTCAATTCCAAGCATCCTATCATACTTCCTTCTCAGCACAGTATTAGTGAACTCCTTATCAAGGAACAACACATCGCTCATTTACATGCTGGGCCGACTTTGTTAGCTCACGTTCTTCGACAGTCCCATTGGATCGTAGGAAGTAGAAAATTAATTAACAAATGTATTAGAAAATGCTTAAAGTGTAACAAATTCAAAACCTCCACCACAACACCACAGCTGATGGGCAATTTACCAAAACACCGTGTCACGCTGGAGAGACCTTTCTTCAGTTGCGGTATTGATTATGCTGGTCCTGTACTGATTAAATGCAACAAAGGTCGAGGGACTAAATCTACAAAGGGTTACATTGCTTTATTTGTATGCTTAGCAACTAAAGCTGTTCATATTGAAGCAGTCGGAGACTTAACAACTGATTCCTTCATAGCTGCACTACGTCGTTTTAGTGCTCGTCGTGGGGCTCCCCGCCACATTTATAGTGACAATGGAACCAATTTTGTTGGAGCTCGTCGAAAACTTGACGAAATACGGAAGTTATGGCTTTCCTTACCAACTAATGAAGCCATCTCTTACTACTTATCCAAATCTTCAATAGATTGGCACTTTATTCCACCCTCATCACCACATTTTGGAGGTATTTGGGAATCAGGAATTCGATCCGTCAAATTTCATCTGAAGAGAGTATTGGGAGAAACCATATTAACTTTTGAAGAGTTAACAACCTTGCTCACGCAAATCGAAGGATTACTAAATTCCAGGCCTCTCTCCTACGTTAATGACTCTGACATAGAATGCATATCTACACTCACACCTTCACATTTTCTTACAGG
The DNA here is from genome assembly GCA_019973935.1 of Trichonephila clavipes. Lineage (NCBI taxonomy): Eukaryota > Metazoa > Arthropoda > Arachnida > Araneae > Nephilidae > Trichonephila > Trichonephila clavipes. Next base: position 55,847 of record BMAU01018995.1, read on the forward strand.
TGATGTTCTTCTTTCAGTTCCAGAGGAGCTTCCTTCAGCCTCCAACCACAGAGATCGTTGGGAGTTGCTACAGAACATCAAACGGGGCTTTTGGAAGAAGTGGAGTTCCGAATTTATCTCCTCCTTACAACCTCGCAAGAAATGGCAGGACGCACAACCAAACTTGAAGGAGGGTCCTCCTGGTACATGGCCAATGGCTCGAGTTCTTCAAGTGCATCCAGGCAACGACGGACTGGTTCGTGTTGCAACTGTGAAAACCCAAGACTCAGTGTTTAAACGACCTGTTCATAAACTTCACAAACTTCCCATATATCCGAACTAGTTCGGATATAGGGTGGGAGTATGTTTCCCACACTCCTCACTTAACTGCAACTGAGTGCGCCAGACTTTCCACTCCTCACTTAACTGTAACTGAGTGCGCGAGATTTTCCCGCTTTCCAACCCCAACGGAAACTTTTTTGGAACCGGTACGGGGACTTCTCTGAAAACTGAAACGCAACGGACGGACGCAAGGTCTTGTTCGCATCAATCCGCAGCACCTTCAAGGGTGTAATTTTCATTTAACCGCATTATTACCTTTTAGTGTAAACTTTAACTGTAAATATTTATTTTCTTGTAATATAAATTTAAGTACTATCTCCATCTCTGGCTATTATTCGAACTCAACCAACGGCATCATCCTTCAATCTGTGTTGTTTAATTTATCAGTTCACCCGTGCGAAGAACGGGTATACCAGCTAGTGTATATATATATATATATATATATATATATATAGGGAGAGAGTGAACTAAAGTAGGAATTGAAAAAAGAGCATGATTTGTCTGCATCGTTGTAACAATGCACACTCGGTTTGGCTAGTTTGGCTGAAAAACCGATTTTCGACGGCAACTTTTGTCATCGTTTTAACAGTTACATTGTTACAACAATGGAGACGAATTTAAGTTGGCGTCGAAAACCGGTAATTAATTTAATCAACTTAATTTAATCAATGAATTAATATTTTAAAAAACTGCATTAACATCAAGTGTCCCTCAGCACAAGTTTTAAAAAATGTGAACTTGATTGGATAAATAGAAAGTATTTTATTAACGATTGTGAAGATTTGAACAAGATAAATATATATATAAATAAATATATATAAGGAGAGAGTGAGCTAATAGTAGGAATTGAAAAAAGATAATTTTAAACCAGGAACAAATTCGCAAATATGTCATTCCAAGTTTGAAAATTAGGTATAATTCAAGGACGCTAAAGTATATTTTGTCCTATGAATCCAGATTATATTCTTACTAAATTACTATCCACGCGATTGCTGAAAAATATGAGACACACTCGGGATTTTTTCCATTAGGATTTTTAAATAGAACATGCCATCACAACTTATTCAGAAAGCTCGAGAAAAAAAAAAAAAAAAAAAAAAAAATCAGGATATTTTGAGCTGAAAGAGTAAGTGATGAGTAGTTTCGAGTAATATGTTTAACTTGACAAAAAAATTAAAAAGGAAAGAGGCAGCTCTTAAACTTTTGGCTCCTATTTTTAATTTTTTGTTTAGTGTAATTTTATATTAAGTTTTCCCCACCTTTAATTTTATGTCTTAGAGTGAGCTTTTGTTCATTTTTTCGGTTGGATCATGAAATTGAGAACTGAAATGAAATACATCTTCTTAATATGTATACTCGTATTCTTATAAAATACTTTTCTCAGAAATAGAGGAAAGGAGAAAAGAGAACATAGAGACTTAAAAATTTAATTTCAAGTATGTATATACTATAAAGATAAAGCTAATTTTTGAAATGAAAAGTACTCTCTCTCTCTATATATACTCTCTCTCTCTCTTAAAATAATAATATTAATCACAAAGAACTATTTAATATACATAACAAATCTTCTTTGAAATAAAATAAATTTTAAAAATTTGAATTTTCAATCGCGGTACTTTCCCGTTTATCCGGCGCAGGCGATAAAGTCGCCAAAAATGATACAACCGACGCCAAACGGAATATTCCCTTTGGTAACCTTTTCCCACCACATTTCAAAACAAGTTATGGTCTTTTCTTATCAGTAACGTCTTATTCAAAATACATTAAAAATGGATACAAAACCAATGAGAACTAAAATTTATTATTTTTTTGACGTGAAATGTCTTTAAAATCGCGCCGAAACATACGGGTACCAGGTTCAAAAAGTGGACCGTAACGAAAAGGTCTATATCATCGTACCTTAATAATTACAAAACTATTAGTCCTAGAAACAAAAATATGGTGTGAATATTTCACTTATATAGTCAGCTCGCTGTTATGACCTTGAGTCCGGGTCTGGGTCGTGCGGGGGAGGGGTACTGCGTTAACTGTGCGAAACCGGCGCTCTCGCTCGTTTCTATTCAGTGTAACTCGTGACTCCGACTTGATAGCGCGGTGATTCTTTCGTGTGTTTATCAAGATTATTGAAACCGATTGATTCATACAAAAATAAAGTGTAATTTGGACAGTATTTATATTAAAAATAACCAGAAAGTGATAAAAAAATATATAAGCATTTGCTATGTCGGCCTCAGCTCGTGCAAGAGCCAGACAGAAATATAAATCACGGCTATCGTTGGAAAGAGGGGGATATGGGCCACACACAGGTACCCCAATGTCCGGCGCCGAGCGAGCGAGACGGTTTCGGGAACGTCGCAAAGCCGACGCCGCGAGGAACTTTTCTGCTGCCGCCAACCTCGCGAGCACCTCTACCACTGGAATACCTGTATTTATGGACGTAACGAATGAACAGACAATCGATATATCTATTGGATCTGCCACGGAACTGAGAGATCTTAATATCAGTACAAGTGAAGCAATGCAAAATCATTGGCGTTCAGCGGACAAACGCTTCAAAACGGTATTTGAAGCCAATCCGTTTGGTTTATCTTGCAACGTTTGTGATCGACTTTGGTTCGAAAGAGACTTAAAGAAAGTGAAACATCGCAACATTTCTTTCCTTCAAACAAAATTCCCCGATAAAAATGTGACGGAATTTCGTTTATGCAGTACCTGTAGCAAGTCGATAGATGCCAATAAAATCCCGACGCTGTCGCGCTCAAACGGTTTTCGTTATCCTCCAAAGCCGAGTGGACACAAAGTTTGGTTGCCCATGCAGGAGATATTGAAAGCGATAATATATTGATGAACTCCGATTATATGGTAATTAGTGAGACTTGGATGAATTGCGCGAACACTGTGATGATCAATGGCTTCGAACTAAGAGCAAGTAATAACACCACACTTGAACATCGTACACATTGTCCATCTACCTCATCTGAATTACCGGTGCGAGTTTCTGCAGCCGGAGGTTCTGCAATCTACAGAAACCTACAAAGCTCCACGAACTGTGGCGAAATCATAGTAAATGCCAACAAGTCATGCGGAAATTCAGTCTTGAGAAAACATAATGTCGACGACATATGCTTGGTGGACGTTAAAGTCGAAGATCTTACGCTGTTTATCCTCGGTGCCGTATATATACATCCTAAGGCGTCGGCTGAAGCTGTTAAGCTATGTCTTTATCAATCACTCCTGCCATATTCAGCAAACTTAACAAAATTAATACCGAACTCTCAGCCAGACTTGGAGACTCCAATCGTTCTATGCGGCGATTTCAATTGCGATCCACAACAGAACAACTATCTTGTTGAGTTCATGAGGAATGAATTCGGCCTTAACTACGTACAAACATCACCGACAACATTAGGCAATACCACTATAGACTATACATTCACCAGAAATATTAATGTTGACATTATGCCATATGTTTCTTATTTCACATATCACAGACCTATGTTAAATAAAATCGTTGTCGAATATTAATTGTAATAATAATTTATGTTTCTATTATGTATCTGTTCTTTTTATTAAAATACTTAAAACACCGTCAATCCTGTTTTTATTTATTTCAATCTTTTACTTTAAAAGCGATTCGCTAACATAGACGTTTCACGTGAAAACCAACGGCTGTGTGCCCCAGCACAGCCCCACCCGATTTTTTTATGTGTATATTGTGTGTTATCGCCAGCGTGACGTTTGAGAAAATAATTGTAGCGTGATATTTATTAATTTAAATAATTGGTTTATTTACATCACAGCTATTGATTACGTTTTTTCACTGAATTTATTTAAAAGATTGGTTAGTTCATTTAAATCCACACACATACACACACAAATTCCGATGTTTGTGAGAGAGGAGCTTACATCCATGCTCTTCGAAATTTTCCAACGAACTTCTCTCTGTCCTCTCTAGGGTCTCTGGATGGTAGCGGTCGGCCTCTTTATCCTCGAGTTATATTCAGTTTGTAGGCGGAGTAGGGTGTTCTCACGGTGTCAAAGGTTGCCGAGGCGATAACCAAAGACAAGATCAAGCTATATTTTAAGGATGAATGTATGCATAGGAACACGATTATCTTCCCGATTAAAGAAGTCGACCTTTTCAGCTGTGTAATGGAAAAACGTTACACCAATAACTCCAACTTGGGGCGTAAACATTAACGTGTTTGTCTGCGTTACTCTCCTTAGATTAGAATACCTCTCGACTCTTAAGAGTTTATAGCATATATTTCCCTCTATATAAAAAAGGTTTTTGTGATTCTGTAATAAATTTATTTATACACAACCACAGTTTGGACAAATCATTACATGATTCACGTGAATTACAGTTTTACAATTGAAGCAATGGATATGAACAGTTGTATAATTTGTACAATGAAAGTACCTCTCCCCTAATATTTAAATAAAAAATATATACAATTATAAGTTGTAAACTGGTTTATTAATGATCCTGGGAACATTGTAACTAATCTCATGTTTTGATAGAATGTATGTTTTCTTATTTTAAATAATTATAAGCGCTATAAAAGAATCAATATTTAAAAGCAATAGTTTATCCGAAGTTAAAACTCAAACATGCATCTATGTGTATTGTTCACGAGTTTATCAATTAAAAATCGCATTGGTTTGAAAATAATATATAAATACTAGCTGGTATACCCGTTCTTCGCACGGGTGAACTGAAAAATTAAACAACACAGATTGAAGGATAAAGAAGTTTTTAATGCGTTAATTTTACGTGAATTGCAAATTAAACAAAAAAAGATTTTTGCATATCTCAACTAAATAAAAAAAGAAAAAAAAACACCTTTGTTAAATTTTAAGTATGTAGATCTAATAGCTGATAAAAAGGATTTTTTTTTATTTATAATTCCGCGTAACACTTTTGAGGGTCGATTTTTGAAAATACCTCCCGAAGCTGATCTCTGCTCAGCAAAAGTAACACATTGTTAATGTATAATGAACGCTTAAAATAGTGTAAGTAATTTATATCTGAAAGTGTAATGCGTTAATATTACTTTCTGTTGTATTTATTTTATTTAAAACTGTAATATTCGCAAGCAACGCCGTTTCTTAAATTATATTGTCTATAATGGCGATTCAATGAAAAACACAGTGAAATGATAGCGATAGAGTTAAGTTGGCAAACGTCTAGCTACTTTCATAGCTCGAGCTTTATTAGAGCTTTGTAAGACCCGCCGTGTAGGGAAGCAATGCACGTTAATGCTTTATCTACCACATTATGATTTACTGCAATTTTTTTCATGCAATATTTTTTTTGGGGATCACTACATTGAAAATTAAGGGATATACATAAACGAAATACTCCACTTTGGGAAATTTAATCTGTTAGAGATAATAAATTAATTAAAGATATTCCACTGTAAAATTAATTATATACACCGTTCACTTAAAATAAATATTCAAATCGTTTTCTAAGGTCTTCATTAACATACAAACACATAAGACACTTAAATTTTGACATAAACTATTTTTTCGGGACAAAAATAATAATCTTTGCAATCCGCTAAAAACACCGTCAGCTGAAAACGCATATCTGCTGCAAAACTGTTCGCCTTCCCCGCAAAAATACTCATCATAAAACCCGTGCTGCCATATATCTTGGAAGAGTGGATTTAAAAGAATATTCCTGCTAAGTATTGGTAAAATATTTTTTCTAAGTTGGTGTGGTGTGGTAGTTAGGAGAAGGGGTGCCAGCTCAGGTGTCGTCCACGTCACTTGACCAAGGTTCAAAATTACGTGGTCCGTTGCCAAAAGCCCTTGTGTAGCTAAACAGTGCGACATTAATATTCACTCACTCCAAAAAATACAGCACAGTAGTTATAATTATTTTCATACTTAAAAATGCAATATCCGCCTATTCAATTAAAATTATAGCGTTATAATTAACTACTAACCACAAAAAAACTATGCAAATATATCCAAATGATGTAGTGTGAAAGACAAAGTTTATCTACTTAAGTACCAGAAGCAATAAAAGTATTTATTTTGAAAAAAGATCAATTTCTTACTACCAAATGTGCATAATAAAATCATTAAAAAATATTCAAATAAAGATAGATTTATAACAACCTCTTCCTTCAAAACTTAGTAGTACCACTAAAGACCCGCCGTGTAGGGCAGCGATGCACGTTAAATCTGTCGAGAGCTGAAACGTCCTCCCGTTGGTGTGGTGTGGTAGTTAGGAGAGGGGTGCCAGTTCAGGTGTCGTCCACGTCACTTGACCATGGTTCAAAATTACGTGGTCCGTCGTCAAAAGCCCTCGTGTAGCTGAACAATGCGACGTTAATATTCAATCAATCAATCAATTCAAGACTTAGTTTTATTCTGAAATAAAAAAAATTAGGGATTATGCTGATCACAGGAATTAATTAGAAGCGAGCACCTTGCGTAACCAAAACAAAAAGGGTTCTTTCACAAACAAAAGATAGATTTATGCTGACGTGGGCTTTTTTGCAGCGCACATCAGAATTACTTGCAGATGGCAGGATTTTTTCCTACTTACTTGACAAATATCGTTATATTTTGGACACTTTTCACAATATCTTTATAAATTATAGCCTATGTTTTATTCTGATGTATAAGCTGTATTACTGTAAAGTTTCATAAAAATCCATTCAGTTGTTTTTGCGTGAAAGACTCCCAAACATCCTCACAAACTTTTGCATGTATAATATATATATAGATGATGAGAATAATATTTTTCGCGTCGAAAGAGAGAAAGAAAAAAAAATTAAAAATAACTATAGAGGGTAGTGGTAATCTATAAATATTAAATATAAGAAAGTCAGGAATATAAATTACAAAATAAATTACATATAACGTATTTAGTGTAATATGAATAAACTGTTTGAAGAATTAGGGTAAAAAATAGATAGGAAGATGAAAAATCAGTTGAATGAAGGATATAAAGTTATATATATACAGAGAGAAAGAGAGAGTGACACGCACACTCGACACTGTCTGACATTTTTTTTATGTCATTAATATTAGTGATGCATTAAAATAATTAAAAATTGGCTTAATTTAAATGACGTTACAGTCACGCGAAAACACATTGTATGAAATATAAACGAAGCGAAAATGTGCTAATAAACGAAGCGACTGAGTGTGTATCCAAGTGTTAGTCAGACAGTCCACAATAAGTTGATCCACGACATAATGTAAATATAGTAATGTTTAATGCAACACGAGCTTGCCACGTAACGGCTTACATTCAACAAAACAAGTTACACACTGACAATATTTACATGCGCACATTCACATAACGATATTACTTAGGTGCACACAGCTGCGTCCTCGCATGGACAATATTTTGACACACACGTATTTCCAGTTTATCAGTTCATAAAGTCATGTGGCGTCAAAGTCACATAACAAATGTAATCAGGTGTTTCCAGCCTATCAGTTACACGTTTCGCTGTTGTCAACTTTTGCTGCTTTTTTTAAATTTATTTATTGAGAGGGATATACTTTTACTGTACACAGAAACTTTCTTTTAAAAACTACATATTTGTCAACAATAATAATGCACATAAGTAAAAATAAAGGCACTTGATTCAAAAGTAAACATTTAATATAAGAAATTTTTTTGTTAAAATTTTGAAAATGGTTTTGGAGAATCTAAATATTTGAACATTTTAACCCAATCGTTAAATCGAAAACTGTATCTGGATTTTACATGCACAAGAAGATGTAAAAGTCTAATGTCAGTTTTGAATTTAATGGAGAACACTTGATTGCATGCATCATGTGAATTTAGCCTATTAGTTACGAGAAAAGGGAAGAAAATTTTGAATAATCAGTGAGTTGAATCTGATTTGCACGAAAATATCTTTATAATTAAATTTCCTAACAGTTTCTCTTTCTTAAAGCTGTCTTCGTCTTATGTGGAAAAGCGCCATCTAAACTCCGAACATAATTTCAAACAAAAAAAATGTTCAAATTGTTGTATTTTTGACGTTGTAATTCATATTATATATATTCGTTTATTTTCCAATATATATTCTTAAAAATTAGAAACTTTCCGAAAATGTATAATTTTTCATTTGAGCAGGTGAAGTTTAAAACCACTTAGTATTATACAATAGGAAATGAATTATGGAACGAATTTCGCATTAGAAAAAAAAAAGATTGACTCATACACAAATCAACAGTGTAATAAAACACATTGTTCTCTAAAGGATAATAAATTCGGAATATTACATTATTGTTCAATTGGCCTTTTTAGACCAGAAAAATGTGTTCCGATTTAGAGGCATGTTCTTTATGCGAAGACAGCTTTAAAATTCTACCATAACGGAATTAGTTGTTCTTGATCGTTTTGTAAAATGCTGTTCGTCTCAGATTTCTGAGATTTTGTTTGATGTTGCAAATGAATCCAATTATGTATGTTTTTAAAAATTGTTTTTTAAACTAAAATATTTAAGGGAGAACAGAGATGTTCTGAAAATCTATATAAAAAGAAGCAAATCAGATACAGAATCGAAAAGACATTCAGTCAAAACACTAGTTATTAAGCACTCTTCCTGTCGTTAAACATATAATAGGTAACCTACACCTCTGATGATGTAGTAAGACAAAATGAGATATAAGATGTGGCTCTCACACACTTCTTATTATACAACTGTGATTCAATTTACGAAGTCAGTCTCCATGGGCCATTATACAGATCCAGCATAATGAGAATCAGTCAAAATTTAACAAGGCGATGAAATATTTTATTCTTCGCTCGTCTAGTTGAGAGAGAGTGAAGTATCTCATAATTTTTCGTGTAATAACTTGAATCATCCCAAATAACTTTTACCCAAAAATGCTAAGAGAAACATAAAGCTGAGGTTCGAAAAAATTCCAGGATGCACACACATCCCTTTCATTTTTTTAAACAAAAATAATACTTAATTAGGTTACTTTACACACACACACAAACATTTAAGTTAATTTTACTTAAATACACAAACAATTTTGATGCTCCAATCCCTTCCAACTTATGAAGAATTCGCCCTTCTATAAATAGATATATCCGCACATATTAAAAAGAGTCTTTGAATTGTACGGGGGGGAGGTAGGTATAAAGATATCCGTCGCGTAATGGGCTTGGTAGCTGTTTTCCGCGCGACGAGTTTTTCAAAACTTTGAAGAAAAAGTTTCCAGTTCAGTTACCTCTTCGTCATCAACATTCATTTTTGCGGGGGTGGGAGAAGTCATGTGACCCATGGTTAAGGCACGTCGATGTCCAAATATGACTCCTCCCAGGAAGATGGGTGAAATTTTTTTCACGGTGAGAGACGGTGTGGAAACCGTGAAAATGAATTCTAATTATCCAGTACTTAGGTTCACGTTTTTAAGCAGAAATGCTGATTACAATGGTGTTAAACATATTAATCACTCCTCATCTTATTAATTCGTTCATACGAGAAATCGAACTATACAGAAGAAAAATGAACATCCTTTTCCTGCAATGTATTTCGTTTAATATCGCCATGATCTAAAGCAGGGGTGGGCAGACTTTTCCAGGGTACGGGCTACTTCTAATTTTTTCCCAGGGGTTGCGGTCCACTCAGTGTCAGTGGCGCACTCAAGGGGGGGGGGTGCATGGGTCCCGACCCTCTCTCATAGTCCTTGATTTTTTTCCCGGTTGATTATAATCCCATGTAAAAAGAACGTAAAATGTAATTAAGTATTTGTTATTAGTATTTTAATTAATTGATGTTAATTATTTAATAATTAATGTTAATTAATTTTTGCTGTTTTTCGTTGTTCCTGACAATCGACAAAATAAAAAAAAATATGTTTGGCTACGTATTGGGGTATGATACGAGAATGGTAGACCCTCCACTTCTTGAAAAATTCTTGTTTGCGCCACTACCCAACGATGTAGGTGGTGTGAGGTAAGGAAAAGGGGTTATTATTATAACTTAATAATACATACGGAATATGTGTGTGTACTTACCTTTTGTAACAACTCTTTTAAAACCACGTTTAAACTAAAACGCAAGATACCCAAATATAATAATAATAGGTAGAAATATAATAATATCAAAAATGATGCATTTATTATGAAACAATTCAAAATACATTGAAAAATAAAACATGTTTTTATCTAAAGTTAGTTTGCGTTGTTTTATAGTCAGTAGAAGACTTATTCTGCGTACTTTCAGCCAATCTTGAATTTTCCGTATATAATTACTAACTGCTAAAATCTTCAGGCGGTCACCTCAAAATGTCTTGGCGCGGTCCACCGGTCGATCGCGATCGACGTAATGCCCATCCCGGATCTAAAGCATATATTTGTTAAGTCATATTTTAATTCTATTGAACGAACATTACTCTTAAAAGTTTCTGGTTTTAGTTATATTATTTCAGAGAGGAGAGGACTAACCAGTGCCGTAGCAGGAAATATTAGGGCCCCCTCACTGACGTAGATAGTTCTGAGTGGGCTCTATTTCAAAATTCATTCGGGGCCCTTTTTAAATATAACAACCTTGTTAGTAGAACTATAGTTGCACTTGTTGGGGCCCCTCTATATTGGGGGCCCCGTATCATTGATACGGTGATAGCTACGCCCCTGGTCCCCTGTAAAGTCAGGTTTTGCCTTTAGTATTTTATAAATTGGTTAAATACGTACTTGGCGCCAGTCAGGCTTTGCCACCCTCCCCCCGCGATGAGGGAGTTGTAGAAGTGTACGTTACGCCACTGACTTTAACGTATGTTTTTTGTATATTGCTCTATTTGAGTGGAGGTGAGGAGTCTAGAGCTTCACTCTTTTGAGGAAAAATGAATATATAAGTTAAGAAAATATTTTATTTATTTTTTCTCTCTTTTCTAAAACAAAATAATTTTTTCAATCTCTCCCCAGAAAAAATCAATATATCTTGAAAAACTTGGAAGGAAAAGTTTACGCTTCTAGTGAAAAAAAATAAAGTGGTGGCTACGTAGCCTTGCGGTCATGTCACGGACTTGTGGCACGTGTGCGACCTCTCTCATCCCATTGAAGACTCGCCGTGTAGAGGGGTTAAATCTGTCGAGGTTCAAAGTACTTCTGTTGGGCTGGTGTGGAAGTTCGGAGAGGGTGGAGCCAGTTTAGGTGTTGTCATACTGACCACGATTCAAAATAACGAGGTCCGTTGCTAGTAAACCTTGTGATACTTAGTGGTGCGACGTTAATAAACACTTACACGCTCAAATCACAAGTGTTGTAACATTAGAAAAAGGCTTTTGTCGTTCCCTTTCCACCAATAAAGAAAGCAAAATGGCCGAATGTTCACAGTCATTAACTCGTGACCAATATTTTTCTGTCGAATCAGAGATTCCAGTCCTGGTTCCACTAAAGACCCTGCATTTAAGGGGCATGCACGATAAATCTGTCGAGATTCCAAGTCCTTTTTGGCATGGAAGTTTGGACAGTGAATACCAGCTCGGGTATTTTGTCACTTGACCGTGGCTCAAAATTGAAAAGTTCGCTGCTAATAGCCTTATTTAGTTTTGAAGTGATGCATTAATAAGGTAAAAACATCAATGATAATTTAAGAACACATTGTCATATTGTCTGTTAATGCCTGAGCTGTGTGTAATAAAATTAACATCACCTCGAAATATAAAGAGGGAAGCTTATTGTTATTTTGTTGTCACAATATAAATAAGAAATCAACATCGATAAAAATAATTCTATGGATTTATTTATCTATTTATTTATTATTTATAATCAAATTATGAATCTGATTTCAAATAGTTATGTATAGTTAATTATTTATTTGTATATTTTACGGGAAAAATTATTTGAAAAAATAAAATAAGAACAGTGATTTTCCAACGTACATGTTTTGAAAATACAACTTTTTGAAAAAAAAATGACATTTCTTCGAGTGGAATAGTGCAGGAATTTGCTAAATGTTGTTCAAAATTCCAAATCAAAATGGTTAATTACTAACTGACTGACTAAACTTTAATTTTAAATTAATTTATGAATTTTATTTGTACAGAATGACAAGAGTTCAATAATTATACCAAAGACAAGTTTTTGTTACAATACACATCGACAAATCTCGACTTTCACACAATTCGCTATTTCGCACAATTTTAAAAATTCAGCCTTTTAAATATTTTTGTCGAAAATGAAAAAATTTATTCCATTCTGAAAAATAAAATTGAGGAATACGTTCAAAATATGTGAATAAGTCTTCAAACATAGTTTCCAGAAGACTCGGCATACTGATGGACAAATAGAACGAACTCTGCCATCACGGATTTGATGATTAACATCAAAATAATACCCCTCTAATATTTCCAATTATTCAAACTAAGGCTCTTTGATTATATAAAGATTGGAAGAGTATATTAAATGAAGATCCAACACTATGTTTCAAGCAAGTAATGGCTGGTGTAACGTTTGAAAGAATAACGATAACGTATTCTTGGTTAATTTAAATATTGAATTTATTTACGTCACAACTATTGAATATTATTTACTGAATTATACATTAAAGTTACTAAACTTAATTAAAGATTGTTAGAGTCCAATATTTTGTGAGAGGAGGAATCGTCCGGCCACCGCTCCCGCGTAAGTTCAAAGCATCTCTCTTTCATCTTCCGGTCGACAGGGTTCGATTCCTCGGGAGTCAAAAAGGGGTTGCGCTGCAGCTGCAAGATGCACGTGTGGGTGTCGGGTCCACCAAAGACGCCGATCGCTGTTGTGAGTTACAACGTTACACTGGTCTAGCAAATTTAAAATGAGATAGTCCTTTCATATTATTAAATTCGCTGGAGTAACTGCCGACGTGGAAAAGATGCCGTAAAAGAACTTATTTCCTGACTTTCCAAAAAACCTCTTGGTAGAGAATATTCTCTAAGTCAAATATTCAATACATAAGCGTTTATTTTGGAAAAAAATGTCAAATTGTACATTTGAATCGAAGAAAGAATCTGTTGTCCCAGGTTGTAAGCTTTCCAAAAACCGAATGTTATAGATTCTTGGTAGAAACTTGTCGGTGATTTAAAATGAAGTTCATTATAAAATTACCACGCAGAAAATGTCAGAGCATTCAATGGGAAAGATAAAGAATTACTTCCAGTCATTGGGAAATCAAATAAAAATGCGTGGGTTCCCGTGTTAGTATTTAAATATTGGTTCACACTCTTCCTTTCGTGCTAACAGATAAGCAATATAGTAAAAATAAAGCATTATTAATCCTAGACGCAAAGACCCAAGACTTCAGTAGACCCAAAACCTTTGCAGAATTTACACTCGAAAATTAATGATGTATACATAGATAAGTAAAATACAATTTTTGGTGGAAATTTTTGTACATCACTCTACTTTTGAACATACGACATTCACTGACACATTTTCAGAAACCAATTATTTTCATTAAGTTTAGGGCCCTCTCTTATTTGATCTATGACATATTGTTTCGTAAACTCACTTTCACGTGCGATTTTTTTGTTTTATACAGGCAATTAAAACATGAAATTTATTAATAATCATTCTAGTGTTATCCTTGAAGGATTATTACAATAGATAACGTTAACAGCAACAATAACAGTTATATTAAAAAAATTGCAAAGTACTCACGTTTTTATGTATTTTCTAAAAAAAATTATTAAACTCTTGAGGGGAAAAATAAACAACCGAAACACTGGTTACATGCTTTAATTGATAAAAAAATCTTCCTTACTAATTACTCACTAAAATAACATTTTTAGAAACTGTAACGTAGCAACTCCCAACACAGCGGTCGGCATCTTTGGTGGACCCGACACCCACACGTGCATCTTGCTGCTGCAGCGCAACCCTTTGACCTCCGAGGAATCGAACCCTGTCGACCGGAAGATGAGAGAGAGAGAGAGATGCTTTGAACTTACACGGGAGCGGTAGCCAACGGTTCCTCCTCTCGCAAAATATTGGACTTTAACAATCTTTAATTAAGTTTAATAATTTTAATGTATCATTCAGTAAATAATATTCAATAGTTGTGACGTAAATAAATTCCATATTTAAATTAACCAAGAATACGCTACCGTTATTCTTTCAAACGTTACAGAAACCTTGAGAGCTATCTAGACCCCTAAGACAACTTCATTTATTAATGCTATTAAATGAATCTCTTTGATACTTTGGATAACGTGTATTACTAAAAATTTTTCGAAATTATTGTGCATTTAACCATTCTTAACTTGAGCATAAACTTACTTCTTGAAATGATTACAATCTTCTTAAGATCAAAGGACCATTCTCTGCTCTGTTTCTATGTGAAAAATCTCTTTTTAAATGGAAATGTGTGATCAGCAACTGTGTATATTAATTACATGTTACGTGAATTCAAAATTAATTAAGAATACCTCGATTAGCTAATGTTTGTTCTCTCTTTTGAAAGGTATCTTATTAGTTTAAATGAATTTTCTTTAATAATCTCTTACAACGTCTTAAGAATATTCATCACCGTTTAAATGTATGTATAGCGATTACTTTAAAAGCTGAACATAAAAATAGCACAAACATCGACATTTCAATTAGCAACTAATTAAATTTGGGATACTTGAAGTCCGTAATAAAATTTTTTGAAGGAATTCAAATAGATTGCTAGTTAAACTCATATTTAGCTGAAGGTAAAAATGTGTTCTGCTCAGGGGCGTAACGTACACCCTCGCAACAACCGCATCGCGAGGGTAGCCCAGGTTTCTCGGGGGCCCAAAGCCTGATTGACGCCAAGTACGGCTTAGGGTCCCAAACTTGACTTTGCAGGTGGCTCTTAATATTCTCCGTTTCGCCACCAGTTCTGTTCACAACAATAAACAGAATTTTTTATCTTGTTGTTAAAGTTATGGCGTCTATATTTTAGATTCAGTGGCGTAACATACACCCTTGCAGCGCGGGGATGCCCAGGATCCTAGGAGGGCCCAAAGCCTGACTGATTCCAAGTACGTAATTGGGCTTAGGGCCCCAAACCTGACTTTGTAGGGGGGCCTGATGTTCTCCGTTATGCCACTCTTTAGATCTAATAATTAATTTTCTAAAAATATTTAGGTTACTTAGCACAAATTTTTTTTTACATAAACTTTGTCATTTGAATAAAATCTAATGAAATCCATTTCCTTTACCAATTTAATTATTTTGAAACAAAACAAACAAAATAGTTACTTTTAAGACCGTTTACCTTACACAATGCATATTCTTTGTAGCCGTTAATTAGTGAGGCTTTTTCAATCCTATTAAGAATCAATTGTGGAATAAAAACTGATATTTGGAAACATTAGAAAGAATGTTTCTAAATATTTTGCAATATTTTTCCACACATGCACTAAACTTTTCATTAATCTATATTTTCCTTTATGAAAAATCACATTCGTTCATTAACATCACAAATTTCATGCTTGAATCATATTTATGTTTCAAAATAATCAATATTCTATGAATGTTTATTTGAATGCTGACTTAGCAAAAACCATAAGGAAACTCTCAAAACTTTTTATTTTTTGATTTTTCCCTTCCTTCCACTTTTGGCCTTGCGCATGCCCAGCAGGTTATGCGGGGGTGTCCGTGATATGCACTTCACAATTTCTCTGCCTCGTGTTTGGTCTTCGAAACTTCGCCAACAGTTGATCCTCTGACCAAACGATTTTTTTTTTACAGAAGTGATTCCTTCTTTTGTGTTCCAAGTTCTCAGTTCTTTCTTTTTTTATTTTAATACTCAGATATTTCTTTTCTTTTCTTTTCTGAAAAGACTTAAAAAAAGTAGTTCTAAAATGT
The DNA here is from genome assembly GCA_019973935.1 of Trichonephila clavipes. Lineage (NCBI taxonomy): Eukaryota > Metazoa > Arthropoda > Arachnida > Araneae > Nephilidae > Trichonephila > Trichonephila clavipes. The sequence continues at coordinate 71,973 of BMAU01018995.1, forward strand.
TAGAAGGCACCTTATCCGTTTACGCATTCATTGTGATTTTTCCACTTGCTGTGATAGGAGGTCTAATTTTTTTGATTAGAAATTTCATTCGATCGACAGAATTTTGTGATGCAGATGCCAGATTCGATGGAAAAACAATTGTTGTTACAGGTAAGAATTTGAAAATAATATTTTGATTCCTTAGAAAATTAAATTGAGTCGCTTCTGATATATATTAATGTTATTAATTATTATTTTTTCGTGATAAATATTTTAAACAGTTAGAGTTGCTTTAAATACGTTTATGATAAGTTAAAATGCAATTTTTTTTTGCATTATCAAACACTTTTCTGACGCTTTTTCTCTATCCATAATAAGAGTGCTTGTTATTTCTGATCTACCAACTAAAACAATTAAGCTAAATTATGTTATAATTGAATATATGCTTTAAATTGATGTGCACAGTTAAAGGTAAAATAATTGACAGATACTAAATTCATTCGTTGTATATTTATCCTTTTCATAATGTTCTTTTTTTTAAATGCATTTTACTCGAGGTTCTGCAACATGTTAAAAAAGGCGCATTTGAAGTTTTTCAACAATATTAAAAGTGGATTTAACAGAAAAGTATTTCGAGCCAAAATAGTTTTTTAAGTGTTCATGAAACCTTGATTATTATTTTAAAAGACATTTTAAAAATAAGTAAAATTAATAGGGTGGGGGAGTGAAATGTGTTTAAACTTAATAATAAATTAAATTTAAAATCTTTAAACTGTAAAAATGTAAACACTAATTTGAAAAATATACTTAATATTATTTTCAAGTATGATTATCCAAAATGCCAACTTAAGGGTTTAAATTATTCGAAATTTAATTATTTGATCATTATTGTTGTAATCCTTGCTGTTTTTTCAATATTGTTCAATAAATATCGATATTTATTACTACTATTTTGTAAAAGTGATTGAAGGTTTTTAAATAAAAAGTTCACTATATTTTAGTTTATGTTTAATTATTATAAAGTAGTTTAAGGCAGAATTTGCTGAAGTGAAGGTCCTTTACATACGATCTTATTTTAAATAAGGTTAAAAAAGATATCGATATTTATACCTATTCAATCTGACGTTTCGATTAACATTTTAAAGTACTAGTTGCTAAATATGGCGCTATTTTAATTAAAATAAATATTCAATCAATGTTAATGAGACAATTGTCGATTTAACTGCCTTTAAGGTGTGGAAGAGAAGTAATTCTGATTTTTTTAGCTGTAAAATTAAAGAACCTCACCTTTTAATATATACGATACGTATGTATAATAAACAATGTTAATATAGTTAATTGTTTGTTAATTTTTTTTGTATTTTTACTCACCCAATTTTGTTTGCATTATATTTTGAAAAGTGGACTATTACATCTTATTTAAGATTTTATTTCACATCATTTTAATAGTCTTTTTAACTATCATTACGAATATATTTTTAAACTGGATTTTATTATTTAAACAAATGCTCAGCGCAATTGAGTCAAATTTGGCTCTAGCTCCCTTAAAACTTTCAATCACTCACTAAACTACATTGTATTCGATAGGATTTGAGTTGATTGCTTCAAATTTTGGTGTTTAATATAAAACAAGAGTTCGTTATTTTGTGAGAAGTGATGTGTTTTATTTAAAAAAATTATTTACGAAATATATATCGCATTTCTTTGCTTACTTTAAATATATTTAAAATTCATATATTTGGATTTTATTATAACTGTTATTTTTTAATTTGTAATTATCAGAAGCAAATAAATATGAGGCAAATAATCTCTAAATGTCTCTTTGTTTTTTTCTTTTTTGTGAATACAGGGTAACCTCGATTTAAGACCAAATATTTTTCCGCGCGCCCGCTCGTCTACTATATCATATTACTTGGATTTATATCTTTCCACATTATATTTTAATTCAAAATGTTTATAAAAGTTGTACCAACAAAATAAAAAATTAATCTGTGCTTATAATATTTGTATGTAGTATGTATGCACTCTATTGCATCAGTTCCGTAAAAAAAACTTTCATCCGACCAATGTAATTTATCTTCCTTTATTTTATTTATTGATTGTAGACCTAAGTCGATGAGATAAATTAATTGTGAAGATCATATACATAAATTATTGTAGATATATGAGAGAAAGAATTACAATTGGTAAGACTTAGTTCATAAAGTGCAAGGAAGACAATCGTTAGAATTCTTCCTGGGCTCAAGTTTAAAATAGCTCAGCGTACATATTTCAAAGTCAAAATTCAAGATGAAGCGGAAATAACGACCCGATTTAAATTTGGGCATCATGCCGACAAATTGGCAGGTGGAACGACGTAACAAATAGGAGTGGCTGACACGCCAGGGCACAAAGAACTGTCGAGCCTGTAATGATCTGATGGTTATAAACAAAATGTGTTTTCTCTTTCAAAGATGTCTTTCTCTTCTTTCTGCATCGACATTAGTATTTGTCTGAAGACTTTTTCCTTGTCAGAAATTTACGGCAGATACATTTTTTTTAAGAAAAATGATTTTTAAATCAATCAACGTATTAAGATATTTCGGGCATGACCTTTGATTTCCTTAAATTGTTGTCTACGAAGAATTTTGCTTAGAGGAAAGTTTTGTTATGTATACTTTCTCTTTGTTACTATTCTGTGCAATAATTATTTAAGCAACTTGTATCAGATAAACACCTTGTTTGTAGAACGTTTTTTTAGCTCATAGCCTCATCTTTTTGAACACCGTGGGATTTAACACTTAATGTGTAGTTACGAAACACATTTAAAAGAAAGGAAAATTATAAAAGTACTCTTTTTGAATTTCCTGTATAATTCGAGAATTAAAAGTAATTATTTGACTCAAACACTGTTAATTATTTTACCAAATTGAAAGCAATAGCCGATGAGGAGAAATTTATCTGAATTAGAATGTTATCAAAAAGCGATGCACGTGGAACATTGTTTAGATTTATGAAAAGATTAATAAATTATTAAAAAAATCATATATATATATATATATATATATATATATATTGCTCAAATCATTCCAATAATAATAAAAAGAAACTCATATAAGTAATCAGTAATTGTCTGAAAACGAAAATTTAAAGTGATTCTATCAGAATTGAGAACGTAATGAAAATGGGATGTAAGAAATGGAAGTGTAATTCATTAAAACGATTTCAGTGTCGGTATATCCATTGGGCACTTAGGGTCCCGGAGGGTCCTCGGATAAGCTGGATTTTACCAGATTTTCTGGTTATGAATTTCGATGGGGCCTGTGTCAAGGGGCCCTGTAGAGCTTCTGCGCCCAGGGCTCGAAATGAGCGTCAGATGAGCTATATCAGATACCTAAATTACTCTGAATTTGCTCATGATTTCTATATGTTAGAAGAATTGAAAAATTTTTGTTAGTAAATTTTTATATTTTCCAGTGTATTGCTAAATAGGGAAAAAAAGTGCTTTTACATAGAAAGGTGTTATTCTTCAAGTTATTAGATGGATTACAGTGATAAATAGATATTTCAGAGGATAAGTATGTAATCATCATCGATTGGATGTGATTTTTTTTAACATCGCGCTTTGAAGCTGCACGAGAGCTATTGGTGACGGACCTAGTCATTTTGAACCATGTTCAATAGACGAGGATGACACCTGACCTGGTATCTCACTCTCCAAGTTTTCTGCCCACTCCGACGTGAGGTCTTTGAGCTTCAAAAGATTTAACATGCAACATACATGCATACGGTGGGTCTTCAGTGGGAAGGACTCGAACCAACAAACAACACCCACCACCAGTGGTGTAACGGAGAGTATTAGGGCCCTCCTGAAAAGTCTGGTTTTGAGCCACCTCCGCGATGCGGGGATTGAGGGGGTGTAAGTTACGCTACGAGTTCGCATTCATAACCACACGGCTACTAAATAATTCTTCAAGTGTAATTGTTGTTTCCTTAATTCCTTTTTAAAAACAGGCAGATATTTTAGGGGGAAAATAGTGAAAGGAGTTAATATTTTAACTAACAACTTCTTAGCGTAAAAGAAATATTGTTAGTTTTTTTAAAAAACATGTTACAGCGTGTTAAATCATCTGAGATTATTCCTGCATATACTCTTGTTCGTTCACGCTATAATATTCTTTTTTTTTTCAACTTCCTTTTCAACAGCTTCAGATCCATCTGCACTCATTCAGTTTCCACGCTGATTGAGTTTCTTTGTCCCATTTAAAAAGCGATGAGTGAGTCAGTTTTAAATATTTTTAGCGATCTAGCTTTTGCGGGAAAAAGGTAATTTTTAGGTGAAAAAAACTCTGCATTCGACTTCTTGCAAAAAGTGCCCCAACTGTCTTTATGCATGAAGTCTATGAACGAGAATAGCTTTTAGGGTGGCGGGGAGGAAATATTTATGTTTGTTTATGTATGAGGGAAAATCTTGGTTCCTGTTTCATATCCACGTGCCCGTTAACGTTTGTCATGCGTCAAAGGGAAAGGAGGAACGGAAACCAAAATAGAAATGATTCCAAGTCTCATTGCATCTCAGTTTTTCGAAAATGGAATAGTTTTATGGATGAAGTTTCTTTGGCAAGTGCAAATATTAGAAATGCTTAGGTGGTGACTGGAAGCTTTTGAGGCTGAAGAAGAAGCATGTGCTGGCATAAATATTAATATTAATTAAATTGTCTTCATTAAGAATTTTTAATGCAAATATATATATATATAAAATGTAACTCACCCGCCTTTTTAATTAAGTAAAATTGAATAAAGAAAAGGCTTAATTCTCATAATGATTTTTGCAATTCTTATCGAAGCTGGACGAGATCGGTATCGTTGATATTGACTTGTCTGACTGATATACGTTTGTAACCGTGATTTGGAAAAAAAACTTATAAACGGATATTTTTTTAAATATATTTATTGGTATTTGAATTGGAATACACATATACAATTGTTTTAAGAGTATTAATGCAAGAAAAAATTATTTAATTGCAATAATTTGACTAAAAATTAGGAAAGAACGACATATTTTCAAAACATTCACGTTTTATGAAATGTGCTTCTAATGTAATATTTTGTATATGAATTTTTATACCGGAAATGAACTAAAAATTTTTAAATACATAATTTGGGAGTATATTTATTCATATTTTATTATATCAGAGTGGAGAATTTTAACAAAAAACTCGTTATTATTTCAATTGATCGTAACTCTGAAAATAATAGGAGTTTTTCAAAACGTTTAATTCCGCTATAGAAGCTCTAAGTATGAATATAAAAAAAAGGCAAAAATTTTTTTAATGTTATTGCAGAAGCATTTTTTATAAAGGAATGATGTTTTGAAAATATGTCATGCTTTCTTTATATTTTGTCAAAAAATTGCATTTAAATAATAATTTTTCTTGCAATGGTATTCCTAAAATAATTTAATATGTATATTCAAATTCAACTGTGTGTGACACTGAATATAAAAAAACTATAAATTTCTAAGCTTTTTCAAAATTACGGTTCCGAACTTAGTCAATCAAATCATCTTAAAGGAAACTAAATTATGAAGAAAATGTGGATTATTATCATACTTAATTAATGAATTATTACTATTATTAATTAATCATTAATTAGTTATTATGATACTTAATTAACTTTTCATTATGGAATCTTTCCATTATGAATTTTTTTGTGCGGTATCATGGGTGGGGATTGATTTTAGTAAGTTCAAAATTAAATTTGAATCGATTATTGCTTCTGGAGGCCATATGTTGTAATTTTTCCTAGCAAGTTACTCATGTTGTTTTTCCTGTTTCTGAACCATCACAAGGGAAATATCAAAAGGTGTATAAAATATATGAAAATTAAGTTTCTGCAATCTTTAGTCTGGTCATTGCTTTGAAATTGAGAACAAAGGACCTCGATATATGAAACTTAACGACTCATGAGAAATCCATATGTATAAAAGTTTAATTTAAATTTAAAAAATTTTAATATGGGATTAATATTTTTTCTGTACTTCATTTTACACTTCAAACTTTTTACACAAAAAATTGTAACCTTTTTTTAACTGTTTTAAAATGTTTAGAATTGAAAAAAAATTATTCTTTTGTTTAATGGAACAAATTTTGTTAAGTGTGAGTTTTTCTTTATCGCCAAATGTTTGAAGTGTTATTTGATATTGAAGGTTCTTATATTTCATTTCTCTATTATTTGGAATTTTATGGGCAAAATGTTACGAAATTTAAAATATAAGTTTATTTTGAGATGAGAAATATACGTTAATATAATCGGATTATTCAATAGAAAATGTATTTTTTACGGTTTATATAATTAACTATGAAAATTAATTTAATCATTAATAACGGAATTTATTTCTCTTTAAGCCCCATTAACATTAAAATCAATTTTGCCTGTCTGCGATAAAAATTGTGGAAGTTTATTTAAGAGTGTGTGATTATTTTCTTAACGAGTATACTTAAAAAATTTGTATCAGTGTAGAGTTTAAATGGTTTCCCATGTTATATTTAATTTATAAAACATGAGTTTTGTGATAATGAATGTAGTAATGATTTCAGAAAATAACGGAAAATACGAACAATAAATTTTGATGGGACAAAATAATTTAAATAATCAATAAAATTTGATTGTAAATAGGTACAATTTTATTGTAGAGATAAATAATGAACCATTTCACAGTTTGCCAAAGAAGTAAAATCTTCTTTTATTTATCTTTTAAAAAAATTATTTCAGTGAAATTCCTATACCGTGCAATAAATTATTTAATTATGTTCCAGAAGTGTATACTTGGAGTATTATGATTCACACACACACACAAAATGGGGAGGGTGGAATTATTCTTGAACTCATTCTTTAGCTATTTTTATGTATAACATGCAACACACACACATTTTGTTGTAATAATAAATTCTTGCTAACAACACAAGTAACACAGTCATTTTAGATGGTGAGTATTCGGCTTGTAATTCCTGTATTCAAGATGACGTCACAATTATAATCCTTACTAATATTATAAATGTGAAAGTTTGTATGGATGTTTGTTACTCTTTCACGCAAAAACAACTGAACGGATTTTAATGAAACTTTACAATAATATAGCTTATACATCAGAATAACACATAGGCTATAATTTATAAAGATATTGTGTGAAGTGTTCAAAATATAACGATAATTGGGAAGAAGTAGGAAAACATTCTGCCATCTGCATAAAAGCCCGTGACAGCGTATATTTATTTTTTAGGTGTGAAGCAAAACTGTGCATTCTGTTTTGTCTACGCCAGGCGCCAGGAACTGCGAAAGCTTGAACAGGCGGAGTTTGAGAGAGAGAGAGGCTGATTACAATTTTAACATAAAACAAATACAACAAAAACTAATTAATGTATTACACTTCCAGATATAAATTATTTATTCTATTTTAAGGGTTCATTACACAAAATTTGTAACAATGGGCTACTTTTGCTGAGCAGAGATCGATCAGCTTAGGAAGGTGTTTTTAAAAATCGACCCACAAGAGAGTTACGGGGAGTTTAAAAAACAACTACAAAAAAAATCCTTTTTATCAGCTAATTAGATCTACAGACTTAAAATGTAACAAACAGGATTTTTTTGTTCAGTTGGGATACGTAAAAGGCTTTTTTTTGTTTAATTTGCAATTCACGTTAAATTAACTCATTAAAAACTTCTTTATCCTTCAATCTGTATTGTTTAATTTTCCAATTCACCCGTGCGAAGAACGAAAATAACAGCTAGTATGTCATAATGTTTTACGATAGAAAACATTCCTCAGACTATTGAATAATATTTGAAAGTGTACTTAGATTATAAAGAACTGGTTGCCATAATATTTGGAATAAAAATTAGAGAACGTTTCTGACAATATTACTTTTTAAAGACCTTTATGAGGATGAAATATAATTAGTTATTATTATACGCCCTTTTGAATGGAACTTTATGGTAGAGAAGGAGATCGAGCACCGTATTTTTCGTATTATTGCTCATAAAATGAGAAAACTTCTGTTCATCATTCCATGCATCGATAGAGTTCGGTCTATTGATTGAATTGCCCTAATTTATAACTTGTTTTTGATGGGTACTAATGATTTTATTGGTGTTATATACAATGGTGGCCAAAATTGTGGACCCTTTTTTTAAATTGCTAAGTTTTGTAAGTTTGTATGCTTATAGAAAATTTTACGTTACACAAAATGCTAAGTATTTTATATCTTTTTAAAGGGAATTAAATATTGAATTCAACACAAAAAACAAAATTCAAATATTTGCACCGCATAAAAAGGTTTGCTGTAATAACTGTCGATATACATTAGATACTGATGATAGCATTGAGTTAAAAGAGCTTAGTGAGGTTGCCTTTATTCTTTATTACAACTTCACATCGATGTTTAATTCAGCTGAAAATAGTTTTAAGCTCTTCCTTAGTTATTACAAGATGCCAGGAAACAATTATATCCTTAATTAGTTCCTTTTTATTTCATGGGTACCTCATTCGGACAACAGTTTTCAAACGGCGCCACTAGTTTTCGATAGGATTGAGGTCAGGACTGTCTCCAGGCCAAGACAGCAACTCAATTATCTTAGAAAGGTACTTGTCTTTCAATTACTTCACTGTGTGACAAAGAGCAGAATATTGCTGAAAAATAAATGAAGCATTGTTAATTAATAGATCCCTGATGGAAGGCAGAAGTTTGGATTCTAGAATGGTGTCAATGTTATTTTATGACATTCAGTGTCCCATAGATGTTATGAAGGCGACCGATACCATCTGCTTATATTCCCGACTAAGTCATAAAACTATGTGAGTACTTCACAGTTGCCTGGATGCAGTCAGGATGTAGCATTTCTGCTATTTTATATCTTACATATTTTAGGCTATCAGTACCGAATGAAGATATTTTAGTTTCGCTCCTCTATATAACTTGTGACCAATAATCATTTGCCCAATTAATGTGTACCATTGCCCACAGTAGTCCCTTTTAGCGCTGCTGTAAGTTGAGATACAGCTTTTTTCGTGGAATTCTTTCTTTTAGTCTTACATCTGCTAATGTACTCCTGATTGTTTTTGAACCGACAGAAACACCAGCATCACTCAGATCGCTTCTGATGGATGTGTATGAAATTCTTTTATATTCGAAACATAGTATTTTTGTTATGTCATAAACAGATGTGGTGCACCTTTTTCGGTCATTTCCTGTTTTTTTTATTTTTTATTAAATCTGTCTCCTGACAACAAAAACAAAACTACCAGTCTCCAGATGCAGTCACTAAACTACCCACCTGTTATGTAATTTTAGCAAAGAAAATACCACTTTCTCGTCACACGTGTCCAATCTACTCTTCTATTTGATGTCATTGCTTTTTGACCAAATATCATTGTTATGTTGGCCAGGAAACAGTCCTGACCTCAATCCTATCGAAATTTTGCGGCACCGTTTGAAAACTCTTGTCCGAATGAGGTACCCATGAAATAAAAAGGAACTAATTGAGGTTATACACTGCTGGACAATTGCTAAGGACGGATAACACTATCATCCATAGCAACCACAAAATGAAAGGAAGCAAAATGTGGTAAATTAGAATAAGTGCGGGATATTAGTAAGAAGAAGTATGAGTATATGCAAATTTTTTTTCCACGTCTGTTCATCACGTGATAGCGTTCATAAGAGCTTTAAAGGTTTTGACGCGTGTGGACAGTTGTTGTTTCAAGTCAAAGTTTTACAGGAAAGATTTAATAGACGAATTTAAAATTTTTGGCATGTCTTCCCGACATCACATAGATGATTTTATGCGTGGCCGAATTATTGGAAAGATCGAAGAAGGGCGAAAAATAACAGATGTTGCCAGGGAGTTCGACATCGCGCACAGCGTTGTTTCACGGCTGTGGAAGTCATTTAAAACTACTGGAATGTGTAGTAGACGGCACGGGGGAGGTCGTGTTAGATGTACGACGCCTGCAGAAGACAGATATATCGTCCTATCAGCAAAAAGGAACAGGTGCACCACAGCTCAGCAGGTGGCAAATCAGTTTCTTGCTGCCTCAGGAAAGCAGATCTCCCGAAAAACTGTTTCCAGACGTTTGAGGGGAGGAGGACTACACGCACGCAGACCTGTTGTGTGTGTCCCATTGACCAGACAGCACCGTACTGCCCATTTGCAATGGTGTCGTGAGCATCACAATTGAACTGAACAGGACTGGGCATGCATACTATTCTCAGATGAGAGTAGGTTCAGTCTGTCATCGGATTGTAGACGCCAACTGATCTGGCGCGAGAGTGGTACTGCTTATCGTCCAGAAAATATCCAGGAAAAGGACCGATATCCGACATGCAGTATCATGGTGTGGGCCGGCATCATGATCAATGGCCGCACGCGCCTACATGTGGTTGCGAATGGGACTATGACGGGCCAACGATACATTGATGAAGTTCTACTTCCTCATGTTCGTCTTTTCCGTGGTGCTGTCGGTGATAAATTTGTTTTTATGGACGACAACGCAACATGTCATCGAACACTCGCTGTTCAGGATTGTCTAGACAGCGAGGGTATTCAACGTCTCGTATGGCCAGCGCGTTCTCCAGATCTAAACCCCATTGAAAATGTGTGGGATGCTTTGGGGAGGCAAGTTGCTGGTCGAAACTATCCTCCGACAAACAAGAGCACCCTCATCCGTGCACTCACAGAGGAATGGGATAAATTGCCTCAACAACTGCTGGATAATGTTGTGCAAAGTATGGTACGACGTGTGGAATGTTGCATCACACTCCACGGTGGACATATCCCGTATTGATACCTTTCTTTAAGGTGCCTGCTGACTTTTAGATGCATTGTTCCATTTCTCCGTACGCAGATCAAATGAACATTTTTTTCTTTCAGATGTTTCACAGCTTTTTACTTTCCAGAACAATAAATATTCTTTATTCTACTGTCTGAACAGTGTGACAACTATATTTTATCCTACTAGGCCTCATGTCTCGCTTAATGTTATGCTACATAGCAATTTGTAATCCGTCCTTAGCAATTGTCCATCAGTGTAATTGTTTCCTATCATTATGTATTAACGAAGGGAAGAGCTTAAAACTATTTTTTCAGCTCAATGAAATATCGATGTGAAAAGCTGCAATAAAGATTAAAGGCAACCTCACTAAGTTCTGATAACTCACTGCTATAATCAGTATTTAATGTATATCAACAGTTATTAAAACATAATTTTTTTTTTACGTTGCAAATATTTGAAGTTTTTTTTTGTATTGAATTTAGTATTAAATTCCCTTTAAAATGATATAAAATACATAGTATTTTGTGCAACGTAAAATCTTCTATAAGCATACAAGCTTAATAAACCTAACAATTTAAAAAAGTGTCCACAATTTTGGCCACCACTGTATATTAAAGAGCAAAATTATGTTTGTGTGATGTATGTTTTATTGGCAAAGACACACGGTATACACGGTTCTCATTGGTTTTTCATCTATTTTTTATGTATTATGGAGACTTCCTTGATAAGAAAAAACTGCGACTTGTTTTGGAATTGTGTTAGTAAAAGGTTAACATATTTCGTTTGACGTCGGTTGTATAATTTTTGGCAACTTAATCGCTTACGCCGGCGAAACGGAAAAATACCTAAAATATTATAGATATGCACATAAAGTACAAGTAATAAATAGCAAGTGTTGCGCGTTTGAAGTCGGGTCGATCGCGGTTGGGACCGTGTAGGGATTGCAATATCGGACCAAAAGTTCAATGCCGGTATTCGGTATTTTTCAGATCTTAATACCGGGATACCGGTTTTAATACCAGTAGTAGAAATTCTAGAAAAAGAAAGAAACACAGATGTTTTTGTTGGGAAGTGGTCCTTATGTGTTGCTCTCAGGAAACCAGACGAGGTTGTTGACAAAACTACTTTATTATCACACTCGGTTGCTCGGGGCGTATTTCGGAACACTTGCGATGGGCACCGTAATTCCATGCTCTCGCTCGTCTGATCTCCCACACACACTCTGAAAACTCTAATTCTCGTTTCGCTTAATACACTTAATCATCACCAGCGGCACCCATTGCGCATGCTCGAACAGTTTTTTTTTGTTTTATTTGCTGGTTTTATTAGAGCAGGGTTGGGTAGATTTTTCCAGGGTACGGGCTACTTCTAATTTTTTCAAGGTGTTGCGATCCACCCAGATTCAGTAGCACACACAAGGGCGGAGGAGGGGTCCACGGGTATGGATCCTCCCTCATAGTTCTTGATTTTATTCCGATTCATTATAATCCCATGTACATAGTACGCGTGAAATGTAATTAAGTATTTGTTATGAATAAAATTTTTATTTTTTTATTAGTGTTAATTATTTATTCAGTAGTGTAACACACGGTTTATTTCTAAGACCGATATGTAGATGGCGGTACTTGTAACGGAAGTGTTACCGAACGAAGCCACTGTATTACCGTCAGAGAGAGTTTGGAACTGAATGAGTTAGCGTTACCTGTCTCGCTGTCCAATCCTGGACTTTGTAACTTAACTAATTTTCACTTATTTCCTCTAAATGTTTACCCTGTATTGTGTCTAAATGTCTGTCCATTGTAACTGTGTTATCTTAGTCATTAAAATATTTTAATTACCCCGATATCTTGTCCATTATTTTGGTTTACCCAGTAATGACGTAAGAGACCGTTACAGTAGTTTATTTTTTGCTGTGTTTCGTTCTCGACAAAATCAAAAAATATGTTTGGCTGCGTATTGGGGTATGATACGTGAATGGTAGACCTTCAACCTTCGACCCCCCTGAAAAATTCTTGTGCGCGCTTCTGCCCAATGTCATAGGTGTAGTGAGGTATAAGGAAAATGTTATTATTATAACTTAATTATAAGTACGAAATATCTGTTTACCTACAGGACTAAAATTTAAAAAATAACCCACATTTAAAACCGCGTTTAAAACAAAACGCAAGATACAAACTTATAATAATAACCACACATATAATTATATCAAATTATGTATTTATTATGAAACAAAGAAAAAAGGCAAAATACATTTTAAAATAAAACATTTTTTATCTAAAGTTAGTTTTCGTTGTTATAGTCAGTAGAAGACTCTTAGTTTGCGTACTGTAAGCCAATCTTGAATTTTCCGTATATAATTACTAACTGGTAAAATCTTCGGGTGGTCACCCTAAAATATTTTGGCGGTCTACCGGTCGATCGCAAACGACGTAATGCCCACCCCGGTATTAGAGTGTAAATATGACAAAAATAATGTTTTAACTTATAAGTTGAAACAATATACAAAGAATCACAAAAAAGTATAGGAACATCTTATTTATTTAAATCACAAAAAATAGTGTAAATATCACTATTCAGTCTGTAATACTATTACAAATTTTTTTGAAATGTGATCTTGAAAAACGTAATGCATCAGTTAATTCAATTGATGCATTACCATTAATAGTGCAAAATTTACCAGCTGCAGAAAACGCCCTTTCGGCATCTAAGCTAGCTAGTTAGTTAGTGGTACAATTAACAACCCGCGAATATACTTTTCCCGAGTATTTACATCTCAATCCTTCATCTTTTCATATAAATCAGTTTCTCGTCGGATGGTTTTGGAGGTGGTTGATTTCTGTATTGTGTATTTTGGTTTGTTCACATTTTTTTTTAACTATCGCTAATTCTAATTTTTGTTCAAGAGACAATGCCCTTTCAATATCGACATTAGTGTCATCATCATCTTCGATTACTGTACTGAATTCTTCTAAATGTGGATAGGTTTGTGGGTAAAAAATTTTAAGAATATTTACAATAAACTTGATCAGATTTGAATTGGTTTTAGTCTCTTTTCTTCTTTTTTATTTTCCTTTTTAAAATCATTATAAATGTATAAAATAAATACCGTTAGACATTTTGTATTTCGGAGACAGTTTAAAAAAATTCTAGTAAATACCGAAAAAAAGGTATTTAAACTTGTGAATACCGGTATTATAAAATTGTACAAATCAAAATACCGGTATTCGGTAGACCGGTATTGCTATCCCTAGGGCCGTGTATGCAGGTTTAAATAGGAAACGCTATCTCGTTGCTACATGCAATAACTTGTCTAATATATGGTGATATACAAACATCTAGTCAACAGTTTTGTTTTGTTTATGATCCTGATATGTGAAATGAATGTAATTCCTTTTTCTTAGTTTTGAGCAAAAAGTAGTATTAATCTTTGTATTGTTATGCAGATAACTATCTCATTGAAAAAAATGTGTTTCTATATTCTAATGCAGGTATAAAACATTTGTTTATTTGTATTATATAAATGCATTAAATAGTAAATTTATAAAATTTTCGTGTTTTTGTGAATAATGGTGAATCTTTTTTTTTTATATCCGCTTTTGGTGACAAGACACATTTTATAAATTTTCAACAGAATGACAGCGCTTGAGATTAAATAATATAGATGAATAAATATATGATGAGTTATTCATGACATAAAAAAAAGAGCAGAATAAGTAATGTGATTTCTTGTTAAATGTAACGTTCTTTAAAGTTAAGTTCCCTAAAATCAGAGCATATTTAATTTTAAATCTAATGTCGTAAAAAAAGGAACAAAAGCAGCAAAAAACAAAATGCTTAAATTATTAAGTATATTTCTGTTACATTTTTGTTGAAAAGGCTTTCACGTGCAGAGATTTTTGTCATTCACATACTCCACTTAGACAGTCTGAAATATGTGTTAACATTTGAACAAACTTTTGATCTACAAAAATTTTTGGATTGAAGTTTATTCTTCTAATCACAATCATCATCAATTACGTTTCTTGCTTTATGAAATTAATGTTTTCATTTCACCATTTTAAAAATAATTAACTCTTTGATTGACAATTTACCTTGTTTTACGTCCATAATTTATAAACTGTGTGATTATGAAGTGTATTAAATTTTTAAACCTTCTTTTTAAGGCTACAGTGGACAGTAAAAAAAAAAAAATTTAATTTTTTACAAACATGCCCCAAATTTTTACTGGCTGTACGTAACTTAGAACTAAAACCATATTAAAAATTTGGTGAGAAAAAAATGATTAGTTTTTAAGAAATTTAAAATTTAAAAAAAATTTTAACGAAAATTTCAAAACGTTCCATGCGTTTTGATTTTTTTTTAAATTTCATGTTTTCACCTGATTTAACTTCTTTAAGCAATTCTTTACAAATGTATGCATACAATGTAATGTTTTATATGATAATTTACAAAATATGGGTAAACGCAAATTTTTATATAAAAATTTCAAGAATTTTAATGATTTCCTTCATAAAAAACTTTAATTTCTTCTTTCACCCTATCACTATTACTACAATGCATCCAAGAATTTATAAGTATACATTAGATGAATACTTTTGGAAAGTTTTGTTATAATTCGACAAAAATTGCAACGCATGGAACATTTTGAGTTTTGGTATCGAGGCAAATTTTTGATTTTGAGAAAAACAGTTTTTTTTATTTTAAAGGAAATTAACTTATTTTTTTTAAAAAAAATTAAAGATATAAATATGAATTTGAAAAACACTAATATCATACAAATATAAGATAGATGCAGAATATATATACATAAGGTTCTGCAATATTTATTGTAACAGTCACATTGACACGTGGTATATACAGTGATAAAAATTGAAGTAAGCTAGAACTTTCTTATAATATCTGAAGTAAATTAGCAGAATGTATTTCATTGTTTTATCTCAACCAGATAGTATATTATATATTTCATTAATCATGATGAGTAAAAATAAAGTATTTCAAAGAGATTAAATTACAAAAAATTCAATGCTTTCGAGGAAGGTTTCATTTTTAGAACAACAGCTATTATTATTCTAAAGGAAAAAACTTAGTTTTTAAAAACAATTAAAGACATTCATATAAATTTGAAAAACACTAATATCATAAAGATAAGATAAACATAGAATATATGTATAAGATTCTGCAATATTTATTGTAACAGTCACATTGACATGTAATATATATAATGATAAAAATTGAAGTAACAAGAACATTCCAATAAAATCTAAAGTAAATTAACAGAATGTATTTCATTATTATTTCATCAACCAGATAATATATTATATATTTCATTAATCACAATGAGCAAAAATAAAGTATTTCAATACAATTAAATTACAAAAATTCAAAAAAATAACAAATCTAATTATACATAACAAGAAAACTGTTGCTAAGTCTGATAAAAAAATTTAAAAGCACCGGCACTATAGGCTGCATTTGTATTCGTGGCATTTCTTTTCCTTTTTGTTTTGTAGAAATATTCTGAGAAATGCGTCGTTTATCTTGTCTTTCTGCAATAGTCAAAGAAAAACTGTCATTTAGACACGAGTCCTCTTTCGCTTCAAGAGATTTTACATAGCCCAAATTGTGCTTTTCAATGGCATCCGTTACTGCTATTTCCAGCCTCCTTTTGGAGACGAATACCTCTTTTGGGCATTTTCGCTAAATGCAGCTATGCAAACTTTCATTCGAATTTTGCGTCTTGCCTGCTACGCATCTTTCAAGAATGGTGTCTGAAGCTAAACGTTGATAAACAGGCATAATTTTCTCCACTACTTGTGGCGACAAGTAAGTTTTCATGGAACTGTGTGACCCTGGGGTCTCACCTTTGGCTATAGCTCTTTTATAGAAACACCATGATGATTCCCCTTCAGGACACTTACCATGCATAGGCTTTTTGTCAGTTGACGAGCAATGCATCAGGCTGGCATATATAGCAGTTTTCATTTTATCGGTATCAGGGACATTATCTTTTATTGCCTTTCTATAGTAATTTTGCAGCTTTGTGATGTTTTTATCTGTAAGGCTTCCCTGCTTACGCCCACCAAGAGTCACTTTTTTCACCTTCCATTCTTTCACTTTGTTACGTAACGATGTGCCTAGTCTCTTTGCAATATGATTCAGGCACTCTTCCTTTTCAATTTTTATATCAGAACCATATATTTTATTGTCCGACAAAAATTGAAAAGTTTTTGAGTCACCATCACTCAGCATGGAAACGAATCTCATTTGGCAATCACTAATTGATCGCCTCCACATAATTAGTGCAGCGTGCATCTCCATGGCTCCAGAAGTTCCATCGAAATTTTTGTCACACTCATCCGCATGTCCTTTTTGCCATATGTGGAACTCCCGCACTATCGACTCCCATATCTCGACCAGCAACTACACAATTATGACAGTATTTCGACAATACTTCAAAGTCAAGGACAAGTCCACTAAGGATATCGATGATTATTCCTAATCCTAGGTTAGATGTATGTCCTCGCTTTTGCCAAGTACCGTCATATGATACACTCACATCAATTATTTCCTGATTTTTAGAGAAGCATCAACTTTTACGTGAGCTTCTCTAGCAGCTTGACGTGACATTTCGAGCATTTTTTTCTTCACCTCTTTGTTTTTCACGGATAAGTTGTGCATGCATTTGGCAAATGTTTTTCGGTCCATTGTTGGCATGTTGAGCACAGATGAAAACGTTTCCAAAGCAGCATGCCCTCTGCCTATGGATAGGAAGGCACTCACCAGTTTGCTGTTTATATCATGTGAATTTTTGGCCTCTTCTTGGAAACTTGAAAAAACACTTCCATAGCTTTCATGACATGATTCGCATAAAAGTTCCATCTTTGTAGAATACCCCATGGAATGGTGTTGTTTTATAACAAGGGTACAGTTTGTACAATATTTACAAGGAACTTTCTGCAATAATTCAGAAAACACAGCCTTGTGGGTGAAAATATAGCTTGCCTCAGGTTGGGAAGATGTACTCGGTTCAGACAATGTATTTCTCTGCAATACCATACTATTACTGTTTTTTTCATCAACAGTTTTAGAAGATTTCTGCCATCGCTTCTTGCTATTTTCAGCCAACATCTTTCTCCTTTTGGTAGGACGACCTTTAGGTTTTCTATATCTCGATGATATAAGATCCATTATAAAAATTTTAAATAACAAAAGCAATTTAAAATGAACTTTAGTTCAGAAAAGAACTTTTTGTTTTGGTAAAATCAATATAAAGTTTGAATAAAATTGAACGAAAAATGCAAACGCAAGTTCGAACGAATTGTAAACAAATAATGCCGATTTAGGTCTCAGATACAGTTAAAACAAATTGTTGCCATCCAGACCTTGATAAATTAACATTTAAAAATAAAAATTAGAGAGGCTATGTCTACAGTAAATAAAATTCGTACTGTCAAAGTACATGACAGCTTTGTCAGCATGACATCAGAATGTAAACAAAGGGGCGTGGTCATGAATGACTGAATCGGAACTACCCCATAACTCAGTAAAAAATGCATGAAACCAAAAAATCTTTTTTGCGTTTGATAGAGAAGCTAATATAATATTAAAATAAGCCAAAAAATTTTTTTCGATGTTTTAGTCAATTTTCCACAAAACAACTGGCTTAGGTAGCTCTGAAGGGGCCCTGTACCCAAAGTTCCTTCAGGGCCCTTTTTTAGATATGGGGCCTTGTTAATGGGACCGTTGCTACACATGTTGGAGCCTCTGTAGCTTGGGGGCCCCGTACCATTGATATGGCGGTATGTACGCCTCTGGCTAAACCTGGTTATATATATATAACTAAACTAGATTATATATATATATATAGCCCCGTCGGAATCGTATAATCCAGTAATATTCAACCTGCGGGCCGACGACTTTTTTTAAGTGGCTCGGTCATGGCCCATTACACTAAGAAATTTAATTATTGGAGAACCATTTACAAAAAATTAAACAGGAAATTCTATAAATCAAGCAATCAAATGTATCAATTTTGCTATCAATTGTTTTTTATAAAGAAAAAAGAACGAAAGCAAGAGGCTTAGTCATAGATGAAAGAAAATATAAATGATCCCATAACTCAGCAAAAATCCATTAAAATAAACATTTTTATGTGTGTGTTCGATAGAAAAGGTAATATAGTATTAAAATAAAAGCCAAAAATGAGTTTTAATATTTTATCAATTTTGTGTCAATGTTGCTTTGGTCGTATAGTCTGTTTTTTTTCACTATCCGCTTGAAATAACTGTAATGTGTATGCGGCCTGCGTGAAACACACCCATCATGTGAAAGTGCCCTGGCGGGAAAAAAGGGTAAGTACCCCTGGCATAATCTATCTTGGCATACAGCTTGTTGGTTATATCATCATAACCCACATATGTTAATTAATAATTTAATTTCAGATAAAATATATTCAGCTTCATTATTTATAAGAGCTGTCTGAAAAGTTTCTGATCTAACAAAAAAAAGTTTTATTCTCCAAAATTATTTTTATTTTTCTCTAACATATTCCCCTTGTAAGTCTATACATTTCTCCCTTTCAATGCTCCTATCTTTTTAACCAGCCATATTAATATGTGGAATCTTTCTCAGCAAAATAGTCTTTAATGAATCAAATAACCTCATTTTTCGAAAATATTTGCCTTCCGAGAGCTCTTTTAGCTTAGAGAACAACAATAACAAAAATCCCTTTGAGCCTTGTGTGGTGAGTAGGGCGTATGTTCAAACAGTTCAAACCATAATTCGTAGATTTTCAACATCGCAACCGTTCAGGTGTGAGACGGAGCATTGTCTTGAATTTTTTCTGTAACAAATGTATCCGTTTTACGATAGCTTATTAAGTAACGGGGCATAGTATGTGTGCTGCGGTAATGAATTTTCTCTTTTCAAGATAATTCTATTGAGACAATTCCATGGATATCCAGAAAACTATAGGTATCACTTTTCCATCAGAAAGAACGTTTTTGCTTTTTTTTTGAGCAAACTCTCCCTTTGTGGGCCACTGTTTCTACCGTGTTTTTGTTTTTGGGTCGTAAAGATGAATCTAAGTTTCCTCTACAATGAATAATCATTGAAACAACTCTAATTTATTGCACCTGAATTGCACCAACTAAGTGGTGTAAATGCTCATTTGGACACGTTTGTGAACCAAAGTGAGCAAATGCGGTCCCTTATGTGTAACCAGTTTGCTAATATTAAATTTTAGTTCACCATGTGGCCAACAAATTCTTTGGACATGCTCAAAGACTGTGCTGTCTCTTTTACCTTGACTCGACCGACGTCTAGCACCATTTTGGAAATTTTATCGATGTTTTCGTTAGTGGTAGCAGCTTTTGGTCATTTTGAATGTTCATCGTCACCCAAGCTATTACGGCTACATTTAAATTTAGATGCCTAAAATTTGACATAGTAAATGACTGTTCTTATACACTGTAATCTGTATAGACGTATTAACATACAAAAACAAGTATCTACTGACGCTCGACATTCGATTTTTCCGTTTTCGCAAAGTCTCATCAAAAATATTTCTGAAATTTTTTCTTTTTAAATCGTGTTTAAAATAGTTGAAATTTTTGTTGAGAGTTATTAAAAGATGTCCTAATAAGTTTCTTCAATTTGATTTCTGCTACCATCTTCATATCAAATTCGAAAACTTTTCCGACAGCGCTCATATTAAGAATTATTTTATTACTCTTTTGTTCGATTCCCTGTAAAAATGTATTTTTTAGTTCTTTTTTTTTTTAAAAATTATTTTTCATTTTTTAGTTCAATCTACAATAAAAGCTTGTTTTTTAGTTTTTAAAACTATTATTTATCCTTTGTTGAATTTATTCTTGAGTTGGATATTTGGAGTCGGAATTACGTGGCTGCTAGAATTAGTCTTTCTCTTCAATGGGTATTAATAAACGAGTCTGGAGGGTATTTATTCTCTCCGTTTACGGAACCTCAGATGAGTCCCATATCGTTATATTTCAAAGATTCCGTCTCTATAGATACAGGTCTAACTAATAAAAGTATGTTAAGAAGAAATATTAAGTGCCAATTGTATTATCACCTTTTAAACGTATTGCTATAATGTTAATTCGTATCATCACTTTCAAACGTATTGCTTTATCAAAATAAAAAAAAATATTTAACAGTTAGAACATAAATTTATCGCCTTTTTAACGTATTGCTATAATATTAATTCGTATCATTACTTCTAAGCGAATATTGCTTTACAAAAAAAAAAAAAATATTTAGAAGTTAGAACATAAATTATTTTTTTCACATGCAAGAGTCTTTTTTTTTTAATTCTCATTTTCTGAAAAACTAGACTTAAAAATTGATAACCCACCCAACCTACCCTTTCTCACATAAAGAACACTTTTTTGTTTTATTTGTATTAACCACAAGCCTATTGACGGTTTTAGGGTTGCACCTTAATCGTTTAGTCGCCAAATCTGGAAATGGCATGTGGAATTAGTCGCTAAATCTGAAAATGGTCTATGCAATAAGCCGCCAAATCTGGAAGTGGTATACCAAATAAGTCGCCAACTCTTAATCGTATTCCTAATTATCTTAATCAGGACAATGGAACAAAATTATGAAATTATTGTATTGTCATCGGTCCTTGACAAGTGTGCAAAAGTTTGAATTAATCTGACCTTTTAAAGAGGGTAAAATTTGGTTCAAAGATTCCATTACATACAAGTGAAACTAATAAAAGCGTGTTAAAAACCACGTTCTTCTCCTCTCTAATTGATTCAATCAAAAGGATATTGAGGCTATGCTCTTCACTTACAGCTACTAGTGTATTGAAAGTGGAAATATGCTTTTTGTTGCTTTTTCGGACTCCAGTCATTGTATCAATGCTATTGTGAACTTCTCTATAAAATACCTTTTTGGTTAGTTTTGTGTCCGCGTGTAGATGGAATTCTCTCCCTTCTTCATACTAGTGGAGTGGTGAAAGGAAACGATTCAACTGGTACAAAGTTGCCTTGTGTGAAACCGGCCTTAATCCACCATTCTATTATACTTTCTTATTTTCAGTTAAACATTTTTTAAAAAAATAACTTTCTATTTCTATATCCTAATCATGTGTTATCCATAAACATGTTTTATGCGTATTTCTTCATTAGTATCAGTAACTCTACGTTAATTTTTTAATTGTGTCGATTTTTTATTCTGACAGTATCGCTAAGAGTTCAAAGTCTTAAAACTTCTATATATCGAGTAGATTTCGCACTAATATTTATTTAAGCAATAAAATAAATTAATTTCTATGAATCTGATTTTAAAATTCCCAGTTGGTTTGATTACAACAACGACGCTGTTACGATCATCGGTGGTTCAGTTAATCAGTGGTAGAATGCTTTTATATCTCAATCAACGCTCATATCATCACAATCATTACTCAACTAAATTCAATAAATCATCGAAGACAAGTGTAAGATTAAATAATAAGTTTAATGGAATATTGAGTGCGTCTGCACTCGGTCACGTACACAAGATCTCTGGTGTAAACAAAGCATGTTTTTACAAGCAGCGCCCTCTATACTGAGGGGGGTTTCTACCAGACGCACTAAAGAAACTTAAGGACTATTGGCTAAGAACCTCGTAATTCTGAACCATGTTCAAGTGCTTTGTACAATACTTAGAGTTCACACATTCTTGAACTTTCAGTTCATACCAATCTTGAGAATTTCGCATGTAGCGAGTTGCAGGTTCTTTTAATCTGGTGGACCAAGTTTTAGAGGAATCAGAACTTGAACCCGTGGTTATCGACTTAAAAATGATTGCCTAAAGGTTTGCAACTTTTACTAATTGTCTATCAATAAACCTCTCGCCTAAATAGAATAGTGTAATTTTATTTCACACACACTTCGATCCCTGTCACCTCTTTTTCTTATTCAATAAATACCATAAATACATTCATTGTTTATTATTCAATATAATTTTCAAATACCAAATAAAACATTGATCTATAAGTATTTGAAAAGCATTCTTTTTATTTTGTGGCGTGATATTTAGGGACATTTTAAGCCATGGGACGACTGAACCAGGACCTCGTCTCTTCTCGATTCAGTCACAATAAGATTATGATCTGAATAATTTTAATCTTCAAATGTTATCCCCGAACATATTCGCCGAAAAAAAGGGAAATTTTGAAGTTGTCTATGCCATCTGGGACAAAGTGGCGATGTTGCATTATCATGTCATGTCCATCGTCCATGTCTATGCCTCGTTTAGTCGAAAGCCGGCAGTTGGTTAGATAGTGAGTCACACACAATTATATTTGTTACGGTTATCATTTATATGAATATATGACAAACGTATGAGTTTGTGTATGCTATGTTCTGTTCACTTAAAGGATCGCAATTTGGGTCTACTTTTGCATAAGAAATAAGGGTCTTAAGAAATCTTAAGACGTCGCTGATGGTACTTTAAACTAATTGTGGGAGTTTTGAAAACCCCGTTCTTTATTGATAGAAATTTTTAGTCCAATTTGAATGGAAAAATGGACTGATATTTTCGAATTTTTTAATTGTAGTTTTTCTGTTATTCGTTTCCCTAAACTTTCATTTAAAAAATATTTTGGATATATTTTTCAATTAAATTTTTTAGAATTAAGATAAGATTCTGATGAGTCATTTATTATGTTTGTTTCATTGTGTGTTAAAAATATATACAATTTTTTCCCCTCACTTTGTAAAGCTGTTATTGCAATCGTAATCGTGTTGATTATAGCAAAATACAAATAACGTAGTTATTAGTTTGGTAAAGTTTTATGGAATTAAAAATGTTTATTTTGTTCTTTTCACCTCTTATTGGCTGTGATATTTAAAATGAAGGGCGAATGAAAAGTAACCTATTCTCTTATTCATATGAGTTTTTGGAAATATTTACGAATATTTAAACGCTTCGATACGAGATTTAATACACATAGAACTGAATAGGTTAACTGAGTAATAATAACTGAACATAAACTTTTCAATAAAAATTTTTTCAGAAATTTTATTTAAATGCCTTCATTGTATTATTGAAGCATAAAACTGAATTTATTGCAGAAAAATTCTCTTGCACACTTTTTTGCTATTATATTACTTAGTATTATGAAATGTATTAAATAATACATTTTACAATGCTTCCGCTCATTTTGATAGCTAAGATTTACCTCAGCTATCGAATACAAGTACAGTGGGTGATCGGTTAACGAACACTTTCACGAAAGATTTTTGTGTTCGGATAACGACGAACACATATTCGGATAACGAACACTTTCAAGAAAGAATTTTTGTGTTTGGACAACGAACACATATTCGGAGGTGATCAGGAAGACCCCCCTTAAATTATGGATGAAATTTTGACAACCGCTAGAGATCTGGAATTGGAGGTGAACGAGGATGACATAGAAGAGCTCATAATGGGACATGAAGATGAACTGATGATAGAACTCCAAGAACTTTTGAATGAAGAACACCAAGAAACACAACGAAATGTGTCTCCTTCTCAACAAGAGGAAGACGAAAGAGGACCAATGCCGACATCTGCCATTAAAGATCTTTTTAAAAAGTGGAATGCTGTCAGTGAGTGAGTTGAGTGAGTTAATTTTAACGTCGCACTGTTCAGCTACACGAGGGCTTTTGGCGACGGACCACGTAATTTTGAACCATGGTCAAGTGACGTGGACGACATCTGAGCTGGCACCCCCCTCTCCTAACTACCACACCACACCAACGGGAGGACGTTTCAGCTCTCGACAGATTTAACGTGCATCTGGAATGCTGTCAGAGCAATGGTCTTAGAATGGCACCCAAACCAAGCTGATGTCAGTAGGGTTGGAGATCTTTACAACGACAATGCTATTAATTACTTCCGGAAAATCCTGAAAAAGAGAGAAAAGCAATCGCATTGGACATGTTCTTCAACGCCCCGTAAGCAAAAATTGAAAAGGACTGATTAATATGCAAATATATATATATATATGTATTATTTTTTTAAAAACTTACTAAAAATTATACATTTTTTAAAATTTAATTTTTAGGGTCTTCAGAATGAATTAATCGATTTCACATAGTGAATCGATGATCGGTTAACGATCAATTCGGATAGCGAACATAGTCTTGGAACGGATTATGTTCGTTAACCGATCACCCACTGTATACGTTTTTTTTAAACAAAAATTTGAAAAGGAAAGGCATGGTTATACTAAAAAGGAATTTTTATTCTAATGTTAAATCTTATTATTTTGTGCCAATCGTAGTCATTCTAGTAATCAAAAGCTAAATTTCGGAGAACTATTGAAACGAAGTTTAATTTAACATTGTTAATATCCTCAAACGTCCTTTTGATTAGATTGCTATTTCTTCAATGTATTGTAAATCGGTCCTCATTTTAGAAATTTTCTAACCGGTTTTTAAGGCGAGGCGAATTATTTATAAAAACAGTCATGGAAGAAATCCAGTTTCTGTCACCAGAAGAAGCATTTCACACATAGAGCCCTAAAATAGCTTAAAGATGTTGAAAATATCTACCGTGAAGACTTTTTGCAAATGATGTGTTTGGTAAATTTCTGTCTTGGTCTGTGTATTTTACATCTCAGATTTTACTCAACGAAAACTTTTTCACGCAATTATTCAATTAAATAATTTGTTATTATTATTATTCTTTTGAATTTTCTCATATTTGTATCGACAATATTATTTATTAAAGCTAAAAGAAATGCACTTGAAAGTTTTATTATTTATTATAAAATAAATGAGGAATTTTTTTAAAACTCTTTTCTTGTCTCATGATTTTAATTACAAATAAAATGCTTTCGTCCCGCAGATTTTTTCTCTCGAAGGATGTATTTGGAAATTTTTAAACCATTTATTGGAGAAGATTGTTTTTTTTTATATTCCAGTGGTAAAAAATAAGAACTTGAGAGATGTTCTACTTAAGTGATTCTCAACCTTTTTTGTTGTTGCGGTGTACTTTTAACAATTCCTAAATTAGGCGGCACACTAGCAATAAAATAAGTTTAAAAGAATTTTATTTATCTATAACTACACTATGCTATCTAGTATATACACTATGCAAAGCAGTTTACTATATGAATTTTCAAAGTTCAATAAAATAATAAGTTATACACTATGCAAAGCAGTTTACTATACGAATTTTCAAAGTTCAATAAAATAATAAGTACTACAGGAGTACTTGAGGAATTATATAATTACAAATTGATTATAAGAATACATTTAATGCAAAATTTTAGCTTGATGATTTTAGATAATTTCGCTTATATTGGGTCGTAAAAATCATAATGCAAAATTTTAGCTTGATGATTTTAGATCATTTCGTTTATATTGGGTCGTAAAAATCAGAATGCCATTCTCATTTCATCATCTACATTTTTTTAAAAAAAAGCAACGATCTTTTTTTCATTTTTATATTTGTCAACGCTGAAAATCTGAATTCACACAAAACACGTAGAAATTGTAACAATATTTCTAAAGCTTTTATGGCTATCATGGGAGGATTGCCTGTAATTTTAATCCAAAATGAACTAATTGATTCTACCGAATGCTTTGAAATTAAAACGAGCGAAATTATATATATAGTTCTTCCTCTTCATTCAAAGTTAATTCATATACAGATGAATCCGACATCATAAATGGATTAGGAACCCAATTTTTCAATTCCTACTATTACGGCATCCGTACGCTCGGAACCGTGATTTTGCAAAAGCGTTTAAATTGATAATATTTATGATATTTAGTGCCACTTAGATAAGAAAATGTATATAAAATTGTTGTAAGAATAGTATTACAATAAAAAGTTATTTTAGTACAATATTTTGACAAAAAATGAACATAGAATGACCCATTTTCAAAATATTTTTCTTTTGTGAAAAATGCTTCCATTGTAATAATGCATAGTACTTTGCCTGTATATAGCTCAGACCTTTGTACAAGAGGCTCAACTAGAATTTTTGAAATACATAACTTAGGAGTGGGTTTATCCATGTTTTACGAAAACAGAGGGGAGAAATTTTAAGAAAAGAACGTCGATAATTATTTCAATGGGTTGTAACTCTGAAAATAATGTGAATTTTTCAAAAAATCATAGTCGAGCCTCTGTACAGAGGTCGGAGCTATATACAGGCAAAATATTGTTATAATAGAAGCATTTTTCACAGAAGGTGAACATTTTGATAAAAAAGTTATTCTAACTTAATTTTTTGCCGAAATATTGTATTTAAATAATTTTGTTATCAAAATGTCCTTAAAACAATTTTATACATGTATTCTAATCTAAGTGACACTAACTATCATGAAAATTATCCATTTATGCGCTTTTTTAAAATCATGATTCCGAGCGTAGTCGGGATACCCACACTCTCTATATTTATTTTTCTTGGTGGAATTTTTCAATTGTTAAAAAAATGCACTTTAAAGCACTCAATTGAGCTGAAATGTTATTTACATGATCATTTTGGATGATAATACAGTAATTTAATGATAATTAATAAATTTTTTTTGATTAAAACTTTATTATTCAAAGAATTACAAATACAGCCACGTTGGCATCATTTTTGGCAACTTAGCGATCCTTGTGGCAACTTGTGTCAAAACTTGAAAAGGTTTTTTTTCTCACGTTTTAAAGCATTCAGTTACACTGAAATTTTATATACACGATTGTTTTGAATGACAGTACGATATTAATATTTATATTAATTGTAACCATTTAATAAAAAAAGTAGCTAAAATTAAATTTTTCTTTGTTGATCTAAGTAGGAATTTATTTAAAATTTTTTTTAATATTTTTTTTTGTTTCTTAATTTGGGAAATAATGAATAACTCTCTCCTCTGGTGTTGTCAAATGGGTAATAACAATTTTATGAATAGTTCATTTCTATAAAAAATGTCTAGATGATTCGGTTTCGGATTTTTTAAAATTTTTTTCTCACAATATAATTAATAGTTTTAAAAAGATTTGGCGGCACACAAAAGTGCTCGTGGCACAGTGGTTGAGAACCACTGTTCCACATGTTTCAAAATAGTTTTTTTTTTATCATAGATCTCTCATGGTAGGAATCGAAGGTTACAATCGGGATGTCTTTGAAATGAAATCTGAATTCTGTCTTTTTTAAATAAGGTCCCCCCTCCCTGTTTTATGATTATTATATCCGCAAAGTTGGCTCCTGAATAAGTAATTTAATTTCGTTTTACTTAAAAATAAATAAATAGTTAGAGCTTGTACAATACTTAAAAAGTACAAGTAAAACATGTTTGCATTTAATAATTATAATGATAATTCCACTGTTTTTCAATTCCTACTATTAGCTCACACTCTCTATATATTTATTTATCTTGGTGGGATTTTCAATCGTTAATAAAATACATTTTAAAGCTCTCAATTGAGCTGAAATTTTATATACACTAGCTAGAAAAAGTCTGCTTTCACCCATAACAAATCATAGAGCAAAGGTAAAATTTAGTAGAAATGTAATTTTTTTTCTAACGAAGTTTTACGAATTTGTTTACTATTATTTAAATGTTGAGCATGCAATAATAAATTAGTTTTGAATTAAAACTACGTAAGATAGCGAGGTTTTTGTAGCAAAGCACGCAAATAGCAGGCAGGAAATTCATATATGTTCACCATTTGAATATTCATAATTCCTGGAATTTTTATCAACAAGTGTTAAAGGTTAACTGAGTTTTTCATTCAGTTATCAAGTAAAATAGCTTAAGAAAGTTGTTACGCAATAATTTTTATATTTTTGTGAGGTACGAAGCAATTAAATGACATGGAAAATAAAAGGAAGGAAATTAGTATCACTGACCTTGAAATCATTATGAAAAATGTGGAAAGATGGAAAAAGTCGTCGGGATATAACCATATCCGTTGGAAGGCAGTATTCATCTATCTCACGTGTTATTAATAACTTTAAAACTGCAGGAATTTACTCAGCGAAACCTCGTTCAGGTCGTCCATCTAAACTCACAACCAGAGAAAAACGGAAGTATGCTATGCGTGGTGGAAAAAATCCGCGTTTGACTGCAACTCAAATAGCAACAGACATTCATGAGAAGTTTAACAAAAACATTTGTGCGGATACTGCAAGAAAAATCTTGAAAAAGGCCGGATACTGTAGTCGAGTGGCTCGTAGAAAGCCTTATATTTCAAAGACCAACGGATAGCTTTTGCAAAAGAGCATATACATATGCTCTTGGAGTTCTGGAGGACTGTGATATTCTCCAATGAAGCAAATTTTACATCTTTGGCATAAAAAGTCATAAACTGGTATGCAGATAACCTTTGTACAGCTCTTCAAAAGGAGCACTTACTACCAACGGTGAAGTACGGCGGTGGTGGAGTTATGGTGTGGGGGTGCATGGCGAGCAATAGTGTTGGCAAGTTGGAGTATATCGAATCAATTATGATCAAATATGATTACCTTGATGTCTTAAAACAATTTAAAGGAAAGTGCCACCAAACTCGGCCTTGGATCGTCATCTCGCTTCCAACACGACAACGATCTTAAGCATACCGCTGAGATTGTGAAGCTTTGGCTATTGTATATTGTCCCAAATCAACTGCACACGCCCCCACAGTAACCTGATCTGAATCCTATAGAACGCCTATGGGATTTGCTGGAGTGGAGGATTCGTCAACTCAATATATCTAGCAAGGATATGCTGAAGAGTGTTTTTAAGGACGAATGGATGAAGATAAGCGCTGAAGAAACAATTAAACCTTGTTAATTCAATGCCGAAACGACTTCAGGAGGTTCTCGAAAGACCAGCTATTAAATAGCTCATTGTCCTTTTTAAATATTTTTTTATAGCTTCTCTACTAAAACAGTGAACGCAGACTTTTTCTACTTAAGATGTTTTCTCTTGATGTGTGTAGGTATCGCTACAAATCTGTCTTTATTTTAAAATCTATGAAAGCAAACCAAATTTACTTTTGTTATTCTCAATACTTGAAATAAACTAAATAAAAAATATTTTTTAAAAAAATTTCAGATTCCAGTTTTTAAATTTTTTTTCGTTGTTTTTGTAAGCAATAGTACGTGAACGCAGACTTTTTCTAGCTAGTGTACATGATTATTTTGGATGACAATGCAATAATTTAATTATAATGAATAAAACTTAATTGATAAAAACTAATTATTTAAAGAATCACAAATACAGCCACGTTGGCATCATTTTTTGGCGTCTGAGCGACCCTTTTGGCGACTTGTGTCAAAACTTGAAAAGGTTTTTTCTCACGTTTTAAAGCATTCAGTTGAACTGAAATTTTATATACACAATTGTTTTGGATGACAATACGATACTTTAATGATAATTGATAAAAAATAATTGCCACTTAATATTGTGATTCTGTCATATGGATATACATATTTACACTCATGTCCATATATTAAGGATAATTCAGAATCACACAGAAATTGAACTCTAAAATAAAAATTTCACCTGTAGAATTATCACACACATCTTGAAGAAGAATATGAAAATTACAGGAAACCACCAGATGGCACGCGGATAGTACGTCACAATGACGAGAGTGTAAGAGAGAAGTATATAAGGAATGGTGGCAAAGAAGTAAAATTTGTTCACAAGCGCTTTAAAAGCCTTTCAGTGCAATAACCACATAGTTATGGCACAAAGAAAGCATTTGGATGATTTTTTTACGTGGTAGAATTATTGGACGACTGGAATGTGGACGTACCCAGCTGAAAGTATCTGAGGAACTTGGAATTACCCAGAGTGTCATCTCCAGGCTTTGGCAACGATTCCAAGATGATGGTAGTGTGAGTAGATGTTACAGCACAGGTCGCCCCCGAGTTACAACGCCGAATGAGGACCGGTATATTTGGCAGTTACTGCCAAAAGAAACAGACGGAGCACAGCATCAAACCTGTCTCGTCAGCTACCGGTACGACAGTTTCAAGGCAGACCGTGTACAGACGCTTAGGGCACATTGGTCTATATGCTCGTAAGCCTGTCAGATGTGTTCCACTTACCGCAACCCACTGTCGCCTGCTATTAACCTGGAGTAGAGATCATGCATTGTAGACACCACAACAGTGGTCTTGTGTGACGTTTCCCGTCGAGTCAAGATGCTTTTGTTGGGCTTCACGAATCCTACGTGTACCTAGTTTTTTGAAGCATGACACACAATTATAACTTAGTTCATTATCACTATGTTTTTAGATAATTAATTTTGCTACATGACTCATAGCCATATTTACTCCTAATTTTGGAGTTTTTATTTCTGCAAATGTAGATTTTGGAATCAATGACCATATGGTGTTATTAACTGACTCATTTGGGTTCTGAGTTTTTCCATGTAAACATTATCTTGATAGCAAAGTGTGAAGTATTCCCCCGTAGGTGATACCTCACTCCTGAGTTATCTTCGTGATCTAGAGGTGTGGGATTGAATGAAGAACCAGGCGTTGTCATGATCTTAAAATGTCTTTATTAAGATCTTAACTTAAACACTAACAATGATAATATTTATATTATATCTTAGCGGATCTGAGGTGAGAAATCACACAATGCGTATTACCAAATAAGCGCGATCTTAACCACTATATTTAACTTTCCCGTCTATTCCTAATCTCTGTTTATACCACAGTTACTAATAGATACTAGAATGATCCTACCTTAATCTCTTGTTTAACCGCAATCCTCTCGGATCCTAAATATCTTATTTTTATCTCGCGTGGAATTGTATCCACCTTGACTTGATCGTTCTGATAGCTTCACACTCAATGATGGCTTTCTTCTCTTCCTTCAATTCACGCGCTTAAACCAAACTAGCTTAATCACTTCCCAATAGGTCATACGCTTACGTTAAACTTCTGCTATTTAAAAGGTTTCTAATTTTCATGTTCACGTTTCGCTTCAGGATTTGGTTGGAAAGAATTTGCCTTTTTCGGCCTCAAAGACCCAAGAGGAGATTTTAGTAGAAAACGCGATGAGCCCGTTACAAAAGTATCACCTAGATCTCTAAAAACTGACTTCATTTAATTCATTATAGTATATGGTATATGTGTATGTGTTTATGATCATAGTGCCATTCGTCACATTCAGCTTCTGTCTTTTGAAATTTGCACCAGGCAATTATATCCGCAGGACACAGTCCATGTTGAGGGCACTTGTTTGAAGACAGAAGATGAAAATAAACAGCAGTTTTCATGCTGTGTAGATCATTGATATTATTTCTAATAGCCGCACTATAATATCTTTGAATTTTTTATATTAATATGTCGGTGAGCCAGTTGCGAACACCTAGGCATTTCCCATCACTTAGCTTTTTTTTCTCTGTTTCGCTTTGAAGAGTACCCATATACTTATGGATAAGCCCAATACACTTAATTTTTTTCCACTTGAACATCATATAGATTCACGCTCATCAGAAACTTATGCAAGGGAAACACAGGTGCTCCTACCAGAGCTAATTTGATGCACGTCTCTCTCTCTCTCAAGGAGTAACTTCATTTAAAAAATAAAAATATATACTTCTAATTATCGTATTTCCTCATATCTTATATTATTTTGAACCTTTAGAAAATATAAAAAAAGTAAAAATCGATAATTTTTCAAAAATTCATGTACCATGACTTTCTTAAGACCCTTTATTTTCAAAGAATCCTTTACTTGGCGCTGTTTCTTTCAAAATATATTTATTGTACGAATTACTTGGTATGCATTATTGTAATGGTCCCCCTTAAGTCTGACGAGTCATCCCCGAGGGCTCTGTACTTGTAAAGTCGTGACCGGAACCCGACATGAAAATAGGAGTCAACATACACAAAGTACAAAAAATTATTACAATTTATCTATCATCTGTTGGTTTACTAACTCAACATATAAGAGGAAAATCAACTCAAATACTTAATTTCAAATAATTAAATTATTACCGTTAAATCTGGAATATAACCCTCACTTTGAACACAAAAAACAATATCGAAATTTACGAGTGCGCGTTATACGCTGGGTATAAAAATGAGAGCTTAAAAATAAAAACAAGTAATATAAAGAATTTATTTTGAAGTCAATTCCTACTTAGATCAACAAAGAAAAATTTATTTTTGCTACTTTTTATTAAATAGTTACAATTAATATAAATATGCATATACATATGACAGAATCACAACATTAAGTGATAATTAATTTTTATTAATTAGCATTAAAGTGTCGTATTGTAATCCAAAACAATCGTGTATATAAAATTTTAGTTCAACTGAATGCTTTAAAACGTGAGAAAGAAAACCTTTACAAGTTTTGACACAAGTCGCGAGAAGTGTCGCTAAGTCGCCAAAAAGAATGCCAACGTGGCTGTATTTGTAATTCTTTGAATAATTAGTTTTAATCAATTAATTTATATTAATTATAATTAAAAATTATTGTATTATCATCCAAAATAATCATCTATATAAAATTGAGCGCTTTAAAATGTATATTAACGATTGAAAATTCTACTAAAATAAATAAATAAATAAATAAATATATATATATAGAGAGAGAGAGAGAGAGTGTGAGCTAAAAAAATAGTAGGAATTGAAAAAGAAAGATGAGGACAGAAAAAAATCAGATTTCTACATAGATCGAAATACTGTTTATTTTTAAAAAATGACATTCGTTAAGAACTTTAAAGGTTGTGTGTTGCGGCTAACGCCATTTCTCGGACGTAGTCAGAACGAGGCCCACGAAATTCATCGTGGCAAAGGGCTAGAAGTACGCCTGTCGTTGACCTAGGCCTTGAGCACCATACAGGTGACAGTACGAATTAGCACGGAGAGATTTTCCGAAGGGACGATAGATGGTGACACCACCTATCTCCCACCTCCACACTTTTGCATTGGGACTGGAGAGGAGGGAAATATTCTCCAGTCCCCTGTACTCGTGATTCAGCCCACAAGACTTTAAGACCCACTGATTTAACGAGCACGTACACCGTGTATAGGAGGGTATTTGGTGGCATCGAACCCAGGACTTCTGGTCTGGAGTCCGATGATCTTTACACCAGGCTATCCAAAGGCTGTAGATCTAGGAATACATTATTTTTTCCAAAACCTGAGATAAAACCTTGAATAAATAACTTCAAAAAAAATGAGCATTGCGCATGTATATTTTAGGTTTCTTCGTAAAAAAGTGGGTTCGCGTTATATTGCGAATGTACCTTAAAGATAAAAATTACAGTTTGAAAGTTAGGGTGCGCGGAAAACGCCGGATTTTACGGTACTTATTTGGATTCGCGCACGCTGAACGGGATGCCGGTTCTAAAATACTGTCTTTCCAAATTAGTCGATAATGATTATATTAATAAGCACTCACGAATCAGATCAGACTCCAACTCAAACCAGGTCAAATTGCTTCTGTATATGATTTACTCTAATACTCCTAGAACTATCCATCTGATGTATAAATTCTGTCTCTCTCTGACAGTATAATTACAATCCACATCTTTTTATGTGCAACTCAATGGTGTAGCTAGTCTTGAGTGGGCCCTGTACTAAAGTTCCTTGGGGGCCCTTGCTAGTGGCTCCTTAACATTTTGCAATTTTTTGCTTACACATTTTGGGGCCCCCAAAACTTAAGGGCCCCTTACCATTGATACGGTAGTAGCTACGCCCCTGGTGCAACTGTTCATAAGTCGCATGCCAGAAGGCAATAGCTAAACTTTCAATAAAACCTTAAAGAAAATCCCCTAATCTCGCCAGATAGACTGTTACATTATCATCAAGAATCCTAAATGAGAATGTAGTTAGGTTGGTTTTTTGGATTGTGTTATAAATGTTTCCATTAATAATAATAATATAACCGTCCCAATGACTTACAAGAGTTTTAGTTAATGGAAAGTCAACAGTTATTTTTTTAATTGAGTCGATATAATAATGAACAATTCACATTTCGTCTCTTTAAGGTATCCGACTACCCTAAAACCATGATTTTTTTTCAAAAATCGGCAAAATTTTTTATGATTTTATTTTATAGACCATTTTATTAACTTAATAACAATACCAAGTACTTTATTTTCCCTCCACTAGAACAAAAACTACAAGCGTTTTAGTAAAAGCAAATGCCATAACTTTACACAAGATGTCAAACTTTGAAATGCGTTTTACGCGAAACGTGTTTTTTCGAAAAACTCAAACGGGGACCGCGATTGCTCAAAAAGTTTTGAAAATAATTAGCTGAAATTTTCTGCTTATGTTCTGCATAACAGTAGAAGTGTTTTGATCTTCAGATTTATCAATAACTGTTTTATTTCAAAATTTGCAGCTCTTTATGTGAATATAGTCAATGTTTTTTTAAGCAATTTCGTATAATGACTTAGATAAAGTGCTCTAGTTTTTGTAAAAATTAAAATATTTCTTATCGTGAAGATCACTTCAAACAGGAATAACAAAGTAACACATCAAAATTGAAAAATTGAGAATTTGTTCATAAAATCTTTGTAGAGAGCGGGCCCCGTTTATGTAATTTTTCGTACATTTTTACTAGTTTTTTCCCATTTTAATAATAATAATTTTTTTTTCTTTTACCAATTTTAGGATTTTTCCTTAAAATATACTATATAAATATAAAAATCACAAAAAGATCTCCATATTTCCTTTTTTTCAAAAAAAAGTTGTCGCAAGTAGTCGGATTTAACACATTTTTATATATATTTCTTCAAAAATACATTTATATGTATACCTCTTGCAAATCTTTCTCAAGCATCTAATATGATCGATAAGCATAATACATATTAATGAAAAATATCCCTTCCCCCAATATTTATTGAAAAGATATAAATTATATATACAATGTAATATATCTCCCATATAAATGTTTCAGGTTTATGTATTATACGTAATTTAAGCTGTAATTGTACAGTTTTTCGATTGCGATTTTACATTATTTGAATTAAAACATGTCCCATTCCAAATAATCATTACTGCATTCTACAATGCGACTTAAAAATGGTTTTTGCATTTAATTTTTTTCAAAAATTCTATACTTTCGAAAAAAAGGGGAAACATAATAAAACATCTTTATTTTGTGGGAAAATATGACGGGCATCCAGAGAATAAAGACCTTAGTTATAAAAAATGGAAAACACCATATTTATAGGAAAAAAACAATTTTGTTGTGTGTGTACTTTGAAGTGTATTTCTCTTCTTTACAGAATGCATTACTACACTTAAACATTTGTCGTATTTGCTCATCAGCTTCAGAATTCTCATGTTATAAACCAGGGGTCGACAACCTATGACTCGCGGAACAGTTTTCAGTGGCACTCTACAAAATTATGAGATAAAATTTAATACTCTCTATGTTTTCCTCTCTACGCCTTACGCATTTTAATTTAAAGTTATTTCTTACTTTAAATTTTTGTCATAAAAAGATTCTTCTGCATCTGCTTGCGCGTAGTTTGTATGGAGGAACATCGATGCAGAAATTACAAAAAACTGACTAAATCTATACCAAGACATTTGAAAGTTATTGTGAATGCTAAAAGATATCTTACTAAGTACTACATTAAGAAAGAAATTGAATATTTAAAGTTATATATTGAGTTTTTTTTTAAGTCTACGAAGACTTTAGTGACGTAATTTTTTAGTAGTTTTTTGATTATTAATTTTTTGAAATAATAGTTGCACTATGCTTTAAAAATTGATTATGTTATATTTAGAACAAGTTGCAGATATCATAAAAAATTACAATTTCTGTGTATTAATCTTTAACAGTCGAAAACATTATAAATTTTATAGGAAAGCGCAAGCGAACGAACACTTTTGTGATTCACTGTATATACTCTATGGCAGCGATATTCAACCTGCGGGCCGCATGTGGCCCACCAGACCTTTCTGAGTGACCCGGTCATGCCCCGTTGCACTATCTAGCTCAATTATTTAAGAACAATGTATGAAATATTTAGCCAGAGAAATTCTATCTTTTGATAAATCCCATATATCGATTTTGCTATCGATGTGGTGCTGGTAGGA
The DNA here is from genome assembly GCA_019973935.1 of Trichonephila clavipes. Lineage (NCBI taxonomy): Eukaryota > Metazoa > Arthropoda > Arachnida > Araneae > Nephilidae > Trichonephila > Trichonephila clavipes. The sequence continues at coordinate 108,779 of BMAU01018995.1, forward strand.
ATTGCTGGATAACTTTTTTGTAATTGTAACGGTTAGTGTTGACAAATAACGGTAGAGCAGCGACTATTTTATGTGTGGGTAAAACTAATTTTCAACTAACCCTCATGCCTTCCAAGCAAAAAATATCTAAAGAATATTTGTAATTTCAAGACGACTGGGATCTTGATTCTTTTTTAGAAAAAAAAATATATCAACAACTTGTTTAATTTGTCATTGGCTCGTTACTATACCACTAAGCACAAATCTTTCAATGCCGCCTTTTTCTTTCTTTCTTCCTTTTTTTTGAGGATCTCCTCTTTCAAGAGAAGATAAATTGGCTTTCTTAAAAAATCTTTGCGACAACAACAAAATATTTAGGGGTGGGGGACTTGGGACCTCTCTCGTCGATGAAAGAAAATCGAAATTACCCCATAACAAGGCTAAATACAGCCTTAAACCTTTTTTTCTGTGAGTGGAGTTTGATGAAGTTTAATACAGTTCTAAAATAAAATCTAGAATTATTAATATTTTGATCAATTTCTGCATTTTAACTGTCTTTGATCTTATAGCATACGCCCCCTCTCTCCGTTAATCCTCATGTTGCTGCCCGGCTGAAAAAAAGGTTGAGTACCGCTGCTCTGTGGTCTTCCGTACGAATATATATGTAATATATATATATATATATATATATATATATATATGTGGCATGCAGCCAAAACCAAGCAGTCTTCGCGCGCAGGCGCATCAAAGTAAAAGCAGAACTGAAACTTGTGAATTAGTGAAAGTGAAACAAAAACTTTTAAACATTTTTTTACCTTCTGAATATCACCATCAAACTTATCTGTTAAAAACTACCTTTTTAATTAATTTTTTGTTTAATGTTAAAATAAAATAGATAGACCAACGTCTTGGACCCCTTGTTGTCTCCCACAAATTATGGGGGCTCGGCCGCGATCGACAAAATTTCGATTTTGAACCAAAGTCTGGACAATGAACAACAGCGTCCGTGAAGGAGACGCTCCGCCATTTTCGGAAACTTCGTTCAACCTGTGTAGAGGTTAAATTTTTTCAACTTCATTCCGCCTGTGTAGAGGTCGGAACAAATAACAAAATAACCTGTGTAGAGGTATTTTGCAGAACCATCGACAAATATTCCGCCTGTGTAGGTTGGAAAACCCATCGACGAAAATCCCGCCTGTGTAGAGGTTGGAACTAATTCAGTGTGAATAATCCGCCTGTGTAGAGGCCGGAACTACAATTTCAACTATATTACCTGCGAAGAGGTGAAATCAGTGGAATCAACGTTTTTATTGGATACATCGTACGTGCGAGCAACAAGGGAGCCAGAAAAAAGGTAGGATCTTTCCATTTCTAAAATGTATAAAAACGCTCTTAAAGAGGATTTCATAAGAGTTGTTAAGAAACTAAACGGTACTGTGGAGAATACTGACACTATAGTTAAACTAAAGACTAAAATTGAGAACAGTAGTACATTTGAAAGTGATCCAGATTTCGTTAAAACTTTAATTCAAAACTGTATAGATGAGAGGGTATCGCGAAACAAAAGAGAAGTAACTTCAGGGAAAACAGAAAATTGGAAACTACAGTTAGCACAGTTGAGTCGAACTTCAATTAGTTAAAAATAAAGCATTAAGTTTAAATCCTGCAGCTAAATTCGAAGAGAAACAGTTCAAAACTTTAAATAAGGAAACCGCAACCCATATTGGCATTCGAAGCAGAAGATTGGTTTAGGCCTATTGATTTAGCTAAAGAGTGCGATATTTATATTTCATCTAGAAGCGGATCACATAAAGAAATTCCTATTACTTATGGATATACCCAAGACCCCTTTAAAAATGATCACAAAACTTTAAACCAAAGATTAAAGAGAACTATCCCCAATATCATGAAAGAGAAAATAAAAATTGCTATATATGCGGTGATTCATCTCATTACGCAAGAGACTGTGAGAAGCGTTTTAAACCTAAAGAATCTAATGATCACATCCATAATAAAATAAACGTGAATACTTTGAAAGTCGAGAGCGAAAAACAAAATAGCGAAGAATGCGCAAATCTTCAATACGTAAACATTTTTGTGGAAAATCAGCCCGTAACAGCATTGATTGATTCAGGTTGCCAGATCCCAGTTTTAAATTCCTCACTAATTAGAGTACAAACACCTTCCGAAGAAATCATAACATTAAGTTCAAACAGCGTATGGTAGAAGTTAAACCGATAAATCTTTCTCTTAATCAACACTCTCCCGGTCTAAGTGTTCGAACGGCAATATCACCGACCTTGACCGAAGAATTTATTATACATCCCAGTGTATATTCTGAAATAGAGAAACTAGGCCACGCAAAGAGCGATGTTTTATTGAATGAAAGTGAATCCTCTTTAGGTGCTCATGCTTATGCTTATTCAAGTGTTTCTTTTCCAAATGTTTCTGTTTCAAATGTGATAAAAAACTGTAGTTATGATTTGCCATATGTTAAGAACTTTGATATTAGAAATGATTTGAGTTCTCTAATTAAGGATTATAAATGTAATAAAATTAAGAGTACTAAGTTAAAATTGAGTATTGTAAGAGAAAAATGTTCTGATATAGTATTGTGTAAGAAAGCCAATGGTGCCATGAAAACGAGTTCCGTGGAATTTATCTCCCGCTCACCTAACCCTTTACCTATGAAGAGTAAACATCATCGGTTTGCAATGCTCCGACGAATCTTCCAGCCCTGGCAGTGGAAACGAAGGAAAAAAAGAAATCATTTCGAACAGACGTCCAGAACTCTACAGAGGAAAATATCGATGCGTTCAACCAAAGATCAACTTGTTGAAAAAGATGTTCTTATGCCGGTGAAACACAATATTTTCCTGTGGAACCTTCCGGATGTCGAAGAGGTGCCTTCACATGATGGAGAAACTGTCTAGTTCAGAAAAATTATGATATGTTTAATCTCTATATATTTGTCGTATAGTCCTTGTCTGTTCCGTTTTTTTTTGTTTCAGATTCTCCTCTGGTCTCCAGAAATACTGCTAGCGTACGGTCAGGCTGGCCGTTGTGGCATGCAGCCAAAACCAAGCAGTCTTCGCGCGCAGGCGCATCAAAGTAAAAGCAGAACTGAAACTTGTGAATTAGTGAAAGTGAAACAAAAACTTTTAAACATTAGAGAGAGAAAAAGGAGAACGCGAGAGGTTCTTCACCTTCAGAAGGCGTTACCTTCTGAATATCACCATCAAACTTATCTGTTAAAAACTACCTTTTTAATTAATTTTTGTTTAATGTTAAAATAAAATAGAAGATAGACCAACGTCTTGGACCCCTTGTTGTCTCCCACATATATATAATATATATATATAATATATATATATATAGTATAATAAAATAAAAGTGAAGAATAACTAGAACTCACTGTACTAAAGAAGTAAGAAATTGGAATTCAGCAAACACAACAAAAGTAGATACAAAAAGTCATAGCACTAAACTGGAGACCTATTATGATTTCTAAAGCTGTCGCTGAATGGAAAAGAGCACAAGAAAAATATTTCTTCAAAAAATAGATTGGAAGCTGTTCTATTAAAAGTATAAAAGATCATTTGAAAGAAAATAAATATGTTCTGATTGATTGATTGAATATTAACGTCGCACTGTTCAGCTACACGAGGGCTTTTGGCGACGGACCACGTAATTTTGAACCATGGTCAAGTGACGTGGACGACACCTGAGCTGGCACCCCCTCTCCTAACTACCACACCACACCAACGGGAGGACGTTTCAGCTCTCGACAGATTTAACGTGCATCGCTGCCCTACACGGCGGGTCTTTAGTGGTACTGGGCTCGAACTCGTGACAAGGCAAGCCACGGTCCGATACCTATACCACTCGGCTACCGCGGCCAAATAAATATGTTCTAATACGCACAAGAAATAAATAAATTTTTACTTGAAAAGATACTCAAGGAAATATAATGTATAAAAGTTCTTTTTCCTTACTTACTTTTTACGTAGCCGCGTATTAATAAAATATTGGAGTACTATTGCCAGTTTATTATCTTCTGAATTATAATTTGGTCATAAAAATGCTTTGAATAATTTTTCATTACTCAAATATAAATAAATATAGGTTCATATCTCGAGCATGGATCCGATGAACTACATTTCATGTTGTGGAAGATTGTCAAAGCTATTCTCTTATTTCAGGATGTTTTAAGAGATAAAAATAAAATTAAAAATAGACACTCTTGTTTTCGTGAAGTATTTTTATAATGATTATAATGCAATGAGAAAGCTTATATTGAGAAAGTTCCGAGATTTTGTCACCTTTTTATTACGTTCATATTTTCTACGGATCCGCGTCATAAATTTTAAATTGAAATCTTCATATTTAACTTCTGTATAAGCAAATATTCATTACTTTTTATTTCTCATTCTTTTTATTTGTCGAATATTCAATTAATGCGCAATTTTCCTCTAAATTATATTTTATGAAAACGCAGATATTTCGAACAATATTTTTTTTCCTTTTTATAAAAAGCAATTTATTTTGTTAATTTTTTTCTCCTTCAACAATTTCATAAATTTTTTTATTTCATGTCTACTTTAATTATTTTTCCGAAAACATTTTAGAGTTTTTAAATTTAATGTAAATATCGATTTTTACTTATTAAACAAAATACTATAAATTTTATTTACTTCTTTTGTTATATGAATACAAGAAAAATAATGTAATTTTTGGTATTTATATTTATTTAAGATCTAACACGTTTTCTATGAAAATGCTTTCAACGCAATAACTTTGTAACAGTTAATGCTTAATACTATCTTACAGTCATAATTTTATTTTATTCATACATAAAATTTAAACCATTAATTTTTTAAACAAAGTACTTGAATCTTTATTTTATATAAGATTCTCTAAATAACATTATTTATTATTCTCCTATATGATTCCTCCGATATCATGAAACAATATTATACACTTTTAAATTATAAGGTGGGCAAAAGTTGAAGAAAATCCAAAATCAGTTTGACTTATTCCGATAAATTCATTTTAAGAGAATCTTAAGTAGGGTATTATTCTTTTTTTAAGATCCGAGGCTTTATTTAAAAAGAGAATGTGTAATGAGAGCTCATGTTGTATAATAAGATCGTCAAAATAAGATTGATGTTGTTGTGCTTTGACGAGCTCACCCACATCAATCATGGTAAAAGAAAGAAAGAGTTATGTCAAAAAAAAACCACCTAATCCATTTTAATTAGCTAGGACATACTTTTTCCTCACACATCTATCACTTTTTCTCTCTAAAAAAAATTTCTGGAAAGTTAAACTTTTCCATGAAAGATCGCGGTCACACTAAAAATTTATGTTACCAAAGTCGGTATGACCAATTATTCCAAATATTTTAATACTAGCCGTTACCCGCTTGCTTTGCTGGGTATTTCAAGTTGTAAGGCTATAACACTGTCTTTTAAGTTATTGATATCTAAGTCCTAGCATTTAGTTTTCGATTGTAAGGAAAAACATTCTTACAGCTCTCAACTCTTGATTTAGAGAAAACAAGACTTGAATTTCTAAAACGGGATATGTTTATCTTTTACGCCGTCCATTGGAAGTTTTTATTTCTACTAAACCCGTTCTAAACGAACTTCTTCATTGCATAAGAAATATACTTGTCAAATTTCCAGTCTGTTAGTCTAATAATTGAAAAAGGTTATAACCGATATCTATACAACACTACGCAACGCTCTATCCCAGCGTTACTCAACCCGCGGGCTGCATGTGGCCCACCAGGCTCTTCTGAGTGGCCCGCTCATTGCTCATTGCACAAAAAATTCAATTATATAAGAACAATGTATTAAATTATAAATCAAGCAATCAAATACATAAATTTTGCTATCGATGTCTTACGGGTATGAATTGAAAGGTTTTTTTTTCTTGTCTATTTGTAACTGCAACAGGTAGTATTAACAAATACCAGTGGAATAGCGAATTGAGCTGGAGTAGTGACTATTTTATGGGTGAAATTGAGTTTGAATTATAAACAAATAATATTGATTTCAGTCTGGAATTCTGTCAAAACTTCTTTTCGCTGCCATTCTACGCTTGAAAAATTAATGCTTGAAATAAAAATAAAAGAAGCTTTATAAGAAAAAAGAATCAAATCATCAAACGATTTGGTAGTTTTGTTTGTACGACAATGAATGAAATTAAATGAATGGGAATTAAACCATAACTACTCACAACTTAATAAAAAATGCATAAAATTGAAAAAATTTTATGTGTGTTTGATAGAGATTTATATAGTATTAAAAGCCCCCCCAAATGAGTTTTAATAGTTTGATCAATTTTTCACATTTTAAGAGACAAATATTGCCTTGGGCTTATAAATTTTTTCCCATTAGTCCCCATGTTGCAGCTCGCGTGAGATATATGCTATATGTATGCGGCCCGGCGGGAAAAAAAGGTTGAGTATCCCTCTCTATCCCCTTGAATGTCGATTTTCTCAAAACCCGTTTTTAATTGCTTATTGAACGTTTTCTTAGAGATAACAATCATTAAAGCAATGGGTGCAAATGATTGAAATATCAAGCACTAAACAGTTCTATAAAAATTCTTTTTCTACTTAAAGAAATACTTTTAAATATACATTTTTCATCTCAAAATCACAGTTAATAGTTATTTCAAAGAATTTTTGTTTCAACTTGTTGATCTTTTAAAGTAGGCAAAACTTGTATTCATATTCATTTTTCTAACAAATTTTTAAACAGGATTATTCTTCTGATAGTACGACTAAAGCATTTGAGGAAAACACTTTCAGAGATGGTTTGCAAAGTTTTTAATAGAAGATACGGTGGCATAGAGGTATAAACCTGCTGGCATAGAGGGAGTTATTTTTCTTTTTTGATTTTGTTCTGTTAGCGTTTTTGAATCTGAGCTTATTGAGGGCGCGGTAGAACTATAGATGTGTACATCATTACACTTATTTGATATCGACAGCTGTATCGGATAGACTAAAATGTGAATGAATGACATGTTCCAGGTTCCAACAAGACAGTTCCCAACAATATGAGGCATTTGAAAAACCGGGCATCTTTTTTTAATCAAAATTTTTTTTAAAAAATAGCGGACTTTCCATTGAAATTTTTATTTGGAAAGAAAAAAAAAAGCCCCCAAAATTAATTTGGAACAATGTGTAGTTGAGTAGAGCTCATGCATAACTTCTATTTCAGTGAAACGTTCTTCAGGTATCCGACTACGTTCGGAACCGTGATTTTGCAAAATCGTATAAATGGATAATTTTCATGATATTTAGTGTCACTTAGATTAGAATACATGCATAAAAATGTTTTAAGGACATTTTGACAAAAAAATTATTTAAATTTAATATTTTGGCAAAAAATTAACTTAGAATCTTTTTTTCCAAATGTTCTCCTTTTGTGAAAAATGCTTCTATTATAATAATATTTTGCCTGTATATAGCTCAGACCTCTCTACAGAGGCTCAACTATAATTTTTGAAATATATAACTTAGAAGTGGGTTTATTCATATATTTTACGACAACAGAGGGGAGCAATTTTAAGAAAAAAACGCGAATAATTATTTCAATTACTGGTAACTCTGAAAATGATGTGAATTTTTCAAAAAATCTTATTAAAACTGAGGTCAGTGACATACCTGTTAAGCAGTCAGCCTTTCCAGACAAGAATCATTACGTCAAATAACAACAACAATCAATATGAGACGAAGACAGATGCATCCGTGTGGACAGTACAACAAAATTTAGTATTGACGAGTTATGGCAGCAGAAGATCGACTCGAATGCTTTTAACTAACAATTTTCGATCGGTTGCAGATCCCTTACTGGTCTTGTGAACATATCGGTAGGCGAATAGGCGTTGCTTTTTTGGGCTTCTGGACTGTAAGAACAGTCCTCAATCCCATATCAGGACAAGTCTTCGATGAGGGGCATGACGAGAGTGGTGTTATGCATTCTGCTAGGTGGCATGACGGCGATTGGATGGTCGATGGAATCTGGGAGGCATGGCTTCGGTGCTTCGTCTGGATGGTGAATTTAGAAAAGTTTTTGACTTAGTTGAGAGCTTAGTGACTGCTCTCTGATTGGATGCTGGGTACAGCGAACAGTGACTCCAATTGGCTGCCCTGTGAACATATCGGTAGTTGGTAAGAGCTGATAAAGAAGCTCGAGTGTGGTGCAGACACACAAGGCCATGGATACATGTTGTCAACAAAGCATCGTGGAAGCAGGTGGTGGTTATATAATGGTGTTAGCTGTTTTTACGTGATTTGGACCTGGTTATCTGGCCAAATTGAATCCTTCGCGGACTGTAAATGGCCATGTAGTCATTCAAAAACGATGGAATTCTACGGGATAACTATGCGATGTGTCATCACGCCGAAATCATTACTGGTTTCTGGAGAATTTCAACAAGTGATTTTGCTATCTAGATCACCAAAGACGAATACCATCGAACGAAAAAGAATAGTAAGAAAGATAAGCTCGTACACAAAGTCCTCCACGAACAGTAATTTCGCAATCATGAACGGCTGTAAAAAGAACACGTCTGAATGTTTCTTCAGACTTCCAAGGATTTTTTGAGTCAATGCTACATTAAGTTGCTACACTAGTGTATATTTATAAATGTAAGTTAATAATGTCTGCGTGTTTTTCGGGTTGATCTTTTTTTTACATTAATGAAACAAAATAATGAGAAGTGTGTATATATGTCGATAGTAAGATCTGAAAGTATAAATGAAAATAAAATTTGAAGTAAACCGTAGAAGACCTCGGCTCCGTATAACACATTATGCGTATGGTAATTTTTTTCTTTTTCAATGAAAGTTCTAGTGTTTACTATAAAAATAAAATAAAAGTTTATTTATAAAACGACTCAATTGGATTAAAAAGAAACTGGTTTCATTACATTAATTAAAGCAAAGGAGAGTATTCTGTAAAAATGTTGAACTTGATTGTTGTTTACTAAGTAACATAGTTTTTTTCTCTCTTTTCCTAGTTTTAATCATAGGTGCACATTTTATTACTTTTTTTTTATCAATTATTATTTCAGGTGGTAGCAGTGGTCTGGGCCGAACGTTGTCCGTCGAACTGGCTAAGAGAGGGGCACGAGTTATTGTGGCTTGCAGAACAAAAGCGAGGAGGGATTCGACAGCTTACTTCCTTAGAAGCAAAACAGGATCCTTCAACATTCGAACCATGTTCATGGACTTGACGAGTCTTGATTCTGTCTACGATTTCTGTCAAGAATTGGTTGACACGGAAGATAGAATAGATGCTGTTGTCAATAATGCGGGTGAGAACTCGGGATGATTTTGAATTTTCGTAGATATCATGATCGGTGGCGTAACGGAGAACATTAGGGACTCTCTGCAAAGTCAGTTTTCAGTCCCCAATCCAGATCTTACAAAGGATTGCAAAACCATAACGTAATATAGGTTTTAGGCCCCCCTGTGTTCTGGGCCCCATCGCAACGGCGGGGGTATATGTTACGCCACTGATTATGATACTGAGGAAACTTTTGATTGTTTTTAAAAGTTGATTTGTCAAGGACTCACATCAAAAGGTTGAGGGCTTTTGTAGTTGACTTCATTGTAGCGAGGACTTTGTTTAGAGAGGAAAATAAAAAAAATTAAATAATTTTTCGTAAAGGAATTTTTTTGGGGGAGGGGGAAGGATTAAGCAGAATGTTGCATCACAAAATTGCTAGTCAAATAAATAATTCGAAATAAAAATATATATTTCTTACATTACATAAATCAATACTTTTATGTATAAAAGCATTTTCATAGTAGATTTGTTTTAACAAATTAATTGTTAATCTATCTTTTAAATATTTTCGATGAGATTCGCTTTGTGAAAATGAAAATTTCGTACCTCAAAAGTCCTGTAAACGGTATTCATACATAATACATAAATCATTTAACGCATAATTTTAAATGTGAATTTTCTCATACTTAACAAAGAATAAATTATGTTTCAAATTTATAAAAGAAAAAAAAAGAATAGAAATATAATTATAGTAAAATATCTTAAATTACTGACTATTTCTCACGAAGTAAACTATCAGCGCAATTTCACTGAAAAGGGTTAACATTTGTGATATTTCTAAATAATGATGCATTTAATTGTAAACTGCTGACCTAAAATCCATCTATCCATTCAATTTCTTTTAAAAAATTAAGTTTTTACGAGTTGTGTGTTGAATTTCCCTGTTTCTTACATCAAACAGCTATTCTGTGTCCGCAAGACAAGACGTCCGATGAGTTAGACATAATGCTTGGAGTCAACTACATCGGGCACTTCCTGTTGACCAATCTGCTGTGTAGTAAGTTGCTGCAACACGGAACTTCTAGCAGTCCAGCACGGATTGTAAACGTGGTGTGCAGCAGCTTACGTTCAGGACATATCGTGAGACTTGACGAGATGGAAGGAAAAAATGATGGCAGTTACAACATGAGAAATGTGTACCGCAGCAGCAAGTTGGCCTTGCACCTCATGACGAAAGAACTGGCACACAAATACGTTGAAGAGGGAGTGGTTTCTTACTCTGCAGATCCTGGTTTGTGTTTTTTTAAATATTTTCATATGTTTTTTAAAAATATACACTCTTTTTCAAGAAAATCGAAGCACATGAAGGAAGTAGTTGTTTTTTTTTTATGAAATTAAGTATGTGTATAGCTCATACACATACTATAAATTGATAAAAAAATGAAGGCCATAGGGTACAGCCACGGCTCACGATTACAGCTTGAATGTTCAAATCAGTAATTGGTGGAATTGCCCCTGGTGCTGATACATGCTTGTATGCGGCTCGGTAAGAGTGATAGAGGTTCCCATTGTTATCCTGCGATTAACTGTGCCAGGCAATACCTAGTTTTCACTCCAGTTCTGGGACATTTTGGGGTGTCCTACCATGTTCCAATCATGTTCGATTGGTGAGAGATCTGATGACTTTGCTGGCCAAGGAGGAGTATTAACGGCACGAAGGTAGTCCAAAAATACGTGAGCGGTATGGGGCTTGGCATTATCTTGTTGGAGACTGTCCCCCGAATGACGTGCCATTAAAGATAATACAATCGGCCGCAGGATGGTATTAACATATCATTGAGCTGTTAAAGTTGTATGGAAGACGCCTAGAGGTAACTCGCTGTCGTATGAGATCACCCCACACCAGGGGTTCTGGCTGCATGCCTTTGTAAAATAAAAGCTGCTTGAGACCGTTAACTCCAGCCTCTCCAGACACGAAGACGATAGTTATCTGCTTCAAGAGTAAAGCGGGATTCATCGCTGGATATTATTAAATGCTAGTCTTTTGGCAACTATGAGGAACGACTGCGACACCACTACAGACAATTCCGCCGATGTTATGGGATCAAAGACAAACGTCTTAAAGTCTTCTGTGAGCGTAACCCCTACTCAGCCAAGCTCCGTGAAATGGTGGAAGGTACCGCGGGGGTATGGAAGAGGCTGTAATACGTTGAATAGTAGACAATGATACTGTTAGAGAAATTCGGGCCTGTCAAACAATCATCCTATCTTGCCTCTCATTTGTGCATCTTGGCCTTCCAGAAGCTTCATTTCGCCGATAAATTCCTCGCAGCAACCCTTGATGCCTGCACCTTTGCACAGCTATGTGTGTACGTTGTAGGTGACGACCTATTTCTCGGTATGGCAATCCAGCTTCACGAAAAACTTTTTTTAAAAAACGAGCTTCTATTTAAATGCGGTAAAAAGAATAAAACAAACTTTTCTCTTTTAAAACTTTTTTTACTATCAACTTATAACGTTATTACACAATTTATGATATAAAAGCTTGTAGCGAGATTTACCTGTGTAGATAAACAAGTAAATTAAATAACTTGATCTGATTGATTTTAATTTTTAAAATTTTCAAACTAAGTAAATACGAGTACTCAAATCTCGCGACAAGTTTTTATACACTGGTGCGCAAAACTTAAGCAACAGGTGGGTTTATTGCCATAACTTCACGAAAAATCATCTGAGAGACATGAAATTCAGAAATGAGGGAGAGTATTATGTACGTAAAGGATGACGAAAGCATCGACGCTGAAAAAGGAATACAATGCATACGGTATGGAATCAAACAAAAACAAGCTTTATCGAACGCATAGTATCGGGACTCATGATGGTCTATCCAACAGGAAGAACAAGCAGATGTTCCTTAATATGGTATATGCCCTCCCCTCACTGCAATGGTTGCTTCGCACCGTCTCCGCATACTCAAAACCAGCCGGTGCAACATTTCTTGCGGTAGGAGTGCCCATTCTTCAATCAGCATCTGTTTGAGTTGTTGGGTGTTCTCCGGATGATGTAAACGTGCTGTAATACGTCTCCCCAAAGCATCCCACACATGTTCGATGGGACTTAAATCTGGGGAGTACGCTGGCCAATCTATTCGAGTGATATCTTCACTTTCCAGCAGCTCCTCAACAGCAAGAGTCTGATGTGGCCGTGCATTGTCATCCATAAAAATGTAAGTCTGGGCCAATGGCACATCGGAACAGACGCACACGGGGAAGAAGTACCTCCTCACAATAGCGATCCCCGATTACAGACCCTCTATCGAAAATGTGAAGCTCAGTTCGCCCGTTCAGCATAATGCCTCCCCAGACAAGAACTCCAGGACCACCGTAATGGCGTCTTTCCTTGATGTTACTGGTGTAAAACCGTGTCCCAATCTCTCTCCAAATCAAAACGCGTTGAGAATAGCTTCTGGTACTGAACCGACTCTCATCTGTAAAGAGGACACGACTCCATTGACAGTTGTCCAGTTTTTGTGCTGTCTGCACCACTGTAAACGGTGGCGTCGGTGGTCAACTTTCAACGGGAGGCAGCGTTCAGGACGGCGGGCGAATAGGCCCCCTTTGTGAAGGCGTCTGGCCACAGTAAACCGCGACACTTGTCGCCCGTTGCTGTTGAAAGTTGCTGAGCAATGACGCTTGCTGACTGTCGTCGGCCTCTTTTCGCCTGCAGGATGATATATCGGTCATCCCCTGCAGTTGTCCTCGGGCGGCTACCACCAACCTTTCTAACAGCTGTCTGTACCTGTGGTTTGGAACGCTTTCCAAGCGCGCGAAACGACATTTTTGTTGATTCCGAACTCTGCAGCTACACTGGTGACGGTACGCCCCTCCTCCAGCTTTCCGATCATTCTTCCACGTGTGAAGTCGTCCAGGTGATTTCTTCTAGCCATATTTCACGAACTGACTCACTGGCACTTGCAGCGAATATGTTGAATTGCGTCTGCGTCCTTCATTTTATTTTACTGTTGAACAACAGCACGCGCCAACATCACGCGTTTTGCGTACGCTCACGTCGCTTCTGACGTTTCGTTCCTGATATTTGCATACGCATGACGTTTCAACTGACTAACGTGTTCACTGTACTGATCTCCAGACCTCCTTTTCTGCAATTTCATGGTTATCTGCTTAATTTTTACATTGTTGCTTAAGTTTTGCACGCCAGTGTATTATACATCGTGTAATGACATTATAAGTTGATAGTAAAAAAGTTTTAAAAGAAAAGTTTATTTTATTCATTTTAGCGCATTTAAATTAAAGCTTGTTTTTTAAAAAGTTTTTTTTTTACTTTTAATTTATTTTTCTCTAAAGAATCACAGCGGAGTAAACGAAAAAAGTTAAATTTTCCACCTTTATTACCATTTTGATACTTAGCGAGTTGCCGATCAAGATGTCTCTGCCTACGAAATTTCATAATCGAACAATTCCTTCTTGGTGCTTCGATTTTTTTGCAAAAGAGTGTATATTTTATTTAAAATTGCAGAATTGTGTAGAAAGCTTTATTTTAATGAGGTGAAAGGAAAAGTAGTGACCTCTGCATAAGATATTTTATTTGTTACTACATATTGCACCCCTTCCTAGTTGTAATTTGAATGATATATTTTTACTAGCTGGTATACCCGTTCTTCGCACGGGTGAACTAAAAAATTAAACAACACAGATTGAAGGATAAAGAAGTTTTTAATGAGTTAATTTTACGTGAATTGCAAATTAAATAAAAAAAGCTTATTGCATAAAATGTAATACGTTAATATAACTTTCTGTTGTATTTATTTTATGTTAAAATTGTAATATTCGCAAGCAACGCCGTTTCTCAAATTATAATGGCGAATCAATGAAAAACATAGCGAAATGTTAATGATAGAGTCAAGTTGGCAAATGTCTAGCTACTTTCATAGCTCGAGCTTTATTAGAGCTTTGTAAGACCCGCCGTGTAGGGAAGCAATGCACGTTAATATTTTATCCACCGCATTATGATTTACTGCAGTTTTTTCATGCAATATTTTTTTTTGGGATCACTACATTGAAAATTAAGGGATATACATAAACGAAATACTCCACTTTGGGAAATTTAATCCGTTAGAGATAATAAATTAATTAAAGATATTCCATTGTAAAAATAATTATAAACACCGTTATCTTAAAATAAATCGTTAAATCGTTTTCTAAGGTCTTCATTAACATACAAAAACATAAGACACTAAATATCATGAAAATTATCCATTTATACGCTTTTTAAAATCACGGTTCCGAACGTGGTCGGATACCTTAAATTGTTTGGAACAATTAGCTAAAAAATAATTCAATTGCAGGAGTGAATATAACAAAATATTTATAATGCAAAATCATCAATGATAATTAGTTATAAATAACTAAATATAGTAAAAAATAGATGTATTTGGTTCGATACAGAGTTGTGTGTTTAAAGGGGCATTGAGTCTTCATTTTTGTACCGTACTTTTTTTCACACACAGTACTTCTACTTCACTACCCTTATAAGTACCCCATTAATTGTTAAATATTTTATGGATGTTTGTGTTATCTTGCTTAAAAAAGAAAACATTATTGTTTTTATTAGAGTTACGAGTTCGAGATAAAAAGTATCGTCAATTGTCTGCAAATATTCAGTTTATTATTTCATCCTTTTAAAATGAAATAATGTATTCTAAGTTCATATCAAATCTAGATTGTCATAGAGTATGCTAATGAATCTCATGCAAGTTTATTTTAAAAATTAAGAATATCCACCACTAAAATATGTTATACATATCTAAAACACCTGCATATATTTGCATTTTCTCAAAATTAAAGACACTCTTTTAGCAATTGTTTTAACAGCATTGATATTGAAAACTATTATTAATAACAGTATAGATTCCTATACATTACTATCATTGAAAGTAGGGTTAATACGATCCAAGCATAAATACTGTTTTTACTGAAAGTTGTATCATATTTTAAATTAATTCTGACTGAGAATATGTATGGAAACAATTTATGAAATAAGATAAATTAGAGCATCTGATACATTGATTAGAAATAGTCAAATTATCGGTATTCCTAAAGTTTGTTAGCGGCTTTTTTTCTTTGAATTTTTTTGAAGTTATTAAATAATAATTAAGATACAAAAACAAGGGGTAAAAAGGCAATACATATTGAACTAACAGAGTTTTTACATCAGTCTATCTATAAATGTAATAAGGTTTTTTGAGATTAACATTATACAAAGCACTTTATTTTCCGACTATCACTACATTAGGTTGCATTTTGTGCTTTTATCTTACGTGAACGTACTACTACTATTAATTGTGTATGAATTTAAAATGAAAGAATGTTTTATAAACAACTTAGGTCAGTGACTTGCTACCTGGGATTAATATGTTCTTTGGAATACGAGCGTAT
Source organism: Trichonephila clavipes (assembly GCA_019973935.1). NCBI lineage: Eukaryota > Metazoa > Arthropoda > Arachnida > Araneae > Nephilidae > Trichonephila > Trichonephila clavipes. Next base: position 124,521 of record BMAU01018995.1, read on the forward strand.
ATTGATCATACTATTTATGTATGTGTTAAAGAGAGTGTCAGATTTTGTATTGTCTCCCATAAGCACTTTTTTAAGCGTGGTTCCTTTTTAACCTTTCCTAGTTTTAATTCATAAGTTCCGTACACACTCATAGTGATTTCATGAATCCTTGGGTCCCTATACAGAAATGGACACCATCTGCGATCTTTTTTAAGTAAGTCCTGCTACTTCAGCCTGTTGCCATATTGTTCAAAATTCTCATTTTTCCGATTAAAATTATTTGGATCATTATCTCATGGAGACTGAATCGAAAACGAGACGAAGTCCACCCAAACCCGAGGCCCTGGGTACAGTTGGCCCAATTTAAAATATTTTTGCACGCACATATATACGTATATATTTCTGTATCTTTTGATACCTCTGAAGCTGAAAATTTTTTACTTTTCAGTTATTAAAAATTTAATTAGCTTTTTATAAGAATCTTGTGGATTGAAACTATTATTGGAGAGAATTATCAATAGTGATTCCGAAGAAATTTTATCAAAATTGAAAGAAAAAGGCTAGCAGTCTTACTTCCAATCACGAGATAGTTTTTTTGATAGAAAAAGTTTTTTTTTGATAAAGTACCATATAAAACAAAGCACGGGAGATTTTTTTAAAAGTTTGTAAACCATTAACTTGGACAGGTATACCTTACAGAACAGTGAGAACTACTCACGCAATACTGTATTATTCTTAATTATTAATTCACTTACTTTCTGTAGGTTATGTAAACACTGGCCTGTACAAACATCTCGAGGGACCTTTCGGAAAATTTAACCAAACATGCGCCAAAGCCTTATACCGAACCACTGAAGAAGGCATTCAAACCATCCTCTACTGCCTGTCCTCCAAGGATGTCCTCAAGCAATCCGGTTCTTTGTTCAAAGATTGCCACACTTGTGACGTCAGGAACTCAGAGTGGACCGAGAAAAGCATCAAGGAATTGTGGGACCGAACATCAGAACTAATTCTTTCCAAAGGTATCAAGTTGGAACTAGGAGCTGCCGACGAAGACGAAGAGGCTGAAAAGGCCGACAGTGAGGTAGCAGACTCAGAACAATAAGCAAAACGAAAATATGAGAAGCGGTGACGTATTTATTGACCTGTTAGACTCTGTGGTAAATGTTCGAGAATTAAAAATATAGACTCCCTTTTATTTCTGCTGTTCAAGACTTTAGTCTGAATCTGTTTGCATTGCTTTTTGTTGTTAAGAAACATAACTCTTAAAATGTGCCAAAAGAATAAACAGAACTTGGAGAACTCATAAGTCATGCTTACGTGTTCGAATAAAGTTATTTTAACAATTTTGCGTTTGAATGAAGTGTTACTTTTTGTAAATGTTTATTATATTTATTTATTTACATAGTGTGTGTGCTAAAAGTGCTTTTTAGTATCAATAATTTTTTTAAAAATCGGAAATAATTGTCCCAATACTTTTGTTAAGTTTCTGAGAAGTAACGAATTGTTCCAACTTAAATAAATCAGTTCTTAATTTATAAAATTCGTCAAATTAAAAGTTTTACTGGTGGAGAAAATATTACCATGCACACATATGACTCTTATAATTTTTAACAAATTAAAGTAATTATCTAAGAAAATATTTTAAATACAATTTCAGTTAATGGAATGATTTATAATTGTATTATTTTAAAAACAAAGAGAGCTTAACATCAAAGAGTTTAAACTATTTATATGCATGTGCTTGCGCGATCATAACTCTCGTGCACCAATTAATATATATATTTTTATATTTAAATACAAGTTTATACAAAGCAGTACTTTACATTCCTTCAAAAACTAAGAACTACGTAAGATATTTTATTTGTGTCTTAATGCACGAACAACCATTGGGAAAATTTCATAATGTTGAGTTTTAAAATTTCAAGTTTCCTGAAACAAATTTTGTACCAATAATACCGGAAGTGCTTTATTCTGAAATTTAATGTGTACACTAAAAATTAAAAAAAATTTACTCTTAACGTTCCTGCATATAAAAACTAAGCCAACTCTCTTTTTATTAACCTTAAAGTTTTTCTACAGAATGCGAAATATGTTTTTGTCACTTCTGTTGAGACTTTAAGTGTGTATCACTTGTCCAAAATCATGAGTGCTGTCAAACTCATTTATGTAACTACGTAAACGTTGCTAGAAATCGCTTTAAGGTATGTATGCCTTCCTATGGTGGCATTGTAACAATGAATTGGACTTAAATGCTGTAGAAATAATTGTAATATTTTCACTGATTCTCAGTAAGCTTTGTCAAAGAAAAATACACCATGATACATTAATGACAATCGTAAGCCAGCGAAATACTTAAATGTGTGAATACAAGTAATTTTTTCTCTTAATAATTACAAAGGAAAGAGAAAAAGAGAAACAAATTTACGGATGGCATGATTAATTTTTGCCGACACATCTGGTGTAGTTCTTTATCACGCTTCTGCTTCGCACTTTAAACCTATCTCTTCAGCCTTTCATCTTTTTCTTTTAACTTTTCAGTTCGACAACTGTTATATAACTTTTTTTTATTTAAATAATTTTTTAATGTTTTATTGTAAGAGTAAATGTTATTGTTAAAATGGCTACTAATCTAAAACCTTTTTACATAGTAATGTAAAAAGGTTTAACCAGTATGTAAATTCAATAGACCGCTCTATGAAATATTAAAGAATCACGTGGTTGTTTTAAACTGCTCCTGTTTATTCTTTCTTGCATTAGTGACTCTTACAAATCAAATTTGCTTTCGAAGTCTGTATAATATTTCATTTACACTGCTGGCCACAAAATGCAACACCCTGAAGGAAGCCTACATCTACTATCATCATTTACATCATGCGTTAGCGGCGATGAAATATGCAAATCATTAGCATTATAGCGCAGACGCAAATCACGGGCGTCCATAGCACCACCCGCAAGCGCTGTAAAAGAGAACAGATTGGTGATTTGAAGTACTGCAAATGTTTTTCATGCGGTATTTTATGTAAGCTGTTTACTTACGCCTCATGGAAGACATCGAACGTCTTTTGACCAAGTTTATGAATTTGACCGAGGAAGAATAGTATCCTATAGGGATTGCCTTTTTATTCTTCAGAGAAATTGGTCAACGTGTTGGACAAAACCAAACAGCTGTGATGCGGATCTGTAATCGTTGGATGCTGGAGAAGACGACAGAGCTGATTGCACCTACCTCGATGCACCACTTCCCGTCATGACAAGGTGGATTGCGGGCATGGATCGCGCAGCTACATCACGAACCATAGCTCAACATATTCAGTCTGTTACACATCATTCGATGTCCGCTCGTACCATTTCACGCCATTTGAAATAGAGTGGAATGTCCTCAAGGTGTGTCCATTGCTTCGTTTACCCTTGACTGGAAACTTGTGCCGCCAATAGCGCGATGAACGGCGGACATGAACAACGAAACTGAACGACATTGTGTTTACTGACGAATCCTGCATCTGCCTACATCACGATGGTCAGATTCGAGTTTGGAGACATGGTAGTATGAGGCTGTTGAACTGTTGCGTAATACATCGCCATACTGATCTGCACCTAATATCATGGTTTGGGGTGGGATTAGATTTCATTGCTGCACCCCTCTAGTACGTGTTGCCGGTACACTGAACAACCAGCGTTACATCTCTGAGGAGCCCGTGGTTCTCTCATACATTCAGCACTTGCCATCGATCATATTCCAACAGGATAATGGGTGACCACAAGTGGCACCCAATTTTCAAGAGTTCTTCTTTACCCATCGGATTGAATTGCTTCCATGCTCTGCTTGTTCTTCCCATCTATTACCATTCGAAAAAGTGTGGTCCATGCTTGCACAACGACTGACCCGGGATACACCACCTGCTGTTACATCAGATCAACTTTGGCAGTATGTAAAAGCTGCATGAACTGCTGTACCCCAAGGATACATCCAAAGCACTGGCGTAGCTAGTTCTGAGTGGGCCCCGTATAAAAGCTTCTTCTGGGCCCTTCTTTAGAAAATAAAGCCCTGTTAGTGGTACTGTAGTTGCTCATGATGAGCCCCTTATCATTGATACGGTAGTAGCTACACCCCTGATCCAAGGTCTCTTTGATTCTATGCCGAGGCGTGTAGCAGCGGATATAGCCAACAATGGCGGTTACATTAACTACTGATTTTGTCATCATCCACACGTCACAAGAGGATGTAATATTAATCGTTTGATCTTTGTACGATATGCTATCTGCCAAATAAATTTCGCTGTGATATCTCTGGTCCTTCGTGGTGTTGCATTTTGAGTGGCCAGCAGTATATTAGATATACATAAATCTAAATGAATTATTTATTATGTACAAAATCAAAAGATTATAACACAAATAGAAATACTTCTCATTGATTTTAGATATGATTGTGTTGTGCTTCATTGGCTATATAATTATTACGAGTTCAAGCATGCACTCGGACAATAGTTCGTCTTGGACGTGCGATGTTTACGAACAATTCCATTCTACTTCTGAATTTTACGCTGTACATGGTACAGAAAGACAAAAATTTTTGTGTTAAAATTTTCAATTACGCCACAGACTTGAAGTTCCCAATGTGATCTACAACCTTTCCATTTCTAAGGTCTGGTTTTAGTAAAACATCTTTGAAAAAATTCATTTATGGTGCATTTTATTGTTATTGTAAGACATTGTTACGTATAATGCTTTAGAAAAGTGGTTTTTAAACTTTCGACACCGTGGATCCCCTTTTATGTACCAGCTTGGATCATGGACCCCCAAGATTTTGAAAATCTCTCCACGACTTTATATTATCGATCGAAATATATGTTTCAGCCGAGTTTCTTCACTGGGGACTATTTAGTAATCTAATATAGTATGGCACATCTTTCAATTTTTCCACGGGACCTTTCAGGGTCTGTAAAAGAGGGAAATCTCAACATTACATGAGAAACTCCGCGCTCACCGTGAAAAGAAGCCTCGAAACCCCAGGGGTCCACGACCCAGTTTAAGAACCGGTGCTTTAGACAGTTGAACACCATCTCACCATCTTCCAAACAACATTATTTCTTTTATTAAAATGAACCAAGGTGCGAAAAAAACATAATTATTAGAAGCATAAGTTTGTGATGAAACTGAAATCACAAGGTTGAGAGGTCAGCTATTAACTACCAATATAATCTATGCATATAAATAAAAATCAAATGTATGTTTGAAATTAACAGCTTTTTACTAAATGCATTTAAAAGTATATATGGTACTTATATGAAAAAATCAATTTTTAAAATTTTTGTCTTGTCTGTCTGTCTCTCTGTTTTGGTTGCGGCTAATCTCTGAAACGGCTGGACCAATTTTGACGGAACTTTCCCTGGCAGATAGCTAATGTTATAAGGAGTAACTTAGGCAACTTTTATTTTAGAAAAAAAAAAGAGTTTCGCGAAAATAAAATTAAAACCAATGAAATAGTGAACAATATCCGATTGAAATAGGGATTATTTATTTCAATAGGGATTATTTTTATTCAATAGGGGTTATATTTTTCGAGAGCCTTCTGTCTCAACGATTTCTAGAAGTTATATCAAACATTTTTGTTTGATTAGGTTGCTGCCACTCGCGATATTTCCCGTTCATGTCATCTGATCCTAATGATTTAACAGTCCTCACCCCATCGACAGTGCCAAAGGTCATGCGTCCCTCTTACCCCTAGCTCAACAAAAAACAAAGAGAAAAAAATAAAACAAAAAAGAAACATCGATTCACGAAGTAGAAGAATGACATTATAATTATAGCATAGGTTTTCTTTACGTGGAATATATAATTATTAAGTTTTTGTAAATTCTGCGAATTGAATAAACACTTTTTTGCTATCCCTTTATCTACCGATGGTATTTATAAGAACAACTCACTTTAAAATTACATAGAATAACCATTTTTACGAATATCCTGTAGGTACTCAGCAAGAATGTTCTTTTAAATAATCCACTCTTCTAAGATATATAGTAGCAAGGGTTCTATGAAGAGTATTTTAGCGGGGAAGGCGAATAGTTTTTGTAGCAGAAATTGCGTTTTCCGCTGAAGGGGGTTTTCAGTGGATTGCAAAGATTGTTATTTTTGTTCCGAAAAAGTAGTTAATGTCAAAAGGTGTCTTTTTTTGTTTGTTAATGAAGACCTTAGAAAACGATTTGACTATTTATTTTAAGCAAACAGTGTATATTTATATTTACATTTGAATATCTTTAATTAATTAATTAGCTTTACGGAATACATTTCCCAAAGTTGAGTGCTTTTTTTATGTATATCCCTTAATTTTTAATTTAGTGATTCAAAAAAAATATTGCTTGAAAAAAACAGCAGTAAATCATAATGCGTTAGATAAAGGGTTAAATTCCACGTGGACGAAGTCGCGGGTAACAGCTATTTAACATAAAGTAAATGAATCAGAAAATAATTAAATGTATTACACATCCAGATACAAATTATATACACTATTTTAAGCGTTTATTACATAAAATTTGTAATAATGTGTTATTTTTGCTGAACAGAAGAAATGGTGTTTTAAAAAATCGTCCCACAAGTGAGTTACGGGGCGTTACAAATTAAAAAAAAATCTTTTTTTATCAGATATAATATCTACAGACTTAAAATTTAGCAAACATGGTTTTTAATTCAGCTGAGATATGCAAAAAGCATTTTTTTTGTTTAATTTACACAATTCACTTAAAATTAACTCGTTAAAAACTTCTTTATCCTTCTGTCTGTATTGTTTAATTTTTCATTTCACCTGTGCGAAGAACGGGTATACCAGCTAGTAATATATATATCTTAACTTTTAAATCGATTATATTTGTTTACCATTTCTTCTACGTGTATAAAGCGAAAAAGTTATTTGTAAATTTTAAATGTAATGCAGAAATCATAAAATTTTCTACTTAATAAGTATCAATTGTTTTTATTTCAAGCAGTGTCTGTGAAACAAACACAAAAAAGCACGGATAAAAACTTTATTATGAAATAAAGCACCGATAATTTAACAGGAATTATTTACGTCAAGAAAGTCGAATGAAACATAAGGACACATAGTAGATTATTAACGTACAGAATGTTGCAATTGCGGGGGAACAAATAACTACAGAATACAACAGAGCATTGTATACAAAAGGAAATTGCCTTTTACACACGAAAAAAGGCATAATTTCTAATTATGGATAAAGTGAAGGCTTCGACAAACATGACTGTTAAGGAAATGAGACTTTTCTAGGAGGTAAGCCCATTAAGCTTTCTAAGGAAATGAAATGTTCGGATCCTCGTGTTCTCAAATTGATGGGCAGTGTGCCAAATCTGCAGGGTTTCATTAGTCTAAACGAGTAATACATACTTTGCTGGTTAAAAAAATTTGTACATTATATCTGTTCATTGTTTATTATCGGGGTTAAATTTTTAATATATTCAGCTTTTATTTAAAATATTTATTAAGAACTGGTTAATCTTGTTTTAAATTATTAAAGCACACACATACACACACACAAAAGCATTCTATTAAATTAATGAAGGCGTTTTTACGTTTTTCTAGGTCAGCTTAAATATATTATATTTCGAAAAGTTCCCATTTTCAAATTATTTAATCAAAAGAAAGTACATATGGATCTCCATTACACGAACCTCTATTTTGCGAACTTTTTCTTGGAACCAAGAACATTTTGCGATTTTCTTTGTTAAATAACCTCCAAAAATAGCGAAGTGCATTTTCTATTTAACGAGATTTTTCTGTTGTGATTCGATTTTCTTTCCACTATTTTTAAAATATTTCTAGACCTTCGTGTGATGAAATGATAAATCATTAAAAACATTTCTGCGCAGATTATAGTATGGAGAAAATAGACCTAAAGGGATTTTTGATGCATTGTAAAGATGCGAAGCGTATTATAAGAGAAAACATTTTTTCAAATCAAAAAACTCAAAACAAAATTAACAGACTTTACCAGTAATTAAATTTAAGGACACATGTGATAATGTATAGTTAATATTACTGTTTATATAAAATATCATACGCTGAAAGTTTCTGGTAGGCTTAAAATTAAAAAAATTCATCGAAATTCATTAATTTTAATAAAAAAAAAACTAGATTTTTAAAGTTGGAGTTATAGTGTATTCCTGAACAATGATTAAATTTTATTTCCCTTGCAGATTTTTTTTGATCGTTAAGATATTTAAAATAAATGAATAGTAATTTACAAAAAAAAGTGTGAATAATTACTTTTGTAATAATATCTAGTGTTTATGAATTTAAAATGTGTTTTACATGATTTATAAAGTACATCGACTGACGAATATCTATTTAAGGTATCCGACTACGTTCGGAACCGTGATTTTGCAAAAGCATATAAATATATAATATTTTGATATTTAGTTTCATTTATATTAAAAAATGAATATATAAAATTGATTTAAGAATAGAATTACAATAAAAAATTATTTTAAGTGCAATATTTTAACAAAAACTGAACATAGAATGACCCATTTTCAAAATATTCTCCTTTTGTAAAAAATGCTTCTATTGTAAAATTATTTTGCCTGTACATAGCTCCGACCTCTGTAGAGAGGCTCAACTAGAAGTTTTGAATTATATTACTTAGAAGTGGGTTTATCTCCATGATTTACGACAACAGAGGCGAGAAATTTTAAGAAAAAAACGCCGATAATTATTTCAATTGGTTGTAACTCTGAAAATCATTGTTGAGCCTCTGTACAGATGTCTGAGCTATATAGTGGCAAAATATTTGTAAACTTGTGGGTTCTTTTCTGATCGTGTTCGCATTGTGAATTGAAAATAATTGCAGACAGGGTTTTGTCCCACTGTTTATTCCACACCTTCTATGGGACATCTCTTAAAATAAATATATTGAGATGTTACAAGATTACGATACATCGTTCAGCCGTCTCTACTTTTCACAACCCCGGTTTTCTTCGCCACCGCTCTCTCTCTCCCCCGTTCCGACTTTTTCTCCTTTGTCCTTGCCAGATCCTTCTCTTTATATCGTCTCTCGTTCGACCTGTTGCCAGTTGCAGGCAGCGGTTCCTTACACGCCCCACCTACGAGTAAAATTTGCCCCTTGTGGCTGATTTTACCATTTCAGACACCAGGAACAGAAAATCACAAACCGTGAAACAGAAAATCCACAAACAGAACGCACAATAATTGCAACAGTCAAAAGTCTTGATGATTGTTCTAGTCAAAGTTCCTTGAAACAAACACATGAAATAATATTAATAGTTCACCCAATTGAAATAAGTGACTATGTTCCCAGAAAGATCTAAACTGTAATGGGATTGCAAACAGAAACATAGAAAACACATTATACAAAAAAAAAAACCCACTAAATATATACATTACAGTTTTTATCTTAATCAAGACAATGTTTATTTCATTAACTCATGAATGAATGCTCAATGAGTTCACTAAATCCATATTAAGTACACAGTAAAAACTTTCCTACGGCTCTAATTTGCCTTTGGCCGGTAAGATTTCCGACCCAACCCATCTCACCCATTCTAATACAAAGTTAATTTGTTTTACACGATTTTTCAAATTTGCATCAGAATGTCTATATCGACTATTCGAGATACAACGAACTGCTCTAACATTCTTAAAACCTGAGCCGTTAAATTACATCCATAAGAAGTGTATTCAATCTTAAACCTCACTTTTTTAGTCATGCAAATTCCAAACGACATAAAGCATGCGGCATAATTCTTCGTGAGAAAACGACAAAAATACCACTTCCACAAATCCAGTACCGTGACCCACGATGCTGCGCTATTCTTTTCTACAAAACCTTCCCTTTTCAACAAAAGATAAATCCCGGTTCTCGAAAATATCTTTAACAAAGCTTCACGGGTTACCTTCGCACTGAGACTAGTCACCGGCCTAGCCTCGCCCCACCTAGTGTGCTGATCAACCAGACATAAAATATATGTATGTCCCTTTGAGCTTGGCAGATCAGTTGGACCTATCAGATCCATATTCACCACCTGAAATGGCAATTCAGACCTTGCCACAGGTGTAATGGGTGATCGATCTTTAATCCTAACCGATCGAGTGAGCTGACACTCTTTACATGATTTACAAAATTTCTTCACATTGGAACTTAGACCCTCCCAAAATAAAGAATACTTGATTCGTTCAAGCGTCTTCTTGGGACCCATGTGACTACTGAACGCTAAAGTATGCGCTAGTCTCCACACCTCAGTTCTTCTGCACTTCGGAATTACCAGTTGCCCAATACTCTCCCCGAGTATTTTATCTCTATGAAATAGATACCCATCTACTTCATAGTAGTTTCCTTTGCCTTCCTTAGCATGCTTCCAAACCAGTGCTAACTCGGCACAACCCTCCTGTTCGGAACGAAAACTATCAGCCACCATGATTCCTTTATCCATCTCAGCGGTCACCTCCTCATCCTTAGTACCCAATGTTCCCCCTTCAATCCGACATGAAGTAATATTCCTTTGACAATCCTCAATGTGCTCCTGTGCTTTCTCTGGCAGAATACCCGATGAAACCTCGGTTTCATCTACATTTCCTGAGTCAACCCTCAGGTCCTGAGAGCTTTGAGCCAGTGAATTCTCTTCACTCTGGGCTCCTCCCAACATATCCAAAACATCTGGTGGAAGCAACACGTCTTTTACCAAAACTTCTGCCAAAGCACATAACACTTGCTGGTGCACCACATTAACCTGGCCACCGGTAGCAAGACCAATTGGAACATATACTAAAGGACATTTAACCGCTGGACCGAAAATACCTCTCAAATAAATCGTGGAAGCTCCTTCAACCGAGATTCCAGGAACTAAGTCTTTCTTGATAATAGTAATTTCCGTACCAGAATCCACTAACGCATGGACTAATTTCCCATCTACACTGATAAATGTTTTCACTAATTTACTTAATTTGTCTTCAATAGCCCCCCTAGGAATGACTTTACCTAGCAAATCAACTCTAGCAGTGACCGTTCCATCTTCCAATTCTGTCCCTTCTGTTGACACCTTATTCACATTAAGTCTTTTATTATCTACCTCTTTGTTTTTCGGACAATCCCGCTTAAAATGTTTATCTGATCCGCAGGTGAAACAAGCGAATTTTTTAATTTCAGTTACTTGACCCTTATCAAAGTTTTTCCTAGAAGAAAAATTATCTGACTTTTTCTCCCCAAATGGCTGTGTTTACCCCCACTACCATTAAAACTTCTCTTTTCACTATCATTCCATTTAGCTCTCTCAGGTTCATCGTAGGATTTCCCTTTGGAAGCGTAAAATATATCACATTGTTTGCCCAAGTCCCTGGGTTTGTACCATTCTTCCCCTTGGAGCACACCAATATGGGTCGCCGTCTCAGAATCCAACATTTCAAACATTTTATCTGCTACGATCAGTTGATTAACTGACTCAAAATCATTCGCACCTCTTAACTTACAGTAGTATAACCACATCGATGTTAAACGGGACGCGAACTGAGAGAAAGTTTCGTCAGAGCTACGTTTGGCCTTTCTAAAATTTTCTAAACATATTTTTGGGGTGATGGTTCATACTCCTTGAGTACAACCTGTTTTAAAGATTCGTAATCTTTTAATTCTTCTTCGCCTAGGTTAACTAATAAGTTTGACACTTTGTCTCCTAACATGCATAACAAAACCTTCTCGTCGCTAACCATTTCACTAGCGAAAGCCTTTTCAAGACTAGAAAAAAAATAGTCCCTCCCGTCTGACTTATTGGGTACCTTTACAGTTAACAGCCTAACCATTTTAACTATTTCATCTAAAGATTTTACACGTGAGGTTTGACCATTATTTTGAGTAGCACTCTGATTAGCGTTCCTAGATAATTCTATTTCCAAGCGTAATTTTTCAATTGATAATTGTTCTTGTTGTTCTAGTTTTTGCTGCTGTTCTGTCTCTAACCTTTCAGCTGTAATAACTTCCAATAACTCTTTTGCCTCTTCCTCCTTGTAATATTTACTAGAGATTAAATTTCTTAAAACAAGTTTAGACATAGACGGATCAGGTGACTCATCTAAGTCCCGCGCTAATTGAATTAAGTCTTACTTCTAATGAGAAATGCCATTTTTAATCAAGCTAAACCTAATGCCAAATTACCTTCTGACAAATTTAACTACAAACACTTAAATGACCTAGTACTATATATTTAACAAGCAAGAAAAATTCTACTCGTTTTTTCTAAGAGTACTCAAATTCCAGAAACACAATACGAAATATGTTTACAATAAAACTTATATGAGACACAGTTATTTGTTACTAATCAGAACGCAGAACCTTTTTCAAAATAAAAAAAAAAAAAAACACAATTAACAACATACTTTAGCTACATTACCATAGAATTATTTCTCAAATCATAAATATACTCTTAGTTTCTTTTTTTTTTAATTAAAAGAAGAATCTTATGCAGGAAACAAAAAACCAATATACATATACATCCTAAATTACGAGCAAAGGAAATAACCTCAGATTGCATTAAACTATCAACTAACTGACAAATTGCAACACTTTTGCTTAAAATGAAAAACTATCATATAATATTAAAAAAAAACAACATGCCATATTATGAGTCATAAATAACCTACAAAATCTCTTATTTACAACATTTTATCAGGAAGTCCGTCTACTTGAAATACGTATACACATTTTTTTAATGGATATTTTTCACCCACTCAAACATACATTTTTCGCAACCATTATTTCAAGATAAATTAATCTAATTCTTTTTTTTTTTTTTAAATTCTGCAAACTGAATTGTTATGCAAAACACTTTCTATACCCAGATTTTAATTTTTGAGACAACTTCAAAACAGTAAAGAATGATGATAAAAAAGAAATTATAGTTTAACACTAGAACTCTAAATACCATATTTTACAACATTTAAAATGATACCCTATCATTTCCAGGTAAAATAAGTACACAATTTTCTTATTTCATCTACACAATAATCCAACAACATAGAATATTGCAATAAACCAATGAAATTTTCTTTTTCAGATATATCTGCTTTTTCTATTTTATTTTTAAAAAACAAATTATATATGACTGCATCCCATTACTCTTTTAAATATTCACACAATATTTTAACTTAGGGGAACAATAGCCACTTACCTCGACATGAACGCTGTTTCTGTACTTGAACACTACTGGGAATTCCTTCGTTGTTTTCAGATCACGGCTCCATTCATCAGAAAATGAAGAAAAATACGACATCTGTTCGTTCATAGCCCAACTCGGCAGGTGATGGTAAAACTCCATATGAAGAAGGTCTTGTTTTTTTTTTGTTTTTTTACTTGAAACTGCTGCAGGGCAATTCCCGGGATGCACGTGGTCATCAACTTGAAGATACACTGCAGGATTCTATTTCCTTGTTAAAAATTTCCTTTCAAACCGAATGTCCACTAGAACCTTGTTCACAATTATGTAGCACGAACACCGATCAGTTTGAAATATTTTATTCATTTAACTTATGCTCCATTGCATCGCACTTCTGACACCAGTGTAAACTTGTGGGTTCTTTTCTGATCGTGTTCGCATTGTGAATTGAAAATAATTGCAGACAGGGTTTTGTCCCACTGTGTTTATTCCACACCTTCTATGGGACATCTCTTAAAATAAAGAATATATTGAGATGTTACAAGATTACGATACATCGTTCAGCCGTCTCTACTTTTCACAACCCCGGTTTTCTTCGCCACCGCTCTCTCTCTCCCCCCGTTCCGACTTTTTCTCCTCTGTCCTTGCCAGATCCTTCTCTTTATATCGTCTCTCGTTTGACCTGTTGACAGGTGCAGGCAGCGGTTCCTTACAATATTATTAAAATAGAAGCATTTTTGACAAAAGGAGAGCATTTTGAAAAAAGGTTATTCTAAGTTAATTTTTTGCCGAAATATTGTATTTAAATAAATTTTTTTTGTCAAAATGTCCTTAAAACAATTTTATACATGTATTCTAATCTGAAATACCTAATATCATGAAAAGTATTCATTTATGCGCTTTTTTAAAATCACGGTTCCGAACGTAGTCGGATACCTTAACGAAAATTTGCCACATAACAAACATTTTTTCAGGATTTAGCAACTTCGTTAAATAGATGTCCGGCTGTAATATGTTGCAGCGATGAAACTTCTTATGAATATGCACTACAGTTAATTCCCTTTACCATATTTATATTTTGAAAATATATAGATACATTTCTGATTGATTTTATTGGATAATAATAGAAGTTTATTTATTGAAACTGCTTAATAAAATGGCATTTTCAATTTTGAATGATCACTACATGCTCTGATCTACGAGAAAGTAAATGGAGATGAAAATAATTTTGAATAATATGATATAAATTCTATTTTTCGAGGAGATAAGTTCAATAAATGAAAAATAATTGAGCATCAATTGAAATGATAGTTTTCAAATAAATTTTGAAAATATTTTTCTAGTTTTTTTAGTGTAATCAACTTCTAAAAATTCATTCTTGCAGCATGACTAACAAGATATTTACTAGTTGTATCAAAGTATTTTATTCTAGAGGCTTTCAGTTTAAAGTAAATGATGAAATATAAAAATCTGTAACTTACCACACTACAATGATTTTAAGATCTTTCGAGAATTTGTGTATGTGAATTTCAAGTGATTGCACGCACTTATTTTTCTAAAATATAGAAAAGGGGCACTCAACCTTTTTTTTTGCTGGGCCGCATACATACGTCAGCTACTTCACGTGGGTCGCAACATGAGGATAGATGGAAGGGGGAGAAATGCTTTAAAACCATGATAACATTGGAAATTTAAAATGTAGAAAATTGATCAAAATATTATAACTCCTGTTTTGCTTTTTTTAATTATTATTTTTTTATTTTTGCCACTAGCATTAAGAAACACTCCTTCACAGTTTTTGTATCAGTAAACGGATTCACATGAATTCGAATAATATAACAAACTTCATAGGATGTCTTTGTTACCGTTTGCCACTGACAAAACGGCCGCGGTAGCCGAGTGGTATAGGTATCGGACTGTGGCTTGCTTTGTCACAGGTTCGAGCCCAGTACCACTAAAGACCCGCCGTGTAGGGCAGCGATGCACGTTAAATCTGTCGAGAGCTGAAACGTCCTCCCGTTGGTGTGGTGTGGTAGTTAGGAGAGGGGGGTGCCAGGTCAGGTGTCGTCCACGTCACTTGACCATGGTTCAAAATTACGTGGTCCGTCGCCAAAAGCCCTCATGTAGCTGAACAGTGCGACGTTAATATTCAATCAATCAAGCCACTGACAAAACACTTTGTTGCCGTTGCAAAGATTATTCAAAAATGCCTATTTATCACTTCTTGAAAGAGATCTTCGAGGAAAAATATCATTTGATATTCGTAACAAATCAAACAATTACTGATCTATGTTTGTGTTTCACTACAAATTAGTCAACCCAATTGTCTTGAAATGATATATTTTCTTCGAATATTTTCCGCTTGCAAGATATGAAAGATACTTAAGGGGACTTGGCACCCTTTGAGCAAACTTCTTTATTTACGTATTTAAAAATTATATTTTAACATTTTATACAATGTTTCTATTCAAGAAAATGTTACCAGATGAAAATTTTCATATATTATTCACACAATTTTAAAAATTTAAATTTTTTGAAGAAAATTGGGAAAATTTTAAAATCCTACTCCTTTTGTAAAAAATTAATTTTTTGACCTGAAATTTTTTTATAATATTCTTATGGATGTTCTTAACAACTTTAGGGATCGATTTTAGAATAACTTCATTCGTTTTCGAGAAAAAAAAAATAAAATGTTGATATACAGGCTAAAAATCAACGAAAAAGCCAACATGTCTTACATTTTTTTTTTTTTAAAAAGTATTCAGTTTATAGCAAAACGGATCCCTAATTTTATTACATGCTTTATTTTTAACACGCAGGAAAAAAATTGAAGTGATTGGTAAATAATTGTCGAAGGAATAGCATTTTGAATGCACTAAGGTTTCGAAAAACACAAACTGAGAAAAACCAGTTTAAAGTTTATAATTCTGAAAAAATAATTATTATAAGCTTAATTAAACTTAAAATACCACTTTAAGATATTACTTATACGTTTTTCTTTAAAATAATTGCATTTTCATATGTTTTCAACCCACACATTTTTATAAATGATCAACTTTTAGAGAGTACTAATTGCACAAGAAAACTCAAGAAAAACTTTAAAAAAAATATTTTTTCTGTCACGACAGAAATTTTAGCTGTTTTTCTTATAATATTAAAGTATTACATTTGTATGAAAAATATATCAGGGAGAAGAACTGAATTATAAAATTATTAATATAAAATGCCTTAATTTAAAAATTTTACATGCACACATTTCACAAGGAAGAAAAATTACATTATTGTATTGCCTTGGAAATATTCTGCTTTTAATACTACACATTCTTTTTTATAGTTATTTCTATTTATAAAATAGATTTTTTTTATCATAACGCATTTTTTAGCTTTTTTTTCTAAAAAGGGGATGTGGCTGAATTGCCTAATTTGTTTTCAAATGAAGTTTTAGTCTTCTAACTTTCCGACATGCACAAGTGATATATCAATCGAAAGATAATAATGCAAAGAATAAGATTAAATGAAAATAAAAAAAAAAACGATAGGTTTGTGATTTGTAGGGTACCAAGTCCCCTTAAAAATTAGTTCCACCCATAAAATTGTCGCTACTCCACTGTTGTCTGTTATCACTAACCGTAACTGTTCCAAATAGAAAAAGAATATCAATTCGTACCCATACGGCACCGACAGCAAAAAGCAAAAGTGATATATCTGATTTCTTGACAAATAATTTCCCACCAAATTTTTAATACAACGTTCTTAAATAAATGAATTTCTCAGAGCAGTGGGCCATGACCGGTCCACTTAAAAAGGCTTGGCGTCTCTGTTATAGACTGTTACACAGCAACAAGTGGTTTCTTACAAATACAAAAACATGTTTGAAGGTTCCTTTAACAATACTGATTTGAACTCAATTTTTTATTGGAAGACAGAAATATTCTAGTAATCCCAGTAATCTAAAACTAAAGTTCAAGGAGAACAGCTATATAAAATCATAATTTATAAATGTATTAAGATTTAGGGAAATGGAGACCTTTAAGTATTTGAAGGCTACATGTTAAAAACGTCGTAATTAAACAACAATAGATTCGCAATTATCATAAGGGAATTGATACTTTAGAAATTAGTATTGATAAAACAAATATAAATTGAGACAGATAAGTTAGAATGAGAAAAGGCGAAAAAATTTTTAAAATAATGTTTGCATTTCTAGTGATTCTCTACCTTTTTTATGCTGTGGAAAACTTTTTACAATTTAAAAATTTGGCAGCGCGCTAACAATAAATCAAGTCTAAAAGAATTTTACTTATCTGTAATACACTATGTAAAGCAGTTTATGATAATAATTTTCAATGTTATAAACAAAATGTTCATTAAGTAATTAATTACAAATTAATAAAAGAATATTTAACGTGAAGTCTGAACTTGATGATTTTTGATAATTTCGTTTATGTTTGGTCGTTAAAATGATAAAAGTACTCTTATTTCATCATTTACATTTAAAAATTCTCGATCTTTTTTTTTTCATTTTTATATTTGTTAATGCTGAAAATCAGAATTCACGCAAATAAGATGTAGAAAATTGTAACAATATTTTTAAAGCTTTTTCGGCTATTATGAGATAATCGCCTTGATCCAAAATGAATTAATTGACTCTTCCGAATGTTTAGAAACAAAATCTGGATTATTACAGAGGGAGATATTTGTTGCTCCTCTTCATTCGAAGCTAATTCATATACAGATGTATCCGATCACAAATTATGAAAACAATAAGAAATTTTTATACGTCCATCTCTCTCTCTGTCTATTAAAAGATAAGTTAAATATATTTATTTTTTCACACACACACACAAGCCTTACAAAATTTCAATAATTTTAGACTAATTTTTAAAAATAATAATTATTTGGCAAACAATGTTTTTGTACTTCGAATCTGTTTTATTTTGACTTTTGCTTCATTCTTTCAATATTTTTCACTTGTTCGAAAAGAAATTTTACAATTTTTGAATTTAAAGTATTTTATATGAGATCTGAAGTGGACTCTGAGAAAAATAAATTATGCTACGTCAATAAAGGCTAGATGCCGTTTGATAAATATGAAGTAACAAAGATTCGCTTGGTTTAGGCGTTTCAGGCTTAGGGCACAAATATTCGAAACCAAATTTCTAATAAATTTAAATTTCTTTTAAGTTGTTTTGGGGCTCAAGAAATTAATTTTTGCAATCCGACACATTCTATGATAATTCAGTGGCATATCTCTATCAATGCATTAGTGTAGTACAAAATTGTTCTAATACAGAGCAAGAATTTTTGTTCTCTGCATTCTTTTTTGTTCAAGGAACATAATCTTTTGTTGACAGATTTATGTCTCTCAAAAGTGAATGCAAAAATCTCAACCTGAAACTTTAAAGTAATTGAAACTTAAGAAATATTATATAGTTTTGTATTATTACTTATCAAAAACTTCAGAAAATAGCATTTTATTACACTTTGCTTTTAGTAATAAACATCTGGCACACATTTCTTATTTGTTTTGCTATATGCATAGCAGTGCTCTTTATCAAAGGATATAACAACACGGAAAACACTTTCAAATTCAGTGTCTTGCTGAAACGTTGTACGTACAACAGAAGAGTCGATTCGTCCTATGAAACGTTATTATTAACCTTATTCACACTTTAAAATTTGCACACCTGTCTGTTTCACCAGAATTTCATCTTTTATGTAGTGCCTGGCATTCCACTTTAAATGATATGAGTTGATAATAACACGATTTGGCTTCTAAGAATCAGATATTTGGAAGAAATACAAACTAATTAAGATTTTAAATGATGCAAAGAGTGTTTGGCTCAACAATTTTTTTATTTTCTTCATTTACATTAGGAGTTATTGGTAAGTCAATGGAAGTCTTATTGTACTTTTTATTATGATATAGTTTTGTCCATAGCTTCCATGCTTAAAATCTAACTTTCTCGCTGTGAAAAAGTATTTATAATACAGCTAAATAAAATGGTTCATCCTGAAATTATCGATTCTTGAGTAGTTTTTCTATGAGCTTTTGGTGAAATGCCAGAATAAGCTTTTCTGATTGAGAAGTTATCTGGAGTTCGTAGATTCTTCGGAATCATAGATGAAACAAAAGGAAAATTTTTTTGATTGATACAAAAAAAAGTGATTAAAAGTTTATCAAGAGTTATAAAATTAAGAAGAAAACTTTATGAAGAAGAATTAAAATTTTTTTTATTACACGTTAACAAATTTTGAACTATACAAAGTAATAAATCTTTCAACAGTTTTTTCCTAAATAATTTGTTTTTGTTTTTTACAGCTAATTCATAATTGAAAATAAGCTCACGCAAACCCGGATTTATAGAAAAATTGTTTCCTCAAAATACCATTTAAAATGAAGTGTGTTTTGTATGAAAGTTCGTGCAAGTTGTAAACAAACAAAAATGTTCATAATTCTTTTAAACAGTTACATATTTGATTAAATTCCTTTTTTCAAAGTCAGATAAAATTAAGTACCATAAAGTGTTATCATTAATATTTATTCATTTAAATGGGTGTGGCTTTTATTTTTGTTTTGCTTATAAATAATATCTTCGTCTCATGACTGCTTATAGTAATGTTGTGATGATCCCCCTGGGTCACACCTTGAACACCAAGATTAATTTGTGGCAAAGAACCACTAAGAGCCATTTTGAATAATAATAATATTTATTTATTATTATACTTTTCTCAAAAAAATCTCTGATAATATATAATAAGATAATGTTATGTCTCTTATATATTACCTTTATATTAAATTAAATTACTAAGAATGCAATTAATTAATAATCTAGCTCAAACTCAAGTAAGGTTTACCGAAATAGGAGATCCGAGAAACACACGTATTCGAATTCTTAACTTTCATTAACTTTAACTAAGTCGCTTAAACTGACATTTTTTTTTTAAGCGTACGTGAATTATATTTACCGCTGTCTTATATCAGCTTTCTGGTACGTCTCGCAGCACGACGTCTTCACGAATCTAATCTCCTTGAATCTTCTAGTAATACGTTTAAAGATACTGGCTCAATAGCCTACCATCATCTTTCTTGTTATCTCGCAACTCTCGACTTAAATACCTTATCTAATTTAAATATCCCGTACATCTTTTTGGAGTTGATTGGAAATAAACGCGAATTTATATTCCCCAGAAAGACACCTAAGAAGATTAGTGGAAAGGTTCCGTACAGATTCGTCACAATGTTACAGAAACGAATTTTTACATTATCTTTTTACTGTATATGTTTGTATGTATCTTATGCAGTGCTTTTCAAACTTTCAATATTTGCGACCCAATTTTCAATCATGCTTTTCATCGTGCCCTTCCTTTAGCAATAACAATGTATTGAAAGCAATAATAAAGCATTTTGAGGCTAAATATGCAATACGACCTTATTCATAAACTGTGTTAATTATCAAGATAAGTATTAAATTTTGTATATGTTACTTTTAAGTACTTTAATAAATTGACTATTCATTGATTATTAATTCAATAAACATCTATAAAATAAGTTTCCTTCAGTATGAACAAACTTGAACATGTATAGCTGCCGTATTCACTGTTGATAAATCTTTGTGTTTAATCTATCAGTTTCATATATATGAGAGCTATTTTTTTAGGTACCAATAAGCTGTCGTACTAGAACATTGTTCAAATTGAAGTAGTAAAATGAATGTTAACACCAGTGTAGAAGTTTATTTCTATTCTTGGTGCTCTTTTTCAATCTCAGCACAGTATGTTTTATTATTATTATCATTTAAAACCGGTTGTTTCGTTGAAATACGCTGGAGCTCCAGTTAAATGTTTGGATTCCAAAAGTTAATCATTTGCACATTATATCGTAAGGTACCCCACGTCCCTGAGGATACCATCTCTTCATCTGCGTGACCTAGATTTGTGGGAGGTAAGAATTGATCAGCCAAGTTGGCCATAATAAATCCAATTTATTATTATTCAAATATATTGAACAAAGCAAGTCTTACAATAGAAGGGCAATCAGGAGTGATATAACGTATCCCTAAATTCTATGTAAATAAGCGCCTGGAATCCTAACCACTTATCTTTATGCAAAGTTATCCCATGAATCTTAATCTTCCTTGATTTCCTTGACTTACCAAAGCCCGTTCTATAATTAGGCTTCAAAGTTTAAATCCTTACCATCAGCTCACGGCGTTCAGCACCTCAGCTTCCTTTCTCTTTCTCCTCCTGCGATTACAAAACCTTCACTATATATCTACTAACTAATATGATTATCACGGTTTTTTCTTGAGGGAATTGCCTGTGAAATAACTCCATTCTGGCCCCAAAGGTTCCCCAAGAGGATTAGTATGAAAACACGATAAAGACCCGTCACAAGGTATGTTGTACATCAATTTAGCCGCATTCGGATAACTCCTTTTTGATAAGATCTTTTTTCTTGTCGAATATTTCAATTACTTTTAAATTGCTGATAACATATAAATTACTACAAAACATCAATCGATTGGTGGAATGCTTACATTTTTGAATGAATTTCACAAGGAAAATTTATCACTGTTATAACATACATGTTATCAATTCCATTCGTTAACTTATCTTAAAGAAGTGTATACAATTCAGGGACGCAGCTACTGCCGTATCAGCCTTATCATTGATACGGGTCTGCGATTCGTAGGGGCCCCAAAATGTGTAACCAAAAGATCCTTAAATGTTAAGGGCTCTCAAGACATTTAGATACAGACCTCACTCAGGACTATCTACGCCAGTGATACAGTTAAAATTATAAGCATATAAATTTTTACGAGAACTCTTTGAGACGAAATTAAATCCCTTTGTATGTATTTTCCGAATATCTCAGTTCGAAACAACACTATTTTGAAATTTGTTATAGGTTTTATTGCAGCTTGTGAAGATGAAGGTTGTGAGGATAAATGTTTAGAAAACTGTCGAAGAAAATGCAAGTTGACATATTTTGCACAAGTAAGAAGATATTTTTTAAAGCCTTGTTACTTATTATTATTATTTTGTTTGGTTCTTTTAATTACTATAATTTTTCCTTTTTATTAATCTTATTGATTAATAAGTTATAAGTATTTTGTAATAATAAATTTGTTAAAATAAGTAAAATTTGTTTTAATAATTTAGATCAGTGACTGTCAAACTGTGGGGTTAGATGCTTTCCCTCTCCTTCCACCAAGAATTATATTCAGATGTCAGATATTTTAAAATTATAGTATACAAATGTTCAAATTAATGTTTAAAAAAATATTCATTTGAGGTCGTATTTCATTCATTTTATACATTGAAAAATTTCCATAGAAAACTGAATATTTTTTGCATATGTAAGATATAATTGAAAGAATTTATAAAGAAATTGAATCAGAAACATTTTTATATGGGAAAAGTATAGGTTTAAGCCCTAAGAAATTTACATAAAATTACTGTCATCAACGCTAGACTTAAGACTCATTCGAGAGAAGACTCATGCAGGAGATAAAATATAGTCTCCATCTTAAGAAGTACCGTAGTAGTTTTCATCGACATTCAAGCGGCTTCTGATTGAGTATAAACTACCCACGAAAAATTAATCAATATTAGTTTCTATGAAAATATGTATCGCTGGATTAAATCTTTTTTTGATCAACGATTTATCAGAACTAAACATGGACTGACCATCTCTGCATATAGGCAAACTATACAAGGACTTCCCCAGGATTCAGATTTGAGTCTTATTCTCTTTAACATCATGATCAATAATTTAGTCCAATATCTTATGAATTTGTATCTTGGGGTGCTGATACTTCTTTTTGCTGACTATCTTGTTTTATAATCTGCTGACTGGGACATTCATACTATCCAGGATTTGCTTAACATTGCTCCTGACACTCATTTGACTTGGTTAAAAGACAATGAATACTAGTAAGTCAATCCTTCAAGTTCTTACCCTAATTACCAAGCCTAAAGATATTAAGCTTCTCCATGGAGACCAACAGTTCCAGAAGACTGAAGAAACTGCCTATTTGTGTGAGAATTGTATTGCATTCCCCAGGTTAAGTTAGATGAATATTTCCAACGAAACAAGCTGACTTCTTAAAAGTTTTACCAGTGTAAAAAATGGTATACTATGTAATGTCTGTTCTGTACCATTTATAAGTCTTATATTATGCTTAGTTGTTGAGAATGGATGGAAACTCCTTATAACTGCTTCCGAGTCTATTCAGAACAAGGCTGAAGCTACTTAAAAATAAGGCCTAAGAAAATCCTCACTGGTGACGCATTTTCTACTCTTGTCCAAGCCATACAATTGCAAACCAATATTGAGTCTCTGACTTATCGAAGAAAAATAAGTATTCCCAAGTTAGATGAAAGATTGCTGAGTGACTTCTAGAAGCGACTTTGGAGACTTCTAGAATACGTATAAATCTTCAGATCATTAGAATATAGGTTGGGGTTTCAACCTATAGTCTAATATGTGATAAAGGAACTCTCTGTGAATCGAAGAAAAATAAGTATTCCCAAGTTAGATGAAAGATTGCTGAGTGACTTCTAGAATACGTATAAATCTTCAGATCATTAGAATATAGGTTGGGGTTTCAACCTATAGTCTAATATGTGATAAAGGAACTCTCTGTGAATCGAAGAAAAATAAGTATTCCCAAGTTAGATGAAAGATTGCTGAGTGACTTCTAGAAGGGACTTTGGAGACTTCTAGAATACGTATAAATCTTCAGATCATTAGAATATAAGTTGGGGTTTCAACCTATAGTGTAATATGTGATAAAGGAACTCTCTGTTGTTTTTGATGTCCTCTCATCTAACAAACAATCTTTGATTGGAGCTGGTGTGTTTCTACGCCATTTGAACACTGCAAATTATAATTTAGACTTGGTTTTGCCACCTTGAGAAGAAAAAAATCCTACACTGAGATAGAATTGAAGATTATATCTTTGGCATATATCGGAGCAAGATTTCTTACGATGTACTGGTTCCATGCGTACACCGATGGTTCTGCTACCGGTGCTGATGGTAATGCTGGTGCATTGATTTATTCTCGACACTTTAGCTGTTGGTGAAAAGGGCTTTGACTAAAATTAATTTAAAAAAAGAAGATAAAATCACAGTGATATTCATTATCAAACAATCTACTATTAAAGAAATTTCTTCAGTCCTACTTTCAAATAAATAATCTGTGTTTAATTGCCAACTTGTGATTTTTTGATGGATAGTGGTTGAAATATCACCCTTCAGTGAATTTCAAGTCATTGTAATCCAAAATATATAATAAAAATATAAATATATAATTGTAATAAAAATATATAACCATGTAATTTCAAAGTTTATATAGAACTATGAAAAGATGTACTTCTTTTGTGTGAAATATTTTGTATCGGCCTGGATTAGGATTGGAGTATTTTTTAATTAATTTAGATAAATTCGCAAGACTTTAAGCTGGAGAGATTAAACAAAAATTTTAATCTGAGAAAATTGAACAATTAAATAACTGAAACTGAAGCAAGCCAGATTATGAAAGTTGCGACTAAACAGTTCATGAAGCCAGAAACTTATCTTGAACTTCCGACAGTATAGGTGGTGATAATTCTTTTTAGTAAATTCTCTCTCAGTTGTTTCTTAGAACAATGTTAAATACGAAGAGAGATAATGTAGTTCATTTAAATCTTAGTATGTTTACATAAGATATTTCGGAAATGAAAAATGGCCTGGATGGAAGAAAAAAAAATTAATAGTATAAAAAATAGTAGTACTTGCAAAATAAATAATGTAAACAAATTTAAGAGTATTAAGTAGTAAAAAAATGAAAAAGTATTTATGCATATTATACTTTATATTATATTTCTGTCGGAAAAAGAAAATAGAAATTTCTAGTTCTGAAAGCCTACAAAAATGCGAAGGATTTTCTCTCAATTTCAAATATTTCTTAATTCATGAAGATTAATTATTTTAAAAATATGTATTATATGAGCAATGTTATACAATAATAATTATAAATATTTTTAATTGAACAGTAATTTAGAATTTTAGTATCGAATTTTAGCTTTGGACAATATACTCTCCCTAAATCCATCAACCATTGTGAACATATGTTCGTTTACTGTCGACAAACTTGCCCATCATCATTGGCCTTCGCCAACCATTACGATTGGCGGGCTCTGGGGCAAAGTTGAAGCTACGAAGAATGGGATGCACCTCTAACTGCTATCCAAGATCAGTTGAACTCGATGCGCAGGAAGATAGTAGCAATTACTACTGTCAGAGGTATCAGCTCCAGTTACTGAATATTCCTAAGCAGCTGTACGTTTAACCACATATTTCTTAGTTATCTATCTGTGTATAAGAGAAAAACGACCCACTAATCACGAGATCTCCAGAACTATTAAACATTCAAATTTGAAATTTGGCAAACATGTTTCTTTTCTGGAGTAGAGATCCATTAATGGGTTTTGCGGAAATCGACTCTCAAAAAGTGGTGGTAGGGGATTACGAGAGTATTATATATATAGACAAATTCCTATTTAAGATCTGTTAGATTTAAACTTGAAACACAAACACACTTGGTAAGCTAGTTTTTTTTTCTTGCTTAGAAATGCACTAAGAAGGAATTTGTGGTAATCGACTCCTAAAGGCTTCGCAGAAGGGCTACGACGGCGTTAATAGACAAAAAAAAATCCATTTTTGAACCATTAGATCTGCAGTTGTGAAATTAGGCAAGCATGTTTCTTTAATTGAGTAAAGAACCGCAGAGAAAGAGTTTTCGGGATATTGATTTAGGAGGGGGAGGAAGTGCGTAGAAGATAAATAGTATTCTCCTGTTTTAGAAATTAAAGCCCTATTCTGCTTAAATAAAGATGAGAGGATTATAAGAATGTTTTTCTATACAATCGAAAGCTTAATGGCAGGGCGTATCAATAACATAAGAACTGTATATAGTCATGTAACATAATGGAATAAATAGCAAAGCAGGCGGTTAAAGGCTAATCCAGCACACATTAAATAAGAGATTCAGCACACAATTTGTTACTTTATCTTGGTGCAGCAGTCTTAATGGTCAGCAGAGTAATAAACATAAAAGTTTCAAAGAAAATTTAAGTGACATGAAAAATCTTTTCAGTGAGAGATACTTGCAGATAACATGATGAGTCCTATTCGCGTCTGTGACTAATCCTATGGGGAAGTGCGTTTTTAAAATCGCTTCCCGTGTAGAGACCGTGATTTACGTTAATTTGAGTGCTTTTTAAACTATAGCAAAGTTGGTGTAGAAATTAGTCGTCAAGCTGCTATTAAAGTTAAATTAGCAAAATTACTATTTGAAGCCTTTGCAGTTCTTGAAGAGAATCTTTAGTTCGAAATAGCCAGTTAAACCTGGCTTGACCTGGGTAGTGCAGTTACATCGGATCGTAAGTAGACAAGTACCGTAATTATTTGTGTTAGAAAATTTAGAGTAATTAAATTGATTGCCCGCTCACTTCTTGATAATAAATTGAAATAATTCTAAAAGGACAAAATTAACTGTTACTGACATGAGAATAAGTTTTTCTATTTTTGTTATCTATTCTTCGTATTGATTTCTTTAAAATAAAATAAGAGTTTTACCAAATAAAGTTTTGATTGCTCTTTGTTCTGATCGTTTTAGCTGAGTCCCTGCTCTTATGCATGTATTGTTGATAACCTCTACAGCTACCACACTGAACCGAATTTCAAACAATGTGGAACGGACAGAGTAAGTTTCAACTTTCATTATATGTTTAAGATGATAAAACATATAACGTTTTAGAACAATACGAATTAAATTAGATCGAATTGAAAGTTTCTGAATATCAGATGAAAATCTATAATTTTTAACCCTATAAACTTTTAGAAGTAGAAAGATTGCAGTTTTATATTAATCCTTTTCTAACGGATAATACAGAATTAAAATTCTCCCCCAGTTTCAATTTTATGCATATAAAGTCCATTTTATACAAATACTAACATAATTTTCATACATAACTTTCAATACCAATAATTATTAGTTTTTATTGATTGTCTCTAAGGGTTCTGGATGGGATTTAATGAAATGAGGGGTACACATGCAACACTTTTAGCCGACTATCTTATGACGACTCCTCCCCCTTAAGCTACTTAAGGAACCATGTCATCATACATACTTAGGTACACTTTAAAAAAATTATTACATTATATGGCTCCAAATTTTTTATACTTCTAGATAGGATACCTGTGCATATAGTGAACCTATTTTTTTTAGTCGAAGTAGTACATAGTTTCTCAAAAAATAGTTTAGTGTATAAAAAAAAGGAAAAAATAAAAATTTTCAAAATTACAAAGTTTTATAATTTTTTTAAAGTAACTATCTCAATGTTTTACTAAAAAATAGATTTATATGCGCAAAAAATGTTTTACGTATTTAAGAGAAACTTTTTTTTAAAAAAAAAGGGTACCTAAACATAAGCATGTATTAAGAGATCTCAAAAATTATGTCCAACTTAAATTAAACAGAAGAATAAAATTCAATTAAAAATTATTTTTGTATTTCTACATAATCATTAAAGTACCTTTATTAAGATCACAAAGAAAGCTAAGCTCTATTGGACATTTTTAAAGATATATGTCCCATAAGCAAAGAGTCTTATATTTGGCATTTTACTACTTCGAGCATGTCCTGATACCCTTATGCTATCTCCCCAGAGCTGATACTCTTAATAGTTCTACTTTAAAGGCTACCTCTTTTCAGACGAAACGGATTATGCATATTGGTTCTGAGATATAAAAGCTGATGTATAAGGCAGGTGAGAAGCTACTGCATTCCCGTGAAGCCTCGTTGTAGCGGACACATATCGATCTTCATTAATTGTGACTCTTGGATGACCTTATCCCGACTTTCCCTCTAGGGATCATGTCTCATTAAACTGCCCCATTAGTTTCCTCTTACATTAAAAGCTCTAGCTTAAATCTCTCTCTTTGAGCCTTACACTAAAATCTCTGTCAATCTCTAACCGAGACTATTTGTTTTAAGTCTTCCGACGATTCACTGCTTCATTCTTTTAGCAAAACATTGACGAATATTCATTTTAAATGTTTTCTTTCAAATTTCCCCGAAGGTTGAACGTTGGAATAATTCCAGTAAAGTTTTTGTTATGCGAACGAATGGAGTGAGGCAGGCGTTGTTGAAGTACATTTTCATGTAAAAGCGCGGGACGCACATACGTGTATGTTTATCTGATTGAAACTTAAAATTTGTATATTTGTTTGGAAGTATTAGTACTTTGTTTTCCGAGAAATTTGACCAAATATGCAAATTCTATGAACTTTGAACACCAATATATGTTAGTACCTTGTACATTAAAAATAAATAAATGTATTTCTATGGGAATTCAAAGTTGTACGATTTAATTTAAAAATTTAAGAAATTTATTTGGCAACAGACATTTATAATAATAATTTCGGTATTTATTTTATCTGTCCGTTTTTAAAAATGATTTTACTGCTAAAAGACAGTTATTCATTAGAACAAACGTGATGATACCTTTCTTAACTCAGTAAAATCAGACTATTCTTTTTCGTTGCTATCACAACCAACTTTACCATAACCATAAGAACAACAACAACAAAAAACCCAACAAAATACTAATGTGATACTAAGAACGTTGTAAGCAACATAACGATTGATTAAAAATAAAAAAAAACGATATTAGTTGTATAGACTTGTATGAGTTCAATGCATAAAAAGTTTTTCGATATCTGGAACGGCAAATTTAACTAGGTCAATATATTAAGGGCCAACCAAAAAAAATTAATTTTTCACCACACGCTGACTGAAGGGAAAAACTAATATTGACGATCGGCTCTTCCCGTGATGGCATGGAATTGACTATTGATACATCATCCCACTTCCCGCGCTTCTACGGGAATGGGTTTTCGTGTTGATATCATGTCCCGTGGTGGTGCAGAACTTTGCAGAGAACAAATTAAATAAATACGTCTGTTTCAGACTCATCGGTTCACGTATGTTACCTGCTTGCTACATTGAATACGTCTTCGCTCCACGATAATAATATGCCACATTTTAAAATAGGGACAAATTGTCGAAAACAAGTGTTGAGAAAAGGAAACATACAATTTTAATATAGAATGATTACTGGGTAAACTGCAACACCTTAAAAACTTTAGAAGTAGCATGTACCCTGGAAAAGTCCGCCCATCCCAGATTATGTGAATGACTGTAACATTACAGAAGTTACTCACATTGAACATTTGCAGCATTCTTTAACCATTTCAGCCTGAATAAAGCAAGAATTTCAATTTTTTAGAGCAAGTACAAATATATTCAAAATTGAAATGGGCTCTAATATCATAGAGAATGCAATATCAAAGTTATAATATAGAAAACACTTTAAATTTGACCGAATTTTAAAATTCTTTCAATTTTGTACTTCGTTCGAAATATTTTAATTGTAAATTCTAAATATTGTTCCAAATTGCAGGAGAATTATACAATTGAAAATTGTAACCCTTGAAATCTATTTCTTTGAAAGGAGAAATGTGCCTAGTGTCGATTTTTAATCAATTTAATTTTAAACTAATTGGAATAAACATTCATGTATTTAATTGAGGTAATTAATTATAATATATTTTTAAATGCCTTCAAAAGTCACCGACAGCAACGTGATCTATAAAGGATTAATATTAATAATTATTTTGTAAAAATTGAACATTTTTTTAATCAAATGTTTTGATGTATTAGGATCAGATTCAGCCATCTCCTTAAAACTGACTATTATTGAAAATGTTGCAGATTTCTTTAAATCTCATTTTGTGTGAGGAGAAAATGTTTTGTAGCACATAGAATCCTTCAATATATTCTAAAGTGGTTGATATTCATCATCAACAGTAGCAGCATTGTAATGACAGCACTTTGTGGGCCTGAACGTTCCTGAGAAGTTGTTTCCATTCTACCCTTCTCCCAGCAAATGATCTTTACTTTTAGAATGACGAAGACCTCATCCACACAGAATTTTCATCTCGGGCATTCCTTTTGGTCTTTTATTCGAGGGAGTCGCATTAAAAATTTTCAATGCTGTTTGTTCTGGGCTCATTCTTATTATTGCCCTGCCTATCTCATTCTATTTAGTTTTATGAAAATAATGTTGTGGCGGTGGTATCTATATAAGCCAGTAACATCCCCCGTACTATAATGATCATTTTAGTATAGGGGATATGTTATGTGCTTACGAATCGTAAGGTGCCAGGTTCTAACCTTCATTGGTGACTCTGGTTTAACTTTGAAACAACGCAACTTTCACGGAGCAGTCGTGGTGCCATTTATCGGCCGCAATAGCAACCAAAAGCCTTCAGAATCCTCATGATGCAGCAAAGCCGTCAGATCACATGACGCAGCACAGCAAAGCCGTCAAATCCATATGACGCAACACTTAAGCCGTCAAATACAAAATGACGCAACAACTCACACGCACGCCATAATTATGGTACCGTTCGTTCGGCTAATCATCGACTCACTGGGAGGAGAGTGTGTGGCGGTGGTATCTTTATAAGCCAGTAACAACCTCCGGACTGAAGTGATCATTGTGGTCCAGCGGTTTGCTATGTACTACGGTGATATAGTAGTTAAGTTACTCGGTATACGAATCCGAAGGTACGAGGTTCTAACCTTCAGTACCATCACTATTAAATATCTTATATATTTCAAAATTATGCCTCTTTCTCCAACATTATCGAGAACACACAGCACCAAATATGATTCGAAGTACCTTCCTTTCAAAAGTAGTTGATATTCATTAAATGAAATTTTTATCTTACATATTTCTTTTGAAAAGTTGAATTCGTATATTCTGAAGTTCTAACTATGTAAATGCTTTTACGTCTTTTTGTGTGTGTTCAAAGAGTGTAATAACGAACTGAGAATCCTTTTTTGTTTATAGGTATGTTATGAAGGCCAATGTCTTAGTACAAATTATACAGAAAAGTGCAAGAAAGTTTATGGTAAAGATTACCTTGGAATTGAGGTAAAAAAAGTATATTTAGGCTTTAGCAGTAAAATAAGTATAAAAAGCTTTTTTTAAATTTTCATATAATACCATATATTCAGTATAATTATTAAACAGCCTACATTTATTGTAATAAAAAGCCATTTTGAACGAACAAAAGGAGAGTGCAAGGTCTTGGGGTCACGAATTTAGTTAAAATTTTGTAGGATGGTAGATTTAGTTTCCCTGTTGATGAAGATATAGGGTTATAGGGGGCCACTACTTAACAAGTTTTTAGATATTTGCAATTTAAGACAAATCACTCGAAATACAAAGCAGCAGATGCCTATGCAACAATACTGCACTAATTCGATGCACGAGATGCTTTTCGAAATTGTGTTTCATTTGCTTTTACGACAAATTTCACTATTGTACGGACAATGAAGGGCAAGAAGCGAGTCATATTTTAATACTAATTCTGTTAATCTGATAAATGTTTTATTTGTTGTATCCTTTCACAATTTATTGTTTCCAGGCACGATTAACTAGCAGTTAAAGGGCTTTTCTCCAGTTCATCTTGCGAAATATTTTATTGTTTTTATAAATATCATCCTGAATACGAATGATAATGAAAAATAAAACTCTTGTGAGAGGTTTCTAGTTATTAAAGATATTTCATTTCCAATTTATTTAAATTCCATTATGAATTTTTATATGCAAAAATAAGACAAAAAATTAAAAAAAAGTTATTCACCTTCCACGGACTTGAATTCGGCTCCTAACGACGAGGAACACCGAGCAGTTGCGGTTACTCTAAACCCATTATGTTGTAAGATCGTCTTGTAGTTGAATTAATCACCTCTAATTAACCGGATTTACCGTTTTTATTATTTCCTTCAAAACACATCACTATATTTACAATTTCATTTACAATTAAAAATCGCATCGGGAACTACAGGCAGCTTCCTCCATTTTACGTTCGAGACCACCTTCTTCTTCTTCTCTCCTTCCCGCTAAAAACACAGTTCACAGCAGCGCCCTCTTTCTAGTCTATCGTGGGCTATGTGTCAAGTCTCCTAGTGTACTATGTGCCACGCCATTACAATGTGTAATCGTTTGCTACAGAACTGAATTTTAAGAGGGAATTGCATCTTCAACTGCAAATATCTAAAAGTGGCCCCATAACCATATTTTTCCTCAACAGGGAAACTAAATTTACCACCCGACAAAATTTGAACTAAATCCATGACCCCAAGACTTTGCAATCTCATTGTACGAAAAAAAATAACACTAAATATGAACACAAATGGAATAAAATTGTATATCAATGTACATTCAAATTAACAGAATGTAAAGTATTTTCCAGCACCGTTTAATAGTCATCTATAATGATTAACCGCTTACTCTGATCATATGTTTCTACGAGCAAGGCTGTCTTCACATAATGTTAAGGAATTCGATTCTAAATCAGGAATACTTTTCCTGGTAAAAAAAGGTTTGAACATTAATACTACATGCCTACTACCTTATTGTTTAATCAGCAATATATTTTAGCATGCTATAAATTTGAGTATGAATCAATTCCTATTTTTTCTAGGGTAAAATGTGTTCCATAATTCGTTTTGTACAGAATAATATTATGCGTACTAAGCCTTATATGTGTTCAAATAAAGAACTTGTGACGGGTTCTATTCGGACTTCTACTAATTCTCTTGGGGATAATACTTGTTTTTACTGTGATATTAGTTTTGCAAGTAATATAAAAAAAATTTTTTAAGTCATTTCCTACTTTGAATGGATGAATAGAAAGTATTTTTACTGACGATTGAAAATTTGAATAAGATATATATATATATATATATATATATATATATATATATATATATATATATCTTATTCAAATATATATATATATATATATATATCTTATTCAAATATATATATATATATATATATATATATATCTTATTCAAATATATATATATATATATATATATATATATATCTTATTCAAATATATATATATATATATATATATATATATAT
Organism: Trichonephila clavipes; assembly: GCA_019973935.1. Classification (NCBI taxonomy): domain Eukaryota; kingdom Metazoa; phylum Arthropoda; class Arachnida; order Araneae; family Nephilidae; genus Trichonephila; species Trichonephila clavipes. Next base: position 157,730 of record BMAU01018995.1, read on the forward strand.
ATATATATATATATCTTATTCAAATATATATATATATATATATCTTATTCAAATATATATATATATATAGGGTGAGAGTGAACTATATATATATAATAGTAGGAATAGAAAAAAAGAGCATGATTTGTCTGCATTGTTGCAACAATGCACCCCCAGATTGGCCGAAAAACAGGTTTTCGACGCCAACTTTTGTCTTTGTTTTAATAGTTACATTGTTACAACAATTGAGAAGAATCTAAGTTGGCGTCAAAAACCGGTAATTAATTTGATTACATTTAATTAATGAATTAATATTTGAAAAAACTGTATTAACATCAAGTGTCCTCAACTACAAGTTTAAAAAAATTTATTTGAACTTGTGTGTGAGTGGATGAATAAAAAGTATTTTATTAACGAATGAAAATTTGAGCAAGATAAATATATAAATAAATATACAGAGAGAGTGAGCTAATAATAGGAATTGAAAAACCGCTTTCCGTAGAGATGACTTAGTTTTATGCTAAAGCAAACTTTTATTTAAGTACAAGTTATTGAGTAGGTGAGGAAATGGTTAATAGAAGATCGTAAGCTGAAATTCAAGTGTTAGCGTCTGATGGTCGCGTATCGTAAGAATACACTAGAAGGATAATCTACGGGAACAGTGGAAGATATCCACCTAGCTGAACGAACTAGCTGTCTGAAAGCCGGATCTTACAAGAGATTTAAAACAGATAAGTGCCTTCCAAATATTTGGTATACAACTTCGGGTTAAGGTCTTATTGATCCTCAGGTTTAGTTATTATAGGGCATTCCCCTAGCGTTATAAGTTGAATAAAATTAGTGATTCTAATATCATATGTCTGTTTCTTCTTCGAACTCTCTCACACTCGTGATCTCCAGGACGCGACAAACTGTGTATAGTTGGATTGGCTTAAAACTTCGATAATACTGTACAATGAATGGATTATATAGCATTCAATTATACATGAAAATTGGATCAGTCCTTTGCCTGAAATCGTGTTCTGTATTTGGATGTGTCTTTTTGATATCTGGCGAAGACAACCTTAATGCAGCTTGTAATAAAGGAATAAAAACTATTTCTTTTTTTTATATGAAACTCCCTTCTCCAATATGTCGTATGAAAAATATAAATCATTTGGATATAACTGGATTTTAAAAAACTTGTTTTGTTGCCGTCATTAAAACTTAAATGTACTAGAAAACATCCTTGGAAAATAAAAGTTGAATTCTAGATTTGTGTGAGTCTACATAATATTCATTCTACTAATTCTAAAACAAAATAATAATAAAATAAAAGTAAAATGTCAGTAAATGTAAAGCAAGGAATTAATGTAAGAATTAATTTTCTTGTATCGGTTTGGATCCTTTAAAAAAATTAGAATTTTCTTGTATCGGTTTGAATCCTTTAAAAAATTAGGAATTTTCTTGTATCGGTTTGGATCCTTTAAAAAAATTTAGGCATAACTAATATAGCCCGACGTTGTTTGTGTTGAATTTTTTTGTAATAAAACCAAAAAATCTGAAATAATTTTAAAAATAAAATAAGGAGATATTTTTGAAGCGTCACTTCCAAATTAAAAAGAAGATTTTTAATATTTCGACAAGAGTACAATTAGTGTTGATGCTTCCTTTTTTTTAAAAAAAGAGAGAAAGATCGAAAAACACATCGCAATTTTCATCGTAACTTGTCGACATCGGAGTCAATATTAGAGGCTAATTAGGATTACATGGTGTTAATGCATTATATATATATATAATTAACTTAATTAAAAAACCTAGTTAATTAGCTCTTAAAACTAATTTTTACCATTATAGAGCTATTTTATTATTATTATTGCAGAATCGGATTGAAAGTGAGCTAAATAGCGTATGTTCAGAATTTAATTCAAATTCGTTTCAAAGATAATGGAAGAAAACTATTTGGAGATTATGTACTAGATGACTTTGCATAAATGATTCATTATTTATTTTTCCTGTTTTTTAACCATACACAATAAATGCATCTATATATAATTAAAATTTGTAAAATATTACATAGTGTTTCCACAGTTTCCGATTAGGATATTAAATATTTCCTGAATTATATGGAATTGTTTTAAAATTTAATTTAGAGATACTACAACGTGAATAATCCTTTTATCTAAAAATATCAGTATTCTAATACTAACTTTTTTATAAATAGTGTTTAATAATTAATATTTACATATTATTTTTTTCTCATTCCTTAGGATTGGAAAATAATTATTAATCGATTGATGTAAACATCTCTAAAAATTGTTAAGCAAAAAGAAAAAAAACTATTTTAGCATCAGATGTTTAACACATTTATTTAGCATCAAGGAACTTTATTTCTTAAACCCATATAATTCAACAGCAATCAAGCAGAATTTTATAAAAATTATAAATTATTTATTCTCATTTTAAGAGGAGAAATTAAATGTGCGAAAATATTGACATCGATACTGGAAATAATTCTTGTTTAGAAATTAATTGTCTGAATTGATTAAATGAGAAACCTATTAGCACCATTATTTAGATTCCTTCGAGCTATTAGCATTGACACTACTTTTGTTCAGCTGTGAGGAAAATTGAAAATATTTTTAAAGAGTGACCCCACTTTTTTCCCTACTGTAGCATTTAAATACTTAAACATGATTGTCAAGGATATATTATATTGAAAAATCAAAAGCACTACAGTATTAAATCAAAGGCTGCATTTAAGTTACATTTCATTATGGAATAAAATATTGTCATTTTTCAAGAAAGTCATTTAAGAAAAACTTACTTTACATTTATATTTCCATTGTGCAGAGAAATTGAAAATACGATTAATCTGAAAGGAAATAGTTAAAGAAATGCATTGCTTTAGGAAAAATAAAGGAATAAAATACCACATAATATATTTAAATATTTTGAAAGCATAAGTTATTTAGCTTAGAAAAATCTTTTTAACATTGCCTTCATTTATATATGAACACAGCATTTTCATTTATTTATCCCTTTAAGACTCGAATTATTTTTACCTTCAAATATTAAATTTTTTTGGTTATTAATACTATATGGACCCCAATGACATTGGGAAAAATAATAAAAAATTCCCCTCCCCTAGAATGTAGACGGTACCCGCACGATCATGCGGGTTGGGCGTTATCTGTGAAACAGGTCACCCATGGAATTTTACGAATTATACATTTTTATCTCTAAGTTGATCGAAGAAACAATTTTAATGCAACTAAAATTGATACAAATAAGGAAATTATTAATGAAAATTAATTATTTTATTAATTTATTATTTGTTTACTGCAAAAATCTTTTGTTTTGTTTTTGGCAAGTATAAATAACCATTGAATTTTTTACAACATGTTTTCGAACTGCTAACGTAGCTTTCAAATCTGCACTTGCGAGGCCTTGAAATGTCATCAACACATAAAAAATGGCTATACATGTCAAGCCTTTTATCCTGGAATGGCCAAGATAAAAGCCATGGAATGTATTGCAGGTGGATTATAAGGCTTCGATTTTTTTGTGAGTGGAATTACAACACTGTTATCTTCATCATCAGTTAAAATACTTTTGTTAGTAAGTGGAGAGGCTGATAACTCTTCAACTATCTCTAAATTAAATTTTAAGCGACCCATTTTGATTTTTAGATGAATTTGATTGGATATTGCATCTTGTTTGCACAGAAAACAAGAATTTGCAACAGCTAAATTAATGTGATGAATGTGTTCAAGAGACTTTTACGGTAAAGAATGATCCAAAATTGTCTTTCCTTTTCAAATATTAACATGTGTTTCTTCATCGCTTTCATCTGAACTTGATTCTCCTTCCAGTATACGCGATTCATATGTTTTGTTCGCAGCATTTGTCTTAATCCGAGAGATCACTAAGTTCTGATCTAAGTTCAATCTGATTTATTCATCAATTGAAAAATTTCTCTTCTGTGAGAATTCTTCTCCTTTTAGACACATGAAAAAGTTTTTGGTTAAAAGTTAACACAGTATTCCATGAAAAATAGTAAAATGCATCAGAAAATTTTATTATTAAAAATATATAAATTTTTTAACCACACTATATACTAACTGCCACCGGAAAACCCAGGTTTTTTTTGGGGGGGGAGAGATTTGGATGCAGATATCTGCGGAGAGGATAAAAATGCCATACTCCTCAACAAATGTATGGAAAAGAAAATTGAAAAGAGAGAGAGAGAGAGAAAGAAAAAAAAGGGGACTCACTCATCTATGGCGACCTCCAAGAAAATTTGGTATTAATTATATAACTATATATTTCATTTTTATAATGTAGGCTTTCATCAAAATTATTGAAAAAGAAAAGAAAATTCGCGTGGGGTAAGTACTTACCTTTACAGCTGTAGTGACTCAAGTAACGCCCAACCCGCACGACCGTGTGGGTAACGAAATCCCGAGACCTAGAAGCCACATTAATAGAGTATAGTTAATATGTTTTCTATTTTACCATTATTTAAACATTAATACAAAAATTTGTATCTAAGCAATTAGAAATATATTGATTATTACCTTTTTACGAAGAATAAAAAGAAAACGTGTTTTCGTTGTATTTGAAAACCAAGTTAGATTTGCCTGCTGAAAGTAAAATATGGACTACAACCACCGTCTGTTGATAAAAAATGATACTTTACACCTTCTGCAAACACGCTCAATCGTTGGATTCGGTATTTTTTTACATACGACTATTCCAGAAGCAAAACTGTAGAAGAATGTCTAACCCGCACGATCGTGCGGGTTAGATCTTAAAGGGATATGAAAAATAATTTGACATCGCATGCAAAGCTGCGAAATCAATTTAACTTAAATAAATATTACACTAATTTCTTATGACTAATGTTTTATGCCAAACGTACGTGCATCAATTTGGCATACGTTGAAAGGGAGCGCTTTTTCTGTTGTCTTAGTTACAATTTTACGTGCAATCAATATTTAATATATTCAAACTATAAACCAGAGAAGTATTTACACAGTCTATATATAGCTTATACGTAGTTAATAACATCATTGTTCAGAAATCCTTACAGTATTATACATAAGATCCTTCTTATTTCTTTTAAACAGAATCCAAAAGAAACCTGCTGTTTCACTTGTGTGTCTCCAGATGAATGTTATAAAACTTATAAAGAATATATTTCAGATGGAACGAAATGTCTTGTTGATCATTCTGATGAACCGGGAGTAAGTTTCCATTTTTTTAAATTCGTTTATTTGCTTTTTTCCCCTTTTCTTTTAAAAAGAAAAAGAAAATAAAATGACTATTTCTTTTCATAATTGAACAATATTATTCAAATTTTAGAATTGCATTGTTAATGAAAGGTATAAAATAATATATAAGCCTAAAATAAAACCAATGAAAATATTAAAAAAAAGATTAATTTATTAAATTAATAATAAAAAACTATGTGGTATGTATATTTGAACATTTATACAATTTAACATTATGGAATAGCATTACAAAGTTACTATTCAGAAAAATGAAGAAAAAAAAACTTAAATAGAAAAAGTATTATTATATATCATGAAGCATCACATTAGTATTTACTTATTTCTGATATTCAAAAGTTTCTTGAGACTTCGAAATTTTCCCTTACCCTATTTGAATGAATATTTTATTCAGATGTTTTTTTTAAAAAAATTTTAACAGAGAGAGAGAGAGAATTATATGTTTAGAGCAGCATATACTACCCATAAATATTACTACTTATAGATGTAGCTTATTTATATTACTTTGGAAATGAAAACATGCAGATGCGTTCCTAACTTAGAAAATTAAAAACGTAGATGCTCAATTTTTATACTAGTAGTGTCTTCGTTTATATTGTCTGCCCAGAAATTACCATCGAGAAATAAAACACGAACAAGATGATGAAACTGATAATATCTAAAAGTTAATTGGTTAAACAAAACTGTACATCGTTTCCATGTCCATTAACGCGCGAAACACGTAATACACAAGAAAAAAAGCATGACGTTTCGGTAACAATACATGATGTTTACAGCAGTCGGGTTTGTTCTATTTTAATGAGACAAAAAAGGGACTAATACTTATATGATAAATAATATAGTCAAAGAACGATAAACAACAAAACGGTTTCAATAGAGAGAAAAAAAATCATGATAATAAAAAAAGGATCAATTATAAAAATATTCTGATGAGTGCAATCATGAAAATGAACATTTAAGTAGAGATTCGTTCATATTCATTTTATTGGTAAAGTGATAAAATATATCAAGGGGAAAAACTCGGTATTTAGTTAGCAAAAATAAACTCGCTCTTTCACGTGCAATTAGATTGAATTTTAAACAAGAATAAAATAAGATCGCGAGTAGGATACCTTTAGTCATTGCATGACTTGAATGCAAAACGAAGAGAGTAAAAGTGAATCTGTATGCGTGCTCAAATTTATTTGCTTGCGTACTGACTCACGAGCAAGAATAAATTCTTTTTGCACATCATCATTATCAACTGCAGAAATTTGAAATACAGTCGAAATCCGAACGATTAACGAAGTTAAATTTAACGAAGTTTTCTCTTTCCCTGATTAAAATGAAGACAAAAACCCCTATTTAACGAATAAGAAACCCTGAATCAACGAATTACTTCAACAGTTGAAAAAATTTTTATTAGAAAAAAATGGAATTCTTTTTTTAAATGACGTCCTTTTTGTCTGGAACAGAAAAACGATTTCTCTTGTAAGTAGCAAACTTTGACGGGAAAGAGTGCATACCATTATTGGACTTTACAGGTGCAGATGAGTAGTGAGTGCAACCTATCGAGTGAGTTTTGAATAGGATAAGAAATTCCTTTCTTATCTCATCCCATTCCACAACGCAAGTGATATTTTAAGATTTTAATGATTATGTTACATTTGATGAAGGACTGTCTATCTGTGCAACTGAAGTTGAGGAAATTGTTTATTTGCTGCAGCCTATGGATACGGATTCTGATGCAGAAATTGATAATGAAACTCCTATCAAAACTGTTACATTTTCCGAAGCTTTACATTGTTTGGAAACTCTGAAAACATACCTCATGCAGTAGGATGTAAATAACGCAGTATTTTCTTCTCCGCATAAAGTCGAAAAAAAGAACCCTTTCGAGCTGGGAATCAAAAAGATTGTCACACATCTGCTAGTCAATTTAGAATTTCCAATTAAATTATACGTATTGATTCACTAATAGTGTTTTAGTTGTTGATTAACAAAGTGTATAATTTTTAATAATGGATACTTTTTTGTAGCTGCTCATTATAGAATTTTCAAAGGGCAAGTGCAAAAAAATTATATTTTATTTAAGCCTCGATATAACGAATTACCCCGATTTAACGAACGAAATGTTCTGTACCGATGAATTCGTTAAACGAGGTCTAACTTTACTAAATCCCGGTTGGAGTACGACTTCACGGTTGAACATGAACGAAAAACAAAGTTTGCAGGCAGATCTTTTTCGAGAGAAATAATTAATTTTAACAATGCTCTACAATTTTATATTAATATCAATCTAAACTCTTAGATTTTAGAATTTACAATTAATTAGATATTATATACAGATAGGAAAGGAAGAAAATGAGATTGAGCCTTTTTTGAATCGGAATTGCAACCTACAAATTTATCTAAGATGATAGTATCATGAGCGCCCGTTCCTAATCAATCTTTGAGGATGAAGAACGCCATTTATCCGTTTACCGTCTTAATTTACTGCTCCTGCATTCGAATCAATACAGAAGCAGCTTTACATTCAGGAATATTTTTAACCTTCTCAAAAGTGAAAACTAAGTCTAGCACCTAAAATTCAACATAAAAAATATAATTTTCACAAAAATAGTTTCTTTCATAATAGTTACTTAAAATATGCAGTGTGTCCGCTAAAGTCCGTTTTAACTTCAATAATTTATGAACGAAAAGAACTATAGTCATAAAAGTGGGGTTAGTTATAGTAAAATTATCATGCTCTACACACAAAAAAAAAATTGCTTACAGCTGCCCCTGGTGGATAAATTTGGAGGTAGATTTCTTATTTTAAAAGTACGTGATGCATGAAAACAGTTAATAGCAAAGTTATTCCGCATCATCGATATAGTAAAAGAAACCTTCCGTAAAGTAATTGTAAAAATAGAAAGCATAAAATACATTTTTATTTGGTTGGAACATGATATAACATTGAAGAAAAGAGAAAGCAGTATTTGAATTATCTTGAATGAACTAGGTACTCGCGCGCGCGCGCGTTCTTACCGCCCGACATCTGTGCAGGCATTAATAGCATGGAATGATCAGAGACGTTATGATTGGTGCAACTTCATTATGAACCTCTTGGAGGTCCAGTGAACATCATATGGACGGATGAGGCATGTTTTGAGAGTGATACTATGTGTTAATCCCCCTTTAGGGTGATTATCTCTTTGAGTATCAGCATGAGCTAGAGGCGTAGGATTAACGAAAGAACTAGAAGGAAACATTATCTTAATATAACTTATAACTTTATTAAGATATTCAACTTAAACTTTTAACAAATTAGATTAAAATAATTTATGTGAGAATCTACGATGGTAAAACACACCACACACAATATATTTATAATAACGACTTAACCTAACTCAGACCACTATCAATAACTGAATCGCTTACACTCAATTCTAATAAATCACTGATCCTAATAATAAATAATCAATCCTACCTTGTTGTAGTATCAGTAAACGATCACACTAGTTTTAGATGAGGTCTTGCGATAACTCGTGTGCAATGGTATGCACCTTGATTAATGGATCTCTATCACGTATAATTACTATTATTCGCCACGTAATGTTATCTGAAGCTTCTTCAATCTAGAACCACGGACTGTTTACATTCCTCTAAATGCCATCACTTGCCACAAATTGCCATCGCGCTTACTCTAACTTCTGATATTTAAAAGGTTCTTAATTTGCATCTTTCTTTCACACTTCATTTCTTGGATTTAGTTGGAAAAGAGTTGCCGTTAATTCTAGCCTCAAAGAACTCAAAGGACATGTTAAAGAAAAGACGAGTGAGCCCGTCACAACTATGCACAATCAGCAGATCATATATTTCTGGCTGCTGAATAACCTTAGATGTGCTGTCGAAGCTCGACCTAAAGTTCGCTGGTCGATAAATTTCTGCTGCAGAATATCCAAAAACAGACTGGTATGTCCTGTATCTTACGAGGGTACCTTAACAGGGTTCCGATACTTATCATTAGCCACTTGGGAACATAACGTCACTCATGATATTCATCTGTTCTGAAATACTAATCATCTGAATATTTCATCGGGGTGCACGCATGGTGAAAATGCTACGTGGAGTTGAAATGCTTCTTTCATGTTGTTACATTTTATATTATCAACAGTGAGCCTTTATGATGGTCATCCAGAAACTAAAGACCATTTAACTATGCAAAATGAGAAATACATTACCTACCGGGAAAAAGTAATTATTTTACATACCTAAAACTTATTTCACTTCTCCGCATAATCATTTCCGATGTTTAAACGTTTGTCATATCTGTTCATAAACTGCAGAATTCTCGTGTTATACTCCTCTGCGACCAGCTCATTAAGGCAGATGTTCACTGCATTCAAACAAAAGATCAATAATCAGGACTTCATCCACTGTTCCCCTAAGCTGAGAGTTTCTGCGTGATTAATGTTTTGGTAGCATTGAAGAGTTGGAGAATGTTAGTAACTATTTGGTTTTTAATGCACTTACTACAGAAGAGTATAGCGTGTGAACTTTGTAGCTGATGAAGAAATGCGATAAATGTTTAGATGTGGGAAATGATTATGTAGAGAAATGGATGAAGCTGCCAGTGTACAACAGAATTGTTTTTCCCAATAAATATCGTGTTTTTCTTTTATTATAATAGAACAATCTTAATTTTATTGATAACCATCATATATGTATATAATCAGTCTTCAAATAAATAAGTGGTATAATATGTGTGTGCATGACCTGAAAAGTTAAAAATCATTTTAAAATGAAATTTTTAAAAAAGGATCCTTTAGGAAATATATATTATTTTGAAACACATTTATTGCTTTTCAAAATTTTTAATTTTTTTGCTCTTTGATTGTGATTGATTACTTTTGTATGAGGTCTGAATTCTTTATCTCATTAGATAAAAATTTAATGAAGTTTAGTGAAGAGTTAGTTTAATGTAGGACGTGAAATATATATTTTATGCTTTAGAAGTTATAAGGAAATTAAAACGAAACAAATTTCGAATGCTATTTGAATTTATTTAAAATACTTTCTTTAGAAATCCATACATTTACTGGACAACTGGAAATCGTAATGGCGAGAGAAAAGTTGTTAAATTTTATGGAATATCACTCAGAATAAAAAATAACAGAATTTTAAAATAACATGTAATATTTTAGGTGTTTTTAAAGAATATTTTTCTCTTAATGAGTCTTGAAAAAATTGTTTTCTGCTTTGACTGATTTTAAAAGGGGAAAAACACTCCCACATAAAAATGTTTACATAAAGGTATTACTTAAAATCATACCATTATTTAATATTCGAATGACTTATTCATTTACGTTTATCCATGTTTGTTAGATATTTAATTATTTTCCTAAACACGTGTTAAAAGTTTTAGCTGTTTTGTGATGCATAAACATAGCTCAGCTTTGAATCTTAAATAAGTTTCTCTCGAATATTAAATAAGTGTTTTAGGGAGCTATCTTAGCACATAATCAAATGATAGATAACACAAACATAAAAGTGTTAAATTAAAATTTTATTGTATTATATTTATATTTCATTATATTTGTATTTTACATTAGTGTATTATATGAATAGCTGTTTTAAGAACATGACAAGTTTAAAAAAAAATTGAAAGTCTTCATATTTTTTATTGTTTATGCAGACATGCCGAGCAGGAATTTGTGTCAAGCGTAGAACTGTAAGCAATCCTTTAACAGGTAAATTTGAATTTTTTATTTATTTCAAACTAGCTGGTATACCCGTTCTACGCACGGGTGAACTGAAAAATTAAACAACACATATTGAAGGATAAAGAAGTTTTTAATGAGTTAATTTTACGTGAATTGCAAATTAAACAGAAAAAGCTTTTTGCGTAGCTCAGGTAACAAAAAAGAGAGAAATAAAACACTTTTGTTAAATTTTAAGTATGTAGATCTAACAGCTGATAAAAAGGATTTTTTTTTTATTTATAACTCCCCGTAACACTCTTGAGGGTCGATTTTTGAAAATACCTTCCTAAGCTGATCTCTGCTCAGCAAAAGTAACACATTGTTAAAAGTTTTGTGTAATAAACGCTTTAAATAATGTAAATAATTTTTATCTCAAAGTATAATACATTAATATTACTTTCTGTAGTATTTATTTGATGTTAAAATTGTAATATTCGCAAGCAACGCTGTTTCTTAAATTATAATGACGATTCAATGAAAAACATAGCGAAATGTAAACGATAGAGTCAAGTTGGCAAATGGCAAGCTACTTTCATAACTCGAGCTTTGTAAGACCCGCCGTGTAAGGCAGCGATGCACGTTAATGCTTTATCCAACCGCATTATGATGTAATGCAGTTTTTTTTTTCCATACAATATTTTTTTTTGGATCACTGCATTTAAAATTAAGGGATATACATAAACAAAATACTCCACTTTGGGAAATTTAATCCGTTAGAGCTAATAAATTAATTAAAGATATTCCACTGTAAAATTAATTATACATACCGTTCACTTAAAATAAGTAGTTAAATCATTCTCTAAGGTCTTCATTAACATACAAAAACATAAGACACTTAAATTTTGATAAACTATTTTTTTTCCGCTAAAATACTCATCATGGAACCCGTGTGCTGCCATATATCTTGGAAGAGTGGATTTCAAAGAATATTCCTGCTAAGTATTGGTAGAATATTCCTTCGAAGTTGGTGTGGTGTGGTAGTTAGGAGAAGAGGGTGCTAGCTCAGGTGTCGTCCACGTTACTTGACCATGGTTCAAAATTACGTGATCCGTTGCCAAAAGCCCTCGTGTAGCTGAACAGTGCGACATTAATATTCACTCACTCTCACACTCCAAAAATACAGTACAGTAGTTATTGCGTTTTTAAGTATAAAAATAATTATATCTGCCTATTCAATTAAAAAATTATAGTGTTATAATTAACTACTAATCACAAACAAATTTTGAAAATTTGTCCAAATGATGCAGTGTGAAAGCGAAAGTTTATTTACTTTAAATTACACAGTACCCTCTCTCTAAAAATTTCATTTTTACCGAAATTTTTTTTTTGCATTTTTTGCGGCCCATATCATTGAGATGTTTGCCACAAAATTTCAGATCTGTTAGCAAATTAGTTTTAAGATATTTGAATTTTTATGAGCTATGGTTTTGGTTTCGACTTCCTTTTAAAGCATTTTTTCACACTTAAGTTGAATTAATTAAAAATATTTTTGAGCTTTTAGTTTGAAATGGCTATTAATTCCAATTTTCATTACTAAAATCATTTCTGCTTGATTATGTTTTGAGTTTTTCAGTTCTCATAATTAATTAATAAAGATTAATTTTATGGCCAATTTTTGCTTTAAAAATAGTTTATATAACTTAAAAGCTTTATCATTAGTTTTCCTGTAGAGAAAATGCCATGGCAAATGCCTTCTGGGTTTCTGTGAGAAACAATATTTCGAAGAGATGGAATACTACTGAAAATAATGTATCTAAAAATCAGTCCTCAGCTGATTCTGCAATTAGACTTCCGAATACAAGTATTCTGAATTCAAATTATGCAGATATAACTGAATATTTCCTTGATGTATATATATATATATATATATACCAAACTACATTATACTAAACATATTGTGTAATATTTTTAGTATTTTAAAGTCGTACGACAAGGCTAAAACTTCCTATAAACTGCCCCAATTTAAAACTGAAAAAAATTAAATTTTAGGAGCAAACCTGACTATTTTTAGCTTAAGTTAGTATCATTATTATTTTGTACATAAATGCTTCGTGTTTCAAAACTTTTGTGAAATATTAGCTTAAGATAAAGCTGAATAAACTGACGTCTTGACAAATGGCTATCAATATTATGCAAAAATATATTTTGATTTAAAAATATAATTTGCAGTCATATTTAATAAAAATACTGTTTTAATGTAGAACATACATTGGAAAATAACATATTAAAAATTAGTTTTACAGGCATTATAAGTTTTTGTTTTTTTGACTTAAAATTTTAAATGCGTTTTTCTCAGACTTTTAATTCTGAAGGTATAAGTGTTTTCTAATCCCTAAGGCTTTTTTCCTGTTCAAGATAGAGCCTTGAATTTTTTGTATATACTCCCAAATGTATGTTCTATAAAAGTTAGTATGAATTTAGGGCTGAGAAATCTAGTTATTTTTCTAAAAATGCTAAAGTTGATATTTAAAATTTTTTTTTGTTTTCCAGGTTTTCTAGAAAAATAATTATTAAAAATCAACAAGGGAATAGATTTTTCAAATCCATACTAAATATTGTTTATAATAATCTAAGAATCATAAATAACTTAAAATTACTAAAAAATTTTAAAAATTGAGTATTTTATAAGAGTTTGAAAAACCTTCAAAAAATTCCTAATTTTTAAAATTGTAAAATAATGGCTGGTCAGACTGACTTTTACTTACAGAATCAGCTTAATAATATAATCTAAATATAAAACATCAATTATTTTTACTGTAACTGTCTCCAAAAAGTTTTTTTTTTTTTTTGAAAAAGGATACCGTGTAGCCTTAAGTATCAGAACTGATAAAAGCATTTATTTGGAAAAAAGACCAATTTCTTACTACCAAATGTGCATAATAAAATCATAAAAAGACATTAAAATAAAGAGAGATTTATAACAGTATCTGCTGCAAAACTATTCGCCTTCCCCGCTAAAATACTCATCATAGAACCAGTGCTGCCATATATCTTGGAAGAGTGGATTTCAAAGAATATTCTTGCTAAGTATTGGTAGAATATTCCTTCTAAGTTGGTGTAGTGTTGTAGTTAGGAGAAGGGGGTGCCAGCTCAGGTGTCGTCCACGTCACTTGACCATGGTTCAAAATAATGTGATCCGTTGCCAAAAGCCCTCGTGTAGCTGAACAGTGCGACATTAATATTCATTCACTCTCGCTTTCCAAAAAATACAGTACAGTAGTTATTGCGTTTTTAAGTGTAAAAATAATTATATCTGCCTATTCAATTAAAATTATAGCGTTATAATTAACTACGAACCACAAACAAATTTTGAAAATTTGTCCAAATGATGCAGTATGAAAGAGAAAGTTTATTTACTTGTAAGTATCAGAACCGATAAAAGCATTTATTTGGAAAAAAGATCAATTTCTTACTACCAAATGTGCATAATAAAATCATAAAAAAACATTAAAATAGAGAGCATTATTAAAGAGAGAAACATTAAAATAACAACCTCTCCCTTCAAAACTTAGTTTTATTCTGAAATAAAAAATAGTCATTATGCTGATCAGAGGAATTAATTAGAAGCGAGCACCTTCCGTAGCCAAAAAACAAAAAAGGTTTTTCACAAACAAAAGATAGATATATGCTGTGGTGGGCTTTTTTGCAGCGCACGCCAGAATTGCTTGTAGATGGCAGAATTTTTTCCTACTTACTTGACAAATATCGCTATATTTTGGACACTTCATACAATATCTTAATAAATTATAGTCTATGCTATAAATTATAGCCTATGTGCTATTCTGATGTATAAGCTATATTACTGTAAAGTTTCATTAAAATCCATTCAGTTGTTTTTGCGTGAAAGACTCACAAACATCCTCACAAACTTTCGCATTTATAGTATATATTAGATATATTATACATAATGTTAAGAATTAATATTTCTAAAAGATTGAAAAACAAGATCTTTTTCCTTGTTCACTTGTAATATAAAAATGTGACACGGTGAATAACTTTTGATTGCTTGTTTATTAACGTTATACTTCGAAGCAACGTGAGGGCTATTAGAGACAGATTACGCAATTTTGAATTTTAATCAAATGACGCGGATGATACTCAAGCTGTCACTCCACTTACCCTACCAACGCGAAAATTTTGATCATCGATATGAGCACCAGCCTCTCCATATCTTTCTCTAAAGACGGCGAGTCTTGAAGTGTTCATTTTGTCTCCAGGGCTGAAATATAAACAATTTTCAAATAGATATAATTCTTTGAAATTAAAATTAAATAATTCGAATCTTTCACACCTTATTTATAAGGGAATGAGGTTAAAAAAGTACAAAACGTTTAAAATATAATCAAAATTTTAAAGATTATAAGCGTAAGAAAATAAAAAACATTACTGTAATAAATATTAAGTAATATTTACGTTGCACAAGCTATTTTCTAAAATAGTAGCTTTTGATGTACAAAACTTTATAGAATTATAAAATGTACCATATCCTTTAAACCACACCTAATTTTAGTATTTCAAAGTATTGAAATTTTAAACAAAAGTTTTAAAATGATATTTTGAAATATATATATATAATTTATTGTTCTGTATTTTTATAAAATAACTACAGTGTAATAAAGATACATTTAAATTTATAAATTTACTAACTGCTAGTAATTAGAGCTACTATTTTAGAAAATATCATGCGCAACGTAAAACCTAATTAATTTCTCACAGAAAAATGTTTCTTTTTTTCATATTCTTATAATTTTTTTAAATTATGATTATATTTTAAACGTTTTGCTCTTTTTTGAAACCTCATTCCTTTATAAATAATGTGCAAAAGATTCGAATTATTTAATTTTAATTTAAAAGAATTATATCTATTTGAAAATTGTTTATATTTTCAGCCCTCGAGACAAAGACTCTGAGACCCCTTTTAGTTCTCGACCGTGACTACTCGGTTACTAAATAACTTTCTCAGTACTCTTCGTGAGTATTGATGTGTCACTTTTCATAAAATCCAGAAAGAATTTGTGAAATGAGTGAAATAATTTAATTAATATTTTCAGCTTGACCCTTTGTTTGAAAATTTTACAAATAGTTAATATTTAACCTAAATAATATAACTTAAGTAAGGGGTCGACAAACTGTGGCTCTTTCGACTGCAGCATTGATCTACTATTATATAAAAAATAATTATATCTACTAAAGAATTAGTGTTTCGCCTTTTCTTCAAAACGAATTTCGTTATCGTGCCTAATGGCATCTTAAATAAACCACTTTATCATCCCCAGTTTCAAGTTACTCTTGGATGAAACGGATAGAAGATTTTCTTCTACACAATAAGATTTGATAGGAAATGTTCTGTAGCGCTTTGAATCATGTTTAGAAAAAATAAAAATGTCCCTACGCACACACATACAAAAATCCTAAACTGAAAAAAGTACACATGGTTACAAAAATTCTATTTCATAGTTGACCAGATTCACGCCTTATTGCTTTCAATGAATTGTTACACTGAATAGAGGTTACACTGAATATCGCATATACAGTATTCGAAAAAGTAAATAAAAAAGTACAAGTTCTTTTTAAATACATAAAGAAAGATGAAATACTTCACTTTTAAGCAATGCTAGTTTTGCACGAATTGTTTCAGAAAAGTATAAGGAAAAATAAAGAACAATTCTCTGGAGAACGTTTTCAAAGATTCAGAGCAATAAAACTACAGGAGTAATTTCATCACGTACGTATTCTCAGAATTAAAATCAACGAACTTTACTTAAAATCGTTCAGTGCAGATGCTGCTTCACTGCAGGTGCAGTTAATAGATTTAAAAAACAAGAAGCATTTGGAAGAACTCCAAAGAGAGAAATCCAATTTAACTTTTCGGCACAAAAGGACAGTTACTAAACAACTGCATAAAACAGAAGCAATAATATTTGATATATAGAAACAAATGTCTGAAAGGTTTCGCGTTCAAAAAAGCTAACATTTTCTGTTTCCATAATAATTGTCTCTACATATTCCTACGGACAAAGATTCTCTCCTATAAAACAAATGAAAACTATAAGCTAAAAAGCAATTTAACAAATGATAATTTAGAATCATGCCTGAAATTGAAAACAACTAGTTATTTTCTAGACACGATAAAGGTTTTAAACACAGTGCAAGATCACTGCTTTATAAGTTTTAAATAAAATAAAAAACCTTACGCCTATTATGCTTTTTTTTCGCCGCACGCACACATTTATACATGGAGAAATACCCAACACGTTGACAAGGGAATTTAAATTAAGGCTGCTTAAAATGGATGGCTTAGTGCAAGAACAATTAATGTCAATTTTATGCAAAAATGAGGTAAGTCAAGTATTCGGCTAACAAATTCCACAGCTTTTATGCGAAAAAAAACAAAGATCAATTTTTTAAATTTTTTTTAACATGAAATTTCAGAATGAAGCATTTACGGTACACTACTAGTAAGGAAATATTTTCAGAAAGCTTGATATTTTAAAAATAATTGTTCTGGCACTGAGTCAAAGACATAAAAATATCATCTATCTTCTTAGTTTCTGAAGGGATGGAAGGTGATACTTCGTGTAAAACTTTATTAATATAAAATATATTAATTGAAGAATAACAGTCTTCACATGGTGACCCAGAAGTGCACACAGAAGTTTTCCAAAGGGGGGTCCAGGGTTGAAAGTCCACCATTCCCTTTGATTTTGTCAAAAACTAATTATTGAATAAATAATTAGTGTTAATTAATAAAATTAATCTCATTAAAAACAAATATTTAATTAAATTTTACGAATTATATACTTAAAATTATAATCAATCGGGAAAAATCAAGGGCGTTGGGGGGGGCGGACCCCTGGGACACCCCCTTGTGCGCGCCACTGTGGTAACCACTACTAGGCCACTACATATATCATATAAATCGCTCTATGATACTTTACTTATCTTGTTTGTCTTATAACTGGCTCGTGGCCGCGGTAGCCGAGTGGTATAAGTATCGGACCGTGGCTTGCCTTGTCACGAGTTCGAGCCCGGTACAACTAAAGACCCGCCGTGTAGGGCAGCGATGCACGTTAAATCTGTCGAGAGCTGAAATGTCCTCCCGTTGGTGTGGTGTGGTAGTTAGGAGAGGGGGTGCCAGGTCAGGTGTCGTCCACGTCACTTGACCATGGTTCAAAATTACGTGGTCCGTCGCCAAAAGCCCTCGTGTAGCTGAACAGTGCGACGTTAATATTCAATCAATCTTATAACTGGCTCTTTTGTCTCTAATATCTGCTAACCCTTGTTTTAAGGTATCCGACTACGTTCGGAACCGTTATTTTAAAAAAGCGCATAAATGGATAATTTTCATAATATTTAGCGTCACTTGGATTAGAATACATATATAAAATTGTTTTAAGAACATTCTGACAAAAAAAAAAAAAAATATAAATACAATATTTCGGCAAAAAAATTAACTTAACTTTTCAAAATGTTCTCCTTTTGTGAAAAATACTTCTATTATAATAGTATTTTGCCTGTATATAGCTCAGACCTCTGTACAGAGGCTCAACTGTGAGTTTTGAAAAATTCACATTATTTTCAGAGTTACAAACCATTGAAATAATTATCGGCGTTTTTTTCTTAAAATTTCTTCCCTCTGTTGTCATAAAACATGGATAAGCCCACTTCTATGTTATATATTTCAAAAATTCTAGTTGAGCCTTTGTATAGAGGTCTGAGCTATATACAGGCAAAATATTATTATAAATAATAGAAGCATTTTTCACAAAAGGAGGATATTTTGAAAATGGGTCATTCTCTGTTCATTTTTTTGTCAAAATATTGTACTTAAATAACTTTTTATTGTAATACTATTCTTAAAGCAACTTTAGATACATTTTCTAATCTAAGTGATACTAAATATCATAAATATTATCTATTTATACGCTTTCGCAAAATCACAATTCCGAACGTAGTCGGATATATACCTTAAGTTATATATTTCAAGTTTCTGAAATTATAATTAGGTCTAAAGTTTTGTATAGTAAATTATTTTTTTTCAAAATTCTATATTTAATATACATTTAAATTGTATGATAAAAGTTTCAAAGTAGTTTATTAAATGAGATGGTGTATTATGTTCATATTTTTAAACATTTTGCATTACCTTGTGTAAGCATCAAAGGTAGCAAAAAGGTTTAAAAAATTCAAATTTTATAATTGCAAACTAAAGACTGACTTTTGGATTCTTAAACATTATAATTTTTATTGGATTTTGTTTGTCAGTTTTAAATTTTTTAGTGTGTTGTTTCATAGACTTGTGGTCAAGGTAACGGACTCGTGGTTAGCATGTTGTGAGTTCGAGCCTAGAACTACTGAAGATCAGTCGGCAGAGGGGGCCGATGCACATTAAATATGTAGAGGGTAAAACGTCTTGTTGTTGGTGGGGTGTGGAAGTTAGAAAAGAGAAGGTGTGTCATCTCAGGTGTCGTCCTCGTCACTTGACCATGGCTCAAAATTACGAGGTCCGTCGCCAAAAGCCGTTAAGTAACTGAATAGTGTGACGTTAATATTTACTTACGCACTCAGGTATCCAGCTAAAACTGTAGAAATCTAAAAACCGGTTTAAATCTGATAAACTTTCTTATTGAAATTGATCGACAAGGTAAAATTAATTGAATGCTCTGTAACTTAAAATATGAAAACTGATTTTCATAAGGTTTGAAAATGGTTTTTTATAAGAAGGAAAATTTTAAAGTAAGAATGATTCGATATAGACGTAATTTTTATTGAATCTTGTCTGCAAAGATCAGTAATTTCTAACGGTAATTCGTAATCCTTCCCTCCCTCATCTTTGCACAAAGTTGCGAGCCCTAGCTAGACAGCATACTTTTCTATATTCTTTAATGTAGCTAAAGTGAAATTATTTCTGGGATGTGCACTTATGTTTTCTGCTTTATTAGAAATATGTATGCAACACACATAATTTTGTGAAGTAATGTTTTTTTTATTTATGCATGAGGGTATAAATATTTTTTAAGGAAAAATACTTTTGAAAAGTACTCTACAGTGAAGTAAGTAAAGTACAGTAAATTCTCTTTAAAATGATATAATTATTTTGCATTTTGTGCAACGTAACATTTTGTACAAGCATACAAACTTAAAAATCATAACAATTTTAAAAAATGTCCTCAAATTTTCCCATCACTGTATATATATATATATATATATATATATATATATATATATATATATATATATATATTAATAACTTCAAATATTTTCGCTCTATTTGTTTCTCTTTCTTGTGTTTTACAACATAAAAAATTATAGTTAAAAAAAACTAAAAAACATGCTTTTGTAGTGAATCGAACTAAAAAGTAAAAAAATAATTCTTAATATAAGAATAAAATGATTAACGAGAAAATTAATGTCATTGGGGTAAAAGCGTGGGGGTGCTCTATATTAATTGTTATAATTTCTTACTAGTTCCTTTCTGAAATACTGAGTTAGTGTAAAAATGTAGAACAAAGCCCCCCCATGTTTTTACCCCAATGACATAAATTTTCTCGTTAATCATTTTATTCTTATATTAAGAATTATTTTTTACTTTTTAGTTCGATTCGCTATAAAAGCGTGTTTTTAGTTGGTTTTTTAAACTATAATTTATTTTTCATTTCTTAGTTCGATCTAAAGGGTGTTTTTAGAGGTATAGAGCTTTAAATTGCAATAAAACAACGATGCATTATTCGATTGACGTGAATTATTTTTTTATTCGAAAGATAATCTTGTGGCATTACATTTTAAATATGATTCCTGGCATGTGACTGCCACGGCTGTAGTCCAATCTGGGCGTCCAATTTTCGATGACTTTTTCCAACATTTGTGGCCGTATATCGGCAATAACACGGCGAATGTTGTCTTCTAAATGGTCGAGCGTTTGTGGCTTATCCGCATAGACCAATGACTTTACATAGCCCCACAGAAAATAGTCTAGCGGTGTTAAATCACAAGATCTTGGAGGTCAATTCACAGGTCCAAAACGTGAAATTAGGCGGTCACCAAACGTGTCTTTCAATAAATCGATTGTGGCGCGAGCTGTGTGACATGCTGCGCCGTCTTGTTGGAACCACAGCTCCTGGACATCATGATTGTTCAATTCAGGAATGAAAAAGTTAGTAATCATGGCTCTATACCAATCACCATTGACTGTAACGTTGTGGCCTTCATCGTTTTTGCAGAAGTACTGACCAATGATTCCACCAGCCCATAAAGCGCACCAAACAGTCAGTTTTTCTGGATGTAAGGTGTTTCGACATACCCTTGTGGATTAGCTTCACTCCAAATGCGGCAGTTTTGTTTGTTGCCGTAGCCATTCAACCAGAAGTGCGCTTCATCGCTAAACAAAATTCGCTTATGAAAATCGGGAACAACGGCAATCTCGTTTTGGGCCCATTCAACGAATCTACGCCTTGCTTGATGATCGTTTTGATGAATTGCCAAACCAAACTGAGAATAAATCACTTGACAGCTGCTAAATCGGTCGCCATCTTGGAAAGTAATGCCAACTTAAACTTCTATACGTGGAAAAAAAAAACACTCTTTACAATAAAAGCCTGTTTTTAGTTTTTAAAACTATCATTTATTCTTGATTGAATTTATCCTTGGGTTTGATATTTGGAGGCGGTATTAAACGTGACTGCTAGAATTAATCTTGCTCTTCAATGGATATTACTTAACGAGTCTGAAGGATATTTATTCTCTCCGTTTACGGAACCTCAGATGAGTCCCATATCGTTATATTTCAAAGATTTCGTCTCTATAGATAAAGGTCTAACTAATAAAAGTATGTTAAGAAGAAATATTAAATGTCAATTGTATTATCACTTTTTAAACGTATTTGTTATAATGTTAATTCTTATCATCACTTTCAAACGTATTGCTTTAACAAAATAAAAAAAATATTTAGCAGTTAGAACATATATTTATCACCTTTTAAACGTATATATAATATTAATTCGTATCGCCATTTCTAAACGTATATAGCTTTACAAAAATAAAAAAAATATTTAGCAATTAGAACATAAATTATATATTTGTTTTCACATGCACGAATCTTTCTTTTTTATTTCCATTTTCAGAAAAACTAGACTTATATTATGGTAAGAAATTGCTAACCCACCCACCTTACCCTTTCTCACACAAAGAACACTTTTTTGTTTTATTTGTATTAACCACAAGCTTATTCGCGGTTTTAGGGTTGCACCTTAATCGTTTAGTCACTAAATCTGGAATTAGCCACTAAATCTGGAAATGGCAATGGAATTATTCACCAAATCTGAAAATGGTTTATGCAATAAGTCACCAAATCTGGAAGTGGTATACGGAATTAGTCGCCAAGTCTATAAATCGTATTCCTAATTATCCTAATCAGGGAAATGGAACAAAATTATGAAATTATTGTATTGTCATCGGTCCTTGACAAATGAGCAAAATTTTGAATTAATCTGACCTTTTAAAGTGGGTAAAAATCGAGTTAAAAGATTCCGTTACATACAAATGAAACTTATAAAAGCGTGTTAATAATCTTCAGATATGTCTCCTTCATAAACGTATCTCAAATAATCAATTAATTCATACGTTTCAATAATATCAATAGTTTAGTCAAGTTGTAAAAAGTGCAAGAGTTATAGAGGAAAATTTTGTATTCAATTTAACAGAAATAGTTTTATGTTATATGATATTAATAAATGATATGAAGAAAATCAGGTACCAGAAAGGGTATCTCTTGATAATTTTTATATTTTAAGTTTTTACCACATATTTTTCTTACAGCATAATTGATGTTATTTTAATTACTGTAGGAAGAATGAGTGACTCTCCAATTGAAATTTAAATAGGTGCTTGCAAATGTACCCGTAAAGCCTTTTTCAGAAAGTGTTGCATATTTTTTAAAATATTCATATTGATTATTATAACCTGTTCCTAAAAAATTGCTTCAGATTCATTTGATAACTCTTTGTTTGATTTTCAAAGGCTTTTTAATTTAGCAGGTTTCATATCTTTATCTGCTAAGTTATGCCTATAATTAATACACAATGGATTAATAATATAATAAATGCAAATCTATATTTCTTAAGTTTTCCTTGATATTTTTCAAATTTTTAATAGTAACACATTCTATTCCATATTTTTAAAGTAGGAACAGCGCCACTGGATTCGTCCACAGTTTTTCTAAGTTTATTGGTTGTTTGTGTGTTATTTTAGATTGTACTATCATTTTTTCATTTTCTGAAAATTGAGCTCCTTTTTTAGACATTTACTCACCATGAGAGTATTAAAATAAAACTAAAAAAACGTTATAACACTTCGTTGTATTTGTTCGGTCACATGCAATTACCACGTGAGAAGAAAATAAAATAAGGATTACTCAGGTTACTAAGAATAAATCCTGTTTATTTGCAGCTTATTCAGAGACGAGGATTAAGGAAAGGATTATAAGAAAAACATTTCACAACACCACTTGCACAATAAAATAAAAAAATATAACGATTTAGTAAAAGCTTACACATGGAAATAAGGTAGATAAATACAAGTATCTCAAATGGTGTTGGCATTTGAGAGGTCACAGTGCCCTATAACATAAAAATATTGGGACTTGCTTTAAAAAATATAAAACAAGTACAAAACTAATTACAGTGATTTAAAATAGTCGTGTGTATAGTATTTACTTTAAAGTTGGGAATGTACATATTCAAAAATTAAAAAGTTAGTGTTTATTTTTCAAAATTCATTTTACTATTGTCTTTAATTTGTTCTCGCCCTTAAACCACAAAAACAATAGAAAGCAGATAGAGGGCATCTTGTATTAACAATAATTTTTAATTACTATGTTTACTTTCTGGTCTTACGTACTAATACTGCCAATTATTTTCGTAAAAGATATAGTTTTATTTTTAAAAATAATATTATCCAACTTCATTTTATCGGCAATTGATACTAATTCAAGAAAAACCTAAAACGGTTTGCACACCACTGACTAGTATAAGTACCGTCCTTTTCCCTGTGCGTGCCATTTTTTCTTAATACTTACAATTTTTTTGGGTTACGGTTTCTTACAGAAGAGTTTATCTATTGACTTGAATATTTTATGTTTTTATTTGCATCTTTGCAAAAATTTGCCTTTGAATAATAATTTGTATTATAATATTTATAGCATTTGTATAGCGAAACTTTTTGCTAAACATTTTCAAAATATTCAATAAACGGCATATAAAAATAAAAACTAATGGAAAATACTTACGTGGAAACTAAATGTATTTTTCCAAAATTATAGTTTTTAAAGAAATAAATTTATAGTAACTATGCACTGACTATATATAACTGAAAAAATCGTTTAAAATGAAAATTTTAACAAATATACTTCTGCTAAATATTTTTAAGAATTGTACAAATTTCACTTTATACACTTTCACTCAATCACTTTTGTAAAATTTTAGGTCTTTAAAAATAGATCTTTCTGTTTTTTAAATTACTTTATCATTCCATTTTAGGCCATTTTTGTCTATCATCATTAAAATTTGTTTCTCCATTACTTCGTTGCACTTACAATTTGTGTTACTAACATTTTAAGTGTTCTTTTCGTTTTTAGAGCTAAAAGACTTGTGTTTCATTGCATATGTCCAAATATATCATTAATGTTTTTAACAAAGGTATAAATTAAATATAAATTGAAAAATAACCATCTCTATCTCTCTTTCTAAATAGGGGCCGCGGTAGCCTAGTGGTCAAGTTATCGGATCGTGGCTGGCATGTCCCGAGTTCCGTCACAGTACCACTGAAAACCCACCATGTAGGGGAGCGATGCACTTTAAATCTGTCGAGTGTTCAAACGTCATCCCGTTGGTGTGATGTGGTAGTTAGGAGAGGGGGTGCCAGCTCAGATATCGTCCTCGTCACTTGCCCATGGTTCAAAATGGCAAGGTGCGTCGCTAAAAGCCCTCGTGTAGTTGAACAGTGTGACGTTAATATTCCCTCCCTCACTCAAACTTTCTAAATATATATATTCTCTTGTTTCTTTTTTTATAGCAAACAACACATTTCTTCTTTTGGGGGAGATAATATGTTCCTTGAATGAAGGTTGAAAAATATATGTGCGCGCGCGAAAACAGTTACCAAAAATTCTGTTAGCGGTTTTCAGCATTTGCAATACCCCTCCCCCAAAAATAATAATTATCATCATGAATGAAAATAAAAGAATAAAATAAATTAATTTTACTTCCTCAACAAAAATAGAAAGAATGGTTGTAAGAAAAGTTAATAATATGATGTGATTAAGTTAGCAATATTACGTGATGAATATGTTCCAAGTAAATAAAATCTAATAATAATGTGTTGTAAAAAAGATGCATAGTTTTTCAGCATCATCCTACATCTAATTAAAATATGACTGTGAAAAGGATTTTTTTTTAAAATCCTTTTTGAAACATTAGGTTTATAATAGTTGGATTTCGTGTTAAATCTTATTATTATTGTAATAATTATTTTTTTGAGTAAAAATCCTTAAATAGGATTTTTTGCGAGAAAGTAGTAAAAATTCTATATTTCACAGAATTTAGAGCAGTGACGAGAGAGAGAGATGTGGTGGGTGTTTTAATATAAAATAAGTAAATTAATTTGAAAATTTCATTAAACATGCAGTAACTTTTACTCAAATGGCGAAAAATTTATTTCCCTTACTTTTGACACAGATTCTGTAATTTATTTAGAATAATCCATTTATTCATGACAGAAAAGGGATTAGAGCGGAAGGCACATTTTTGTGATTAGTATACATAATCAAATTGCCATCTGTTTTGAACATTTAAATTATGAGAAAGTAAGCGTTATATGCGTTTTTTCAGTAGATAAATTAAGAAGTAGGTTAGAAAGGAATTCAGTTAAGAAGCTTACGAAGTGTAAGAAAAATTCAAAATCTAACGCGATTAAGACTTGTAAAATGAGTGAATGCGTAAAAAGGTTAAATTTAAATAATTTTTAATGTATTCTAAAAGGGCATTTTTATTTCTTTCTATACACAAAGCCTTATTTTAAAATTTATTAAATTGAATTATTATTATTAAAATTAATTTATTAATTTTTCAAAATTATTAACAAAATTTAAAATGCAAAATTTAACCAAAAGTAAAAGATAAATAAATTCTACAAGTCTTAAAAATGGTAGGAAAAAGGAGAAACAATAATAGGAACATGTGTAACATATGCTGAGAAATATTTTATTCATTAATGATCTTCATACTGCTTACATACATTCCATCCAAATTTTTAAATTATAAAGGGTGTTTTTTTAGAGGTATAGAACTTTAAATTGCAATAAAACAACGATGTATTATTCGATTGACATGAATTTTTTTTATTCGAAAGATAATCTTGTGGCATTACATTTTAAATATGATCAAGCAAGGCGTAGATTCGTCGAATGGGCCCAAAACGAGATTGCCGTTGTTCCCGATTTTCATAAGCGAATTTTGTTTAGCGATGAAGCGCACTTCTGGTTGAATGACTACGTCAACAAACAAAACTGCCGCATTTGGAGTGAAGCTAATCCACAAGTTTATGTCGAAACACCGCTACATCCAGAAAAACTGACTGTTTGATGCGCTTTATGGGCTGGTGGAATCATTGGTCCGTACTTCTTCAAAAGGATGAAGGCCACAACGTTACAGTCAATGGTGATCGGTATACAGCCATGATTACTAACTTTTTCATTCCTGAATTGAACAATCATGATGTCCAGGAGCTGTGGTTCCAACAAGACGGCGCAACATGTCACACGGCTCGTGCCACAATCGATTTATTGAATGACACGTTTGGTGACCGCCTAATTTCACGTTTTGGACCTGTGAATTGGCCTCCAAGATCTTGTGATTTAACACTGCTAGACTATTTTCTGTGGGGCTATGTAAAGTCATTGGTCTATGCGGATAAGCCACAAACGCTCGACCATTTGGAAAACAATATTTGCCGTGTTATTGCCGATATACGGCTACAAATGTTGGAAAAAAGTCATCGAAAATTGGACGTTTAGATTGGACTACATCCGAGCCAGCCGTGGCAGTCCTATGCCAGAAATCATATTTAAAATGTAATGCTACAAGATTATCTTTCGAATAAAAAAAAAAATTCATGTCAATCGAATAATACATCGTTGTTTTATTGCAATTTAAAGTTCTATACCTCTAAAGAAAACACCCTTTATAATAATCTTTGAAACTTATACCATTATGTTGACCCAATTTACTACTAGCTTGAAGTCAAATTTGATGAAGCATTACGTTTTCAATCTCTCATTTAATTACTGTTGTGAGATAAGTTCAGTCGGATTGAAATAAAAAAAAAATGAATGAAATTTTTTTATTCATTCATACTATTGCATTGGGATAGTTACCGCAAAATCCGGCGTATATTAAGCGCACCTATACTTTCAAAAAACATTTTTTAATTTTTAGATATATTCACCATATAATGGCATCCTTTTTTTTACTAAGAAACCCGAAATGCTTGTGTGCAATTCCTTTGAGTTTTTAAGTAATTTATTCGAGGTGTTACCCCAAGTTTTTGAAAAAATAGTACACTTTTAGAACTATAACCCTTTAAGTGCATAAGGAATGTCATTTTTAAAAAAAATAAACAGTATTTTGAAACATGTAGATAAAAGTCTATTTTTTTAAAATTCATCTCTTTATTTTTAAAGCTGTCATTTTTATACCCGGCGTATAAACGCGCATCCGTAAATTTCGTTCTATTTTTTGTGTTAAAAGTGCGCGTTATACGCCGAATTTTACGGCATATAACTTAAAAAGAATATGGGTATCACTATAAACAATTATTTCTGACATCCAGTTTTGGGAAAAATGCCGTCGTATTTTTTATTGTTTCCATACTTTGAATGATCCCACATAGTTATCCTATTTTCTATATTCTGACTATTATTAACTATTGCAATAGCAAAAGTTAATTATAATTATAAAAAGTTATTGTAATTGCTTAAGGCCACCATTTTTTAGTTTTAAAAATTTAGTGCTTAATTTTTCTTTTATTACAACAAAGACGCATGGAAAATTACTATTTTTAACACCCTTTTATGAGTTTCACTTGTATGTAACGGAATCTTTGAGCTCACTTTTTACCCACTTTAAAAGGTCAGATTAATTCGAAATTTTGCTCACTTGTCCAGGAACGATGATAATACAATAATTTTGTTCCATTATGGATCATCAGGACTAACGATTTCCCATTTTTAGATCCCCTCCCGTGTCTGGCGACTAATTCCATTTTTTGCGACTAAAAGATTAAATTACAACGATTAAATATAAAAGAGAGTTTTTTTTAATTTTTAAAACTGTAATTTATTATTTAATTTATAAATTTGATCCTTTAGTATGAAAAATATCCATTTATAGCTAATAATATAAATAATGGGAATTTTTTAAAAATGATCAGAATGAGAAGGATTTTTTTTGTTTTATTTTTATTATAGTTTTATGACACACACAATATATATATTTCTTCATGGCATAATTGCATTCTCACTTAGATATTCGAATCATAGGATAATAGCTGTAAAATTAAGAGAAATACAAAATTTCTCTCTAAATTCTTTAGAAAGCTATTAACTTTACCACATAAACATTTTAGGCATTTAATTGGCGTGAAATGTAAACACCTTAAGAATCATAACTATTTAAAATTGTTTTTAAACAGCTGCATTTTTTTGTTGTTGTTTAGCAAATATGATGTTAAACAATGATAATAAAAAGGGAGAAGCATGAGGTTATGTCTGTTTAAATTTATGCAGAAAAACATTTGAACAAATGAGAGACGTATTTGAATATAGACATTAAATAGCTAAAAGTTTTTACTAAAACTTTTCAAAAATACTTCACAAACAAAATAAATTTACATTCAGAAAAAAATTCCATAATCTACGTACCGTAAAATCCGGCGTATAACGTACACCTACACTTTCAAGCTGAATTTTTTAATTTTGAGGTATATTCTCCGTAGAACACGTACCCCCATATTGAGGAAGAAACCTGAAATGTTCGTATGCACGGTTCTTATGTTTTTAAGTCATTTATTCGAGGTATTATTCCAGAAGGCTTTGTGGCCGCGGTAGCCAGTGGTATAGGTATCGGATCGTGGCTTGTCTGGTCACGAGTTCGATCCCAGTACCACTAAAGACCCGCCGTGTAGGGCAGCGATGCACGTTAAATCTGTCGAGCTGAAACGTCCTCCCGTTGGTGTGGTGTGGTAGTTAGGAGAGGGGGTGCCAGCTCAGGTGTCGTCCACGTCACTTGACCATGGTTCAAAATTACGTGGTCCGTCGCCAAAAGCCCTCGTGTAGCTGAACAGTGCGACGTTAATATTAAATCAATCAAATCAATCAATCCAGAAGGCTTTTGAAAGTTAGTATACATCTAGAATTACCACACCTGAGATTCATAAGGTATGTCATTTCTTTAAAATAAACAGTATTTCGATATAAATAGAAGTCTAATTTTGTTTATGCTCATCATTTTTGTTATATTTAAAGCTATCATTTTTATTCCCGGCGTATAACGCCTACTCTAATATTTCGATCTAATTTTTTGTGTTAAAAATGCGCGTTATGCGCTGGAATTTACGGTATATTGTTTTTCGTATTTATTTAAATTACGTTAGCAAAATAGTATCGAAATAATGCATAAATATATCCTTTATCTGTTTTTCGTTTTAACATATTTCTGTAAACATCATTGGAGCTAAAAAAACTGGCAGATATTTCTCAGAGTGGAAACTTATAATTTTTCTTTTGGGGAATGGCATCTAGCATAAAATTCCTTACTTCCTTAAACTCCCCCTTACTTTTTGTCTAATGTAATGAACTACAGCTTTTAAAAGAAGAAAAATAAAACATAATCTTCACTAAAAGCATTCGGAAAGTAGTAATTACACTAAAAAT
>BMAU01018997.1:0-160750 GCA_019973935.1 Trichonephila clavipes
TCAGTTGAAGTGCACAATACGGTGCTTGCTCATTGGAATTTTTTTTTAATAACAAGGAAGTACAAGAGAATTTTACAAACTATCAACATGTGTTGATAGCTTATGCAGGAGTAAAATAACACATTCCAAACAAAATAATGATAGTTTAAAGTACAAATTTCAACATTTTTAAAAGAGAATTGTTGGGGAAAAAAGCAAATTGAGGAAACATTTCAACACTATCAAAAGAATTACATCACTCCTCAAAAACACTGGTTAATAAGTACAGGAATTATAATGAAGTACATTGACAAAAACACAAGTAACTACTACACTATAAAAGACTTAAGCACATGTAATAATACAAATTAAAACAAAAATTATTTTTAAAAAATGAACATGATTATTTCCTACCTAATGGATAGGCTAGAATAATGTATGCAATTTAAGATAGTGTTAAGTATAAATAAGAAGGTAAAATCAAACTCAAAATGTCAACAGCACAAGTATAGGTATTATACATACTAACAGGATGCACGTGTCCACGTTTATATCTTTGTCCCGACAGGGTGTGAATTGAGCCTGATGATTCTATTTAAGCCACAGCATTCAAAATTTAGGATCTAAGCTATAAGAATTATCACAAGGAATAAGAGAAACAGTACACAGGTATAGTAGAAAAACAATTTATATCAAACCAACCTACATATTACACTCGACTTGAAAAATATCTGATTTTAAAAATATGCCACATAAAAAATCGGATGAAATCTGCAAAACTAATTATGCACCATTCCTGTGCTTTATTTCATTTGAATTAAGCATTTGTAGTTATTGCATCACATGCTTGAAATGAAAAATACACGTGCCAGCTTCTGTACAATTTAAGCATCTCTGAACAAATTCTTTCCACTGCTAAAAGAAATAGTCTGATGCATTAACAGTTTTTCAAAAAATAAACACGGGTAGGACAAATTTATTATTTTTCAGAAGAATGGCATTAGATGAATGTATTGTTAGGAAAACATACCCAATTGTACATTAAATTGAAACAAGATAAAAAAACATTTTTAAAAATCATTATGTTCTTACTTTGATTTCCTCAATCTTCATTTCTAAATTTGTTCTTGTTGGAGTACAAAATTCATTCTTTTACACTAAAAAAAAAAATACACTAATACAATTTATGTATTCATTTGTACAAATTTTTTTTTAAAACACACAAATACTATTATCTTAATTAGATTCTTGCTCAATATTAATGCAATTAAATACATTACCTCAGTAAGTTAACTACCCAACTAATGTAATCAAAAACAAAACTCAAGTTAAAAAAACATTTTACCATTTTGAATGTGGGGGGAGGAGACTTCATTTTTTTTCAGTTATAAAAACGAAGTACTAACTTAGATGTATCCACTTTTCTATTACTCTAGAAACACTAAAAAAACAAAGTTACTCTCAATATCGGGCTCTGGTTCTAATGTTATGTAATTCGATGCACACAGTGGCGCACACAAGGGGGCCCCCCCAAAGCCCTTGATTTTTTCTGATAGATTAAAATTCTAATTATATATTACGTAAAATTGTATTTGTTTTTAATTATTTATTTTATAAATTAATGCTAATTATTTATTTAATAATTAGTTTTTTACTGTGTTTTGTTCCCGAAAATCGACAAAATCAAAAGGAGCATAATACAAGAATGGAGGAACCTGGACCCCTCACACACACCCTTGAAAAATTTCTGTGTGCGCTACTGAATGCACAGATTTACTTCTCTTACATATTTAGTTAAAGTACCTTTCGGTGTAAACAAAGTTTCGATTAACTAACATTTTATGCTGTATGAGTTATTTTATTTCAAAGTAGAAAACATTTTTTTTTTTTTTTAAACACTTACATTTTGTTAAAGTATCCTTCGACCCACGGAAGGACAGGGTGCTTTCTTGATTAAAAACAGCAAGTATAGATTTTATATCTAAACAGAAATTAGAAGAAGGATTGTGAACTAGGCATCTTTTTTTTTTTCCAATTGGGATAGTGCAACCGTGCGATTCGCAACATTTAGCTATTTGCCTTCAAACTGCACTTAATGGAAGCATCAACAAGATGGCTGTGTTGTTTGAAATTTGCGGATAACAAGTGACGTCATGTCCACGTGATCCGGAAGTCAGATGAATGCAGCCATTCCATTGCGCGATGCTTTTCCATTGTAACTTTCGGTCCAGATTCAACCATATTCCGATGGTTCCGACTGTAAAATCGTAGCACGAAGAGTGCAAACGTCTTTTTTCGCACTTAATGTTCCAAGTTTGTTTGTTTTTTCTCTTGACCAGTGAGATGAAATTTTGAGAATTCATCGCGTGAAATTGTCACGAAAATGTGAAACAATACTAACTCTCAGACCCCTCGTTAACGGGTCCAAACAGAGAATAGTTCAAATTCGTCCCTTTTTTCAATAGTCTGATTCGGTGACCACGCCAACCACTTTTTTTTTCACTGTAAAAACTAACCAAATTGACCCATTCCACTCGAAATTTTACCAGGAATGTAAATCTGGTGTCTGTTTCGTGAAATTCCGGTAACTTTGTCTTTAAAATGAAATACCTTCATTAAAAAACCGACCATGCCTTGCAGGAAAGCCAACTTACAGTCATTTCTAGAGGTACCTGAAGTATTTGGTAGAAATTGTTCTAGTTTCGCCAGTTAAAGGTTTGCCGCTCCCAAATACGTGTAAATCGCACAAGATTTGAAAATCTTTTTTTTTTTTTTTTAATTTTTTGTTAGGGGATTGCCGTGTCTGCTATGCGGCCTCCCATTCAAGAAGGCCGCACCAATAGCTCGGTACTTTTTCACCCCCAAAACTGACCGAAGTGACCCATTTCACTCGAAATTTTACCTGGAATCTAAATATTAAGTATCACAAAAAACATAGAAATATGTAGCAGGATTCTCGCCATTAAAATTGCTTCACTGGAAACTATAGAAAATAATTTTATTTGTCGTGGGTTTATGGCAGACGGGGGAAAAAACGATTTAATTTATCTGAAATCTGGGAGTATACGGTCGCCGAAATTGCTACGCGCACTGCATCGGATTTTCACACAACTCCAACGGGAGGCCTTCAAGTCTCGACAGATTTAACATGCCTTTTTCGAAAGACAGGGTAAATTTATAACAGAAAAATTTTCAATTTTGATCTTTAAATCTTTTTCTGTTATCTTTATTTTTTTTAACATTTTATCGTTCTAATTTGCCATCAGATGGCGACTCGAATGGTTGCTTTTAGCACAGACGCTAATCTTCGCGTTTCAGAACTTTTCCCTTGATTCCCCCTCCCCCTCCTTCAACACTGAAATCAGGTTCGATAATGATAACTGCCCTTTCCTTCATTTATTTGCTTCGATTTCAGTCAAAATGTTCGTCGAGTTTTAAGTTGCAATCTGGTTTGCGCGAATTTAACGATGCTATTTCATTAACAATCGTACCTTCCATTTTTTTTTTCTCTCGAGGGATTCGTGCAAATTTGTTTCAAAATCTTATTTTAAATTAAGATTCTTTTTCCTCTCTTTTTGGGTTTTAAATTCTGTTTAAAACCCTACCTCCCTCCGGTCGCTCGACCCATAAGAGAGCGTGCCTGCACCCGATACGAATGAAAACTCTTTCGCTCTTTCTCTCCGTTAAATGCCGGCTCCTCCAAATGTATTTTCTTACGATTGAATTGTGACGCAAAATTTTTTTGTCTTCTCCATATTAATTCCTCTCGAACTTGATGTAATTCTATTTTAATACTTCTAATGAGAAGATATATTTCCATTTAGGGGTAGAACCAGGGGCGTAGCTACCCTCGTATCAATGAGACATGTAAGCAAAAAAAATCTCAAAAATTTAAACGAAGCCCCTAAGAAATTTTTAATACACTTAGGACTAGCTATGCCATAGGATAGAACTCCGTGATTAGCACACAGGACAGTAATTCTGAAGCACCGGTCCGCGGGAAGACACGCGAAAATTGAAAGGATTTCGAGAGAGGGTTTGTAATTTGAAGGAAAAAATATTACTGCTGTGCGCTCGCGTCACCTTTCAAATGAACTCGCTTACTTCGATCGATCAAATGGGATTTAATGACCCCCGTCTTGTGGTGCCATCTAAGATAGATAAAATGAACAATTAAGGTTAAACTTTAACTTCGCAATTTTTAAAATTTCTATGAAAAAAATTATATCAGCTAGTACTCAAGTAATAAGAACAGGGGAAAATATGAAAACAATTAAGAAGTTTTAAATTGAATTTCAGTCATTTTTTTTGTTTGTTGCAAAAGTGCAACAATGCGCAGTAGTGCTGTAAATTACAAAACTTTTTTTTTATATGAGGGTTTTATAATTCATCATAAAATGTTTAAATTGCTTACCTAGTAAGTTATTTCGTCAATAAACAAGAGGAAGCACAAAACATAATGGATTCTTTTTATAGCAAAAACACAGTTCTTGAGACATCAGAGATTTTTATAATTGTTGCGATTTCTTTAAAAAATGTACTTCCATCTAGTGACAAAATTAGCATGTATTTCGTTGTAGTAATCTTCTTTCCTCAGATAAGTGATTTGTAGGTAATTAAAAAAGATATTGAGTCTGTTAAATTAAAATAATATAATTTTATATTTTCTTAAAAATCAACTCATTTATATAATTGCTCATTTCTATTCAGGTACATGTACATTTTCCAGAAAAACATTCAAAAATTCATATATCTTTCAATGAAATTTTACCATTAATTTGAATAACCTTACCCTCAAATAAATAGTGTACAAGTTTTTATATGGTTAAACTTTCTTTTTCAAAGGAGATCTCACAACACCTTCCATAATCTACCTTATAATTTCAATTTTGAAACAAAAGCAATTAATAAATTAATAATGATTATTTTTAAAAAAGTATTCGTAATATCTGATATTTTTAGGAAAATTTTTTTATTTTAACGACAAAGGAAGTAAATAGAAATATGTAGTAATATATATATATATATATATTTAATTTTTAAATAATAAAGGAATACTTCTGGACTAAAAATATTTCTATATTATATTTTTTTTTTTAACTTTAGTTATCGCACTGCCGATAAAATGTTGTGCAATTTGTAACAAAATATGCATATTTTCACTTATCCTACAGCGTATTTTTTCTCTGAAATAAACTTATTCAATAATCTATCTGATTTTCTTACAAGCATTCCATGAAATTAAAAAGAGAGTTGAATATTTTTCAGTAGTGCTGCCATCTAGTGCCGAAAAGCTGCACAGCGAATTTTGTAAGAACCCGCACGTGTTTGAGCTTGCAAGCCAATCATAATTGAATCAATAATTTCATTATGCTTTTCCAATACAACTTCAAATTTTTGCTGACACAGCGCCCGCGATTCTTTTTCAAATCAGTTTGAAATAATTGGTCACAAGATGCGCAGAAATCATAACGTTATATGCGCGGGACTTTTCTCGGAGTCAGTTGTGCGAAAGACCATGTCAAGAGAGGTTGTAAATTAGAAGAGCGCGGGTTCACTTTTCGGAATTAAAGCTACCGGTAAGTAAATTCTACTTTCAAACCTCATCTTTTTCAACCATCCATTTACACTTGAAATGAAAGGTAAGAATATTTTATTGAGTTTAAAGAATCCAAACGCCAGCAATGGGTGGATATATGTGCCGCGTTGCGTGGTTAGGCATTCTTCACTACAACACGGTTGAATTAAATAACAATAAACATTTATTAACTTTAAAGATTAAATGAGCAATTAAGAGGTAAACTTCTAAAAACTACAACACATGGTGAATCAGGCACGCTACAAGAATAACAGATCAATTCAGTTCAGTTTTGGAGTCGTTATGTTGAGCTGTAAGGTCGCTGCATACTCCCCTTCCAGTGTCAACGATACCTAGTTGGAAGATGAACTTTGCGACCAGAACGTGTAGATGGCTGGGTAGGCGTTGAAGCTGTTGGATCAGATTCCACAGTAGCAGGTGTTGAAGCTGTTGCATTAGGTTCCACAGTAGCAGGTGTTTCATTCTTGGTTTGAGGTAGTTGCAAGTCCTCAGTGTTAAGAAAGAAGGCAGGTTTGCATCTATCAATAGATACAGATACCCGTTTACCATTGATGTCAAGGAAAAACACTTTATCCTTCCTTTGTAAGACTTTGAAAGGGCCATCATAGGGTTGTTGAAGTGGACGACGTAACATGTCTCGGCGAAGAAAAACATGTGTTGCTTCCAACAGTCCTGGATGGATAAAAACTGGACGTTTGCCATGGTGTTTTGGTGGTTTAGGGTGAAGTGATTGCATGTGAGACATAAGTTTCGAAACAAAATTCACAACATCATCGTCTGGCTTGGAAGAATCAAACATCTCCCCTGGCAGTCGAATAGTGGTCCCAAAAACTAATTCAGCTGGGGTACACAGAATATCTTCTTTAAGAGAAGCTCGTAGACCTAGTAAGATGATAGGGAGTACTTCTGTCCAACGCTCAGTAGCATGGCATTTGATTGCACTTTTCAATGGGCGGTGCAATTCTTCGATCATCCCATTAGCTTGAGGGTGGTATCCAGTTGTACGACACTTCTGAACACCAAGTAGTTTGCTAAGAGCTTTGAAGAGCGAGGACTCAAACTGCTTGCCCCTGTCGGTTGTGAGAATTGCAGGAGTTCCAAAGCGAGACACCCAAGAGGAAAAGAAGGCCTCAGCCACAGTCTCAGCAGTTATGTCTTTGAGAAGTTGGGCCTCTGGCCATTTCGAAAAACGGTCAATCATTGTCAGGCAATAGGTGTAGCCATTTGATGGAGGTAGAGGTCCAATGAGATCCAGATGAACATGATCAAAACGTTGGGAAGGTTCTTGAAATGATGAAAGAGGTGATCTAGTATGACGATGAATTTTGGATTTTTGGCAAGCTAGGCAGTGTCTTGCCCACTTAGCTACATCTGATGAGATTGATGGCCAAACAAAACGCTGCTTCATCAAATGCACTGATCGACGTATGCCAGGATGGGATAAATTATGCATAGCAGAGAAAACATCTTGGCGATGCTGTTTTGGGATGTAGGGTCTGGCTGTGCCCGTTGATAGATCACACATAATTTCAGTAGACGAATTGGGAAAAGTTACCTTTTTGAGTTCCAAGGAAGTTCCAGATGCTATTAGGGTGTGAAGCTCCTGATCAGTCTGTTGTGTCTCAGCAATACAGTCATAGTCAATTTGACTTGGGAAGGTGATTGCAGAAACACGAGAGAGAACATCAGCAGCAATATTGTCAGATCCTGGAATGTGTACAATATTTGTGGTGAACTGAGAGATGAAATCCAGCTGACGGATCTGCCGTGGAGAACACT
Source organism: Trichonephila clavipes (assembly GCA_019973935.1). Classification (NCBI taxonomy): domain Eukaryota; kingdom Metazoa; phylum Arthropoda; class Arachnida; order Araneae; family Nephilidae; genus Trichonephila; species Trichonephila clavipes. The sequence continues at coordinate 7,358 of BMAU01018997.1, forward strand.
TGTCACCTTTTTGCCTAAAAGCATAAGTGAGGGGCTTGTGGTCAGTAAACACTGTGAAATCTCTAGCTTCCAGCATATACCGAAAGTGTCGGATAGCCGAGTAGATAGCAAGGAGTTCACGGTCGTAGGCACTGTAAGACTTTTCAGATGAAGTAAGTTTTCTGGAAAAGAAAGCCAATGGCTGTAGCTCAGAGTCCATAACTTGGTGAAGTGCACCTCCTATGGCATAATCAGAGGCGTCCACATGAAGAGCAAGCGGGGCAGGAGGTGAAGGATGAGCAAGAAGTGCAGCATCAGCAAGAGCTTGTTTACACCTCTGAAATGCTGTAATTGCCTCAGAAGACCAATTTAAAGGCTTTGAGTCCTTCTTACCTTTAGAACCTTTTAAAAATTCATTTAAAAGATACTGTTGTTCAGCTGCTTTGGGCAAGAAACGTCTATAAAAATTTAACAGTCCTAAAATTTTTCTCAGAGAGCCAACAGTCTCTGGTTGTTTGTAATCAAGAACTGCTTGAACTTTGTCAGGCAATGGCTTAATGCCATCAGGAGTGATAAGGTGGCCAAGGAAAATGAGTCAGTCACACCAAATACACATTTAGAGATATTTAGTTTTAAACCATATGAGCTCAGTCTTTGGAATATAGTTCTTAAGTGAGAACGATGCTCCTCAGCATTTTCTGAGTAACACAAAATATCATCCAAGTAGACAAAACAAAAAGGAAGTCCTCTTAGTACTTCATGCATGAATCGCATAAAGGTTTGTGGTGCATTCACAAGACCAAAACACAAATGGGTATATTCGTAAAGACCCCATGGAGTTGTTACAGCTGTCTTAGGAATATCACACTCAGCTATAGGGATTTGGTGGAATGCCTTAAAAATGTCTATTTTGGAAAATATCTTCTTGCCATGTAGTGCATGAGCAAAGTCATTCAAATAAGGCATGGGGTAGCTGTCGAACTCAGTAACAGAATTCAGCTGCCTGTAATCCCCAACAGGTCTAACTGTAGAGTCAGATTTGGGCACAACATGAAGAGGAGAACTCCAGGGACTTTTGGAAGGTCTAATAATGCCTTGAGCAAGAAGAAATTCAAATTCTACCTTCACTGCATCATACAGTTTAGGTGTAGCCTTCTAGGCCTGGCAGTGACTGGTGGGCCAGTAGTAATAATATGGTGGACTGTGCCATGTGATGCTGATTTGGAAATTAAAGAAGGGTTGCTGAGGTCTGGATATTCCGATAAGATGTTTTTAAAACTAATGTTTGCATCTACAGTGAGGATTGAGGGCTGTACAATATTTGAAAAACACAAGAAGTGAAAAGAGAAGTTTCCACATCCACCAACCTTTTTTTTCTTAAGGTCGATTAAAAGGTTGAAGTGCTTTAGAAAATCAGCACCAATTATAGGAGATGATACATCAGCAATTATGAAAGTCCAGATAAAAGGTCGCCTCAGACCCAGGTTCAGTTCTTTACGGACCATACCATAGGCTGGAATTTGGGTATTATTAGCAGCAAATAAGGAGAAGTTAGACTGAGGTGATTTATTCATAGTTGGAGAAGGTGGGATGACACAGATTTCACTTCCAGAGTCTATGAGGAATTTCTGGCCAGACTTGCGGTCTAATAAAAATAACCGGCTGGTATGTTGCAAGGGCTCTGCCATTCCAGCTATGACAGAGCTTACTCGTTTTTTTTGCACAAATGCACAAGGTGAAACACACTTGCGGGCCCGCTCTTTATAACGGCGATGATAGTAGCAGATGCCACTTCCTCTATTGACACTGCTAGAGCGTGAATGTGATCTCCGGCGGTCAGAACAATATTGTTGATGGCGAGAGGAATTGCGCTCTCTTGTCAGTTCAGCAACTTGTAGAGACAGCTCTTGGATCTTCCTGGCGAGAGAGTCCATGGTTGGCTGAACACTGCATGAAGATGACTGGGATGGTGGAGGAACAGTTGTGGCAGCACAGATAGTCGAGGACGCACCAACAACCTCAGAAACCTTATCAGCGATGATAGCCAGTTTATTTAAAAGCTCTGAGGATGCAGACAAAACAGTCTGGATATGTGGTGGCATTCTTTGAAGCCACAAACTTTGCAGAAAGTCATCCTGGAGTTGGCCATTAAACAGCTCTTTCATTTTTCGCAACAGGTGGCTGGGCTTCTCATCTCCTAGCTGAAGGTCAGTAAGCAGTTTCTTAATTTTTTGAGTCTCAGAGTCGCTAAATTGGGTGAAGAGCCGCTGCGAGAGAGTGTGATATTTGTCACTGTTCGGAGGGCTTAACACAATGTCCGACACGTAGGAGAGAGTTTGAGCATCCAGGTTCGCAATCAAAGCAGAATACTTAGTATCATCACTGGAGATACCACTGAATGTGAATGCATGGTCGCATTGCGCAATCCATAGACGAACGTTGGATTTCCAAAACGGCGGCAGCCGCAACGCAATACGAGCGACTTCAACGGTTTCACTAGTCATATTGTTGAATAAGCAGGAAGCGAAACGAATCTCCGAGCAGATGCTTCAAGTGGCCTTGAGGAGGAGAAAAAAAATCTTTCGCTACGTACTGATCATCCGTAGTAGAAGAATTTGTATTGCATTCGCCAATAGAACAGAATAGCTTACGTGTTTTTAAGTCCAAAAGGGGTCACCACTGCCGCGTTGCGTGGTTAGGCATTCTTCACTACAACACGGTTGAATTAAATAACAATAAACATTTATTAACTTTAAAGATTAAATGAGCAATTAAGAGGTAAACTTCTAAAAACTACAACACATGGTGAATCAGGCACGCTACAAGAATAACAGATCAATTCAGTTCAGTTTTGGAGTCGTTATGTTGAGCTGTAAGGTCGCTGCATAGGAATAAAATCTAAAGGAAGCGTAAATATTTTTTTAGAAATGTTTCTAACGCTTCGTCAGAGGTGCACCTCGTTAAGATATATTTAGTTTTCTATTATTTCTTGGAGCTCTTTGCAAAAAATATGTATAAAGTATTTTATGAATGTTGTTGCAAAAAAAAATGGTCATTCCAATTGTTTTGAATGCATGTCGTTCATTGCTGTGAATATTTTTGATACATTCTAAAGGTTGCTGGGAGGAGAGATGTGTGCAACTTTGGATTTGGAGGGATAGAAAAAAAGCATTCTTTCCGAAGTTCAGAGAATTTTCCGGGAGGGAAGAGTAATGTCGGAAACGGATTATGCCCCCCAAAAAGTGACGATGGAATTCGGAACCAAGAACTGTGTGTCGGTTGAATAACTCGAAATTTAACAATTTCAACGTGAGAAACATTGGAATTGCAATACACCCCAAAAAAGAGACAGTGGAATTCGGAGCCAAGAACTGTGTGTCGGTTGAATAACTCGAAATTTAACAATTTCAACGTGAGATTCATTGGAATTGCAACGCAGTGCCGTCGAGAGGTATGTGGCCATTTTCTCTCTCAATACGAATGCGTGGCTAATTTTCTAAGAGTCATAAGAATTTATTTTATTTTAATAGCAATTTAATAGTTACCAATGATGCGTCATTATATATTAATTGCGAAAAATTTTTGCCTCACTAATTATTTTAAATGCTTCAGAGCGATCGTTTCCGTTGCAACGGCTCCTCTTTTGGTGCCTATTAGAAATTTTTCGCCAACAGTAGCGCACACAGTAATTTTTCAGGGGGGGCGGAGTCGAAAGTTCACCATTTTTGTATCATGCTCCTTTTGATTTTGTCGATTTTCGGGAACAAAACTAATTGAATAATTAGCATTAATTAATCATTAATAACAAATACTTAATTTTATTTTACGTACTATATGCTTAGAATTATAATCAATCCGAAAAACATCAATGGCTTTTGGGCGGGAGGTCCGGACCTTCCCCCTTGTGTGCGCCACTGTTCGAAAAGGATAATTTTTCACCATGTTGCATTTTTATTTTCATATGATTAAATGACCAGTTTGTCCCTTGTGAAATATCACTGACTTAGAAACGAAATGTTTTATTTTTGTTGGATTCAAAATGCAGGATACACTTGCAAGGGTACGCTTGAATCTGTTTTTTTTTAAATAAAAAAACAATACTCACTTAAAAATCTAAGAATACCAGTTTGATTATAAATGTATACATGTTTGTGTTTGGAAATGTTTTTCTCTCTTTTCCTTTTATCGAATTATAGAACTAATTTTTTTTTAATCGGATGCCGCGTTTGGTGCAAAGCATTCACTTTTTTTTCTATACTTCATTTAACACCTTGAACAACCGTTTTATATAACAGATTATCGAACTTTTTTTTTTAAATGCCGAATTTTAAACTGCTTTGTTATGAATATTTCTCTGAACCCGTTATGAATAAAACTTAAGTTATAATTTACGATAGATTTTGATATTATAAAAATGGCTTTTAAGTTGAAAATTTGTGAAAAAAAACTTTTCTTCTTAGAAACATTCTCCAAATATGGAATTAATATAGAGGATGTTGGACTCGTAACTTTTTTGGGAACTGATTTAATTTAATAAGCATATTTAGAAATATAATTGAAATAATTTGTAATATGGGGCTGTTTAATAATAGTATAATTCTTACTTGCCAAATATTATTTTTTAGCAGACAATTTATTTCTTGGATAATATAAAATGTTTTTAGGAAATAGAATAGAATTTCAGTGAATTAATGTATTGTAAATAAAATGTTGATTCTGTAGTAATTTTTTATTTTCATATAATTAAAACTACACTACATGATGACGTGTTTGAAAAATACCATTGTACAGTTTTAAGGCGACACGGTACCCAAAAACTGTCGATATTTTTTTTATTCAGTTATGGAACACACAATTTTTGATGCTGGGCAGAAGTCAAAGCAATACTGGTGTACCCTCTTTTCAGATTATAATTATTTTTCTACGGCACAGCAAACGAGATTAACATATATAGAATTACATTTGCAGTAACAAATCATTTCAAGAAATAATTATGCAATTCATGCAAAAATTCTAATTTGAATATTGTTTATCAAACGGATTGAGTCAAGATTTAAAAGTTGTGCGAGCTTTTTATATTATTATGAATGAAATGAAAACTTGAAACTGAAAGCACAAATACTAACTTGCATTTTAATACCACTGATAATTAAAAATCTAATTCGGACAAGAACAGAAAAATTCCCATTTTTATATATTTTTGTGTTTTTGATGATATATAAATAGCCTGTGTATGTCAAATTCAGCACAATTATTTAAATATTTCTTTAAACAAATGAAATTTTGAAATATTTTTTTACCTATAAATTGTTATTTGATTTTGCTTTCATTCGTGTACAATATTTAACATGTAAAGACTTTTAAAATCATGGAAATAAACATTTTTAGTACATGTTGTGCATTATTTAAGTTGTAAAACTGAGCATTGAATTAGCTCTGATGTGTGTATATATATTTATTTTATAATTATTTAAGGTAAAGTTTTACAAAATATAGATTTTTCATTTGTATTCATTATGCCGGTATATTGTTTAATTGTACATTTTTGCAATTTCTTATGGTATACAGTTTTAAATAAGCTTAATTAACCTTTCAAAACAGTTTGAAACCATTCGATGAATATTGTATCATGCTGTTCGTGGAATGTAAACTTTAAACTGATATTTCTCCTTTTTGATCATATATTACCATTCAAAACCTTCAAGCTATTTTGATAATTGTAGTAGGAATGTTTTATAAATGTTCTAAAATGTATGCTTTGTAAAACTGTGTATGGAAAGATATATTAAGAAATGTAGCAATTTGTTTTTAAAATTTCAAAATCGAAATGAATGCTATTTAGAGAATTTTTGTATGTTTTTCAACGAAAAAAATTAATATGAAATTAATGTGAGCAGCAGTTTAAAAACTCCATACACAAGTTTCATGTAGTATAAGGTACTTCGAAAAGAAAATATACATGCTTAAATAACCCTCAGAAATTTAAAATTTTTTATAAATACAACTAAAACCAAACTTCAAAAATTGTTAAGATCGCCTTAAGATGTAATGAAACATTTCTCACTGTTTCAACTGGTGATTGTCAAACGAGGGGGGGAAAAGCTGCGAAATCTATTGATGCGTCATTCTAATTTTGATTTCAATTTATGTTGAGTATATTATGTTTTATTTAATAAGAATATTTTCATGCTATAAGAAAGTATGTTCAAAGTGAAAACCTAATTATGATTTCTTATATTGATTTTTATGTATTTTATGCCTAAAACAAAAAGTTGCATATGAATATTTATTCTTAGCTTAGTCTCGTAAGGGTAAAAATTTCAGAAATTATTTAGTAAGAAATTTTCGGAGGAAACTATTACTGGCCTAAGCATATTTATAAAGTAGAATCCCATTTATCTTGGATGAGTGAGAAAGGATTATACATTTTTGTATCCCACTTAGAAATTGAACTTGTTTTGAAATTTTGAGGGTAACTTAGCCAGAATGGAAATAATCCATGGATTTTTAAAAAAATCACACTGAACAAATTTTAGTAAACATTTTGTACTTGAAAAGAAATTTCATGTAGGGGAAACCTGTGTACAGAGCCACTGGCGTCTTTAAAAATGTGAAACTGATATGTGCACTCATCATTACACTAACTACCATCCAAATGGAGTTAATATAAAATAATATATTGTGTGGAATAAAAGGTTTTTAAAAATATGGCCCTAGGTACGATTTCCCTGGAAATTAGGTTTCACTCTGTAATCATCAGAAAACAAACATACACACATGAATTTAATAAAAGAAACAATATGAGCTAATACATTGCTTTATAATGTAACTATTAAAATTATTTATGAATTACATTTATTTTCATTGAACATTATAGTATAACAAACTGGTTCTTATAGTGAGCTGCACACTTTGAACACTATTTTATTAAGAGACTTATTTGAATGTGCAATATTCTTTAGAAATTGAATACATTTGTACCATCCATTGTTTTTGCCACATAAAAATGCTGTTTTTGTGCCTTGTGTTTTTGTTATACAAAAATCCCCCTTACATCAGCTACTGTAGAATTTGCATTGTCAGTGGAATGAGAGTATTTTAGAACAAATCCTCTCATTTAAATAACATCCAATAATAATGACTAAATCAATATGATTGAGATAATTAAGGTCATTTTCCAACTATTTTATGAAATAATAACAAAGAATATTAATTGCAATTATACCTAGGTACACGACTAGGTAATTTCATACAAAATGTCTTCTGCAGAAAAATCTATATGGAGAGGGGATTTATTCAAAACCTAATTTTACAAATAAAATTATGTACCAGAATTAAAAGAAACAATGTTGACTTTTTTTTTGTACAACAATAAAAAGAGACCAGCTGTAAAATTTTACTTCAGACCACGTAAAAATGTTTTTAGTTTATAACTTGCCAAAGCTTTCTTTTGCAAAATGAATGCTAGAGTAGGAATTGGTGTTGTCACTCACCCAACTGAGTAATAAAACTTAGAATTAAATATTTAAATACATAATATATTTTTGAGAATTGTCAATTATGTGAACACTAATTAAGAGAAGCAACAAATATTCCCTGAAAGACCAAAAAAAAATCCTACACACATCTAGCCTTACAGAGAACACGAGGAGGTGGAATCAGAATAAAAAATGTTATCTGTATTTAATGCATAATGGACCATTGAGGTCAATGGTCACTTAACCAATGAGGTTGTTGGAGCTTTCTGTGCTTAATCGAGTGATGAAAGTCTACTGTGTTGAATTGTTTTGTACGTAAGCAGTTGGTAAAAGTTTGAAAGTATTGGATGCATATCATGTGATAGAATGAAAAGTGATATTTTTCCATGTTGACTGAGGCGTTTTTTGATAGTTGATGTTCTGAAATGTATGTTTTGTGTAATTTCAAAATGAATGCTTTTTTGTATGTTTTAATGTATGTAGTATATTGGCAAGAAAATATACATATTTTATTTTCTAAAAAAGCCTCCCCCAAAGAATTTAGGTCTACTCAGGACAAGCTAGGTGATTGTGATATTATTTGAAATGGTTATTTGATTTCCATCTCTTTTATAAATAAAATGTTCAACTATTGTATATGTTACTTATTTTGGGAGGGATTTGATATATCAAGAAAGAGATGTAAAATAAATGAATGATTGATGAATTATTATTGGAAGATTTGTCAAAAATTGTACAGATGCCAAGTTGGACCAGTAATTGTTGGTATTTTCAACAATTATGTACGTTAACGGTAGTTTTTCAATGAATGGCCATTTGATATGAGGAAATAAATGAATGTCTTTGCACATAAGACAGTGTTTCTCAAACTTTCAATATTTGCGACCCAATGTTCAATCATAATTTTCCTCACCCCATACAATAGCAATGTATTAAATTTAAAAATAGTATATTCTTAAATACTACCGGCGTATGTATATGTCTTTCCGAAGTACAATATTTTCTGTGAACTGCTATCCATAAAATTATAATAGAATTGAATTTGTTATTGAAACCGAGCCACTCAGTAAGGTCGCAGGTTAAGTATCGCTGTGTTAAACGTTGGAATTGGAGAGAGAATCGCGCAATTTTTTTTAATCGGCAATGAAACAATTAATTATAAACCGGGCAAATCGTCAAGTGTTAATTTTTGCATAGAATTTTACATATTAAGAGCCCATGGGATTACTAGTAATTGTTAAACATTCTTAATTTAGTATTGTTAAATTAATTATGAAATACATTGAGCAGTACTGATATCTTTATAAGTGCATTATATCAATGAACACACATGTGTATTTCATTTTTTATAACATAAGAATGTATTTTGTTTGTTTACTTTCGAGTAAATTAATAATTTTTTTAAATAATCTTTTGCTTTTCAACATGCTTCGCGTCCCCTTTTAGAGTTATGACGCCTCCCTGGGGGGGCACAGTTTGAGAAACACTGACATAAGAAATAAGTGATGAAATGATATTTCTTTTGATGAAATGTTATTGGTTAATATGCGTGGAAAGGAAAATCAATGAGTGTTTTCAGATGGATGTTGTGGCGAAGACTGGAAAAAGCAGCAGGTTTAAGGTTGTGCCAAAGGAGCAGAGAAGTAACTAGGTAAGATATTTTTGGTGTTTTAGAAGTGGTGGGGGTGGGCGTTTGAGGAGAGGTTGCGAAGAAGAGCCCGTCGTTGAGTTGCAGCGGGCGGCAAGGAATTTTTGTGGGGAAGCCTTCCAGTTTCGGGTGGAGCTTTACCTGTAAAGGGTGTTGCACCTGAGCGAGGAGAAGCCCATCGTAGAGCTCGGGGTCAGTGTCGAAGCTTTGGGAGGGGGTGACTTGGAGTTTGCGCAGCTCGGTGGAATTGTAACAAAGCTCAGACGAAGTGTGGTAAAGATTGGAGTGCGGGCGAGGAATTTGCGATATTAAGTCAGAGGCGGCACATTTTGAGAGATATGCCGGCGAGTAGGGGGTTCTCCGTCGTACGAGACTCTCCGGTTTGGACAGGTCCCCAAATGCAAGGGCAGTGCGTCGAGGTGGCACGTATGGAGGTTAACGGGCAAGGATGGGAATTTTTGTTTCCACCGAATGGCAAAACACTCGGTAGGCTTCGCAGGTCTAGGCATGCCAGTATTATTGGGGGGTCTGCACATATCGAGGTGAATGGGTAAAGTGTGGCACAGCATCGCTTTTGCTGGTGAGTGGAATTCCACGCAAGTGGAGCCTCACACGGTGAAGTTTACACTAGGGAATCGGTGCGTGGCACTCGGGGAAAGATTCCCACCCGTGCCTTTGGTGCGCAGTTTTTTCTGGGTCGGTGTCACTTTTGCTACCGACCGCTTCAATATCCTGAATTTACTCTTCGATGGAGGGGGAGAAAGACAGTGGTTTGTTTCAAGTCCGGAGCTCGGGAGAGGAGGCCGAGATGCGATTTTGGTGCCCGCGGCTTTGGGTATTTTAAATGACGGGACTTCCAAACGACACACGGGTCGAGTTCTAAGGAGTGGAGGGATTTCAGTATTGGGGGCTTGGAAATGAATAGGCGAGGTCTCGATAGAGTTGCCATGCCTCACCACTCCAGGTAGCCACTGAGGTTAGAGTAGAGCTTAACATTAGGGAGTGATTATTGATGTGGGGCCACTCGAGAGGAACGACAAACGTCGCAAAAAAGGATTCCACACCAGCCCCTCGTAAAGAAGAGAGGTACAAGGAAGCAGTCGCAATGAGTGGAGTACTTGTGGCTGTGTAGCTTAACGAATTCGAGAGATTACATTACAATCGGGGCGGTGGAAACGGTGAGTGCAGAAGGAGAAAGCCTCATGTCAGCACTTGAGGAGTCCACAAAGACCGAACACGCGTATCCACCCCTCTACTCGACAGGTCTTCGACGACTGGAATCTGCAACACGGCGCGGCCAGAGTTCCTAGACCGGTCAAGTAGTTAGATTCAGGGGAGGGGTAACGAGAGTCTCCCCCGACATTACAGGCTGTAAAGGGCTTTTTTTTCCTTCTGTGGTCAAATCGGGGAGTGCAAAGAGGATCTCGTCCAACCAAGCTACGTGATACGGCAAAGATTGCGCAGTAAGAAGAGATCCTCCGGCAATCTAGCGGGTAAGGGTGTGTACCGTAAGTGTTGCAGTCACGGTACACGTTCAGTGGCTCCCTCTCTAGTCCTGCTCGGAAGGATACAACCCTTTTCGGCATGTGCGCCACGTAGCTGCTTGTACGCTCCGATGCTCCTGTGTACCAGTCCGCTCGCGGTCCATGTACGGTGGCTCCCACTCTGGTCGTCCCGCTCGGCGGGATACAACTCTTTTCGGTCCTCCTGCTCTGCAGGATACAACCCTTTTCGGCTTGTACGCCACAGTCTTATCACAAAGGACTCGTGGCGATGAGTTGGAAAGTCCGGCCCAAAATTGTGTCAGTCCCTCCTCAAGACTAGAGACGTCAGTTGGGACTTGGAAAATTTTGGAGGGGACTGCAAAGCCTCGCTCCGGTGTACTGACAGAGGAAGTCGGGTGATGGACCCACCATCTTGGAGCAGAGAGACATCAGTTGGGACTTTGGTGCTTAGAATATTCGGGGGGCTGCTTGGCTTCCCTCCAGTGTACTGACAGTTAAAGCAGAGAGATTAGTTGGGACTCTGATCCTTAGAAAGGTTTAGGGCGGGGGTTGCTTAAAATATGGGAGTGTAGTGCCATGCGAGAGCCTTTGCGACCCCCAGAAGGGATGAAAGGCTGATGAAAGGTTCTTCGGAAAGTGATATTAAGAAACAATCAACAATTTACATTGGTTAATTAAATTCAAAAGGTTTGCAATTATTTTTTAAAAAATGACAGTGCTTCTAAAAAATTATTGTAACAATCTCTTACCTCCCCCCCTGAAAAAAAAACAGAAAATTAGTTATTTTTAATAACATCTAGTTATTAATATTTTATAATTATTTGTAAAGTGTTTCTCAAATTTTTCATGAAATACAGAACACTATAAAGATAAAAACAATTACTTATCACTGTACGTAATTATTTAAAAAGTAAAACGCACCCAACTTTTTATAATGCTTTCAAAACTTTCAAGTGATTCATTCCACTTTTTTAAAACTTAAAGTGATTTTTTTTACAGGTTGATTTGTTTATTTCAAACAAACATGTATTTGAAATTGGCTATCCCGTAGCTTTAACTATTCTTATTGGTGTGGTTCACAATCTATGGTCCCGAATTCATAGTACACATTTTAAGGGTAGGTACAGGACTTTGTAACAATAACTTATTGAATAAGTATGTATGGTCGCAAGTGATGCGGTGATGCACAAACACAAAAAATAAAAGACGAAAGGAAAGACAGTTTATTAAAAGCGTTGTTCCCAAGTGTAATGTATACAATAACTGTTCAGCTTATGAGATATGGAGTCCAGCTGCAGTGCACATTGCTGTACCATCCACTAGTAGTTGGAGGAGATAGTCTGTCGGATTCATAGCTTGTACTCACTGAAAATGGAAGAGGTGTAAGTGATTTTCGTTTCACACTCTACAAACGGTCTGATGCCTCACACGTGAGCCCTTGTATTTGACTCGGGTCTATCAGCCACAACATTCAAGGTGCTTTATTCCAGGCTTGGACCGTGCACAGCTCTTCGTTGATCAGCATCATATTTGGTGACCTGGAACGAACGTATTTCACGAAGTTGATGATGTAGCCACTGAAGAAATATCTAATGTGGCATTCGTTGATCGGGAAACTGCGCATAATACATTCGTAGCGCAGCTCTGCAGTTACCATTTGCACGGCTGTACATGTAATACATGTCTGCATTTTCAGCATACGTAAAGTCACCCTTCGTAGATGTCAGTACAATTGCGAATGGCGCTTTCTTCTTCTGAGATGCATCACGCTGAATGGCTACTAGACATCTACTGCCCCCTACCGGCAACGCAACCAACCGATGACTCTAATTTTCTTTACTTTTATTTCCCCTGTTTGCACCTCACCACGTCAATTGCACCCATACATTCCTATACAATAAATTATTCCTACTCAATGCCTGTATCTACCCTTACAGTTTGTACAATGAATTCGGAACCACCCTGTATAAAAGATTATTTCGAGAAAAAATGCAGATACCAGATAATTGTTTTAAAGATGTGATAGGACATTGCTTACACAGAAAAAGGGGGAAAATACAGTAACGAATAAAACTCATTTTAAGAAAAATTATTCTTTCAGATTGTATCTTCCTTTGTAACTTACTCATTTTAAATTGATACAACTCCTTAATTCAACATTTTATTTCACCACAGTTAGAGAAAATCTCTTTTAGACAACGGGAACATAATAGGCACGTTTTGCTTTCTTAAAAAAAAAAAAAAATGAAAAAAAATGAAGAGAAAATAAAAATATCGAATATTTTAAATTGTTTCTATTTTTCTCTAATGCCAGCATCAGGAGGTTGTAAAAATCAATTCTTAGCAAAGAAAGTCTGGAATGAGCATTAGACTCTTCAATTTTTGTTTTTATTACGGGAAGAATTTTCTTTATTTTTATCTGTTGATGAAATAAAAGTGTATCGATTGCGACTGAGCATCAGGTGCAATTTTTATTTTGAGATATTTTCTTTTAATGGTTCAGCAAAGGGGTTATACCAGAGATAGCGAACCGGTGTCACGCATGCCATTGATGGCCCGCGACACAGTATTTTGGGTACGCCAGCGATCAAAAGAGCTTGCATTTTATTTCAAAATAACGAAGTTCACTATGAAGTATTACGAACAAACGCGAGGGATCGATTGTGGGGTGGCGGGGAGCACACTTGTTTGTTTTAGTCACTACAATTGCTTATGATGCTAAGTTTGTCTACGCATAGCATAGTCTATTTTATTAGTGCAACTTTTTTTTAAGTTAACTTCTGTTAAATTTACGCGTTTTCTAACTATTACTTAACATGGCTAGTTAAGCAAAAGAACAAAAAGTGCTAGATAGTAAGTGTAACAGAGAATTTCAAATTTGGCGAATCTGGAAATGTGGCATAATTAGTGAAGGCGGCAAAACGGTGTGTGCTTTATGTTCTGGAATAGTGGTATGCAGAACCGTTTGTGAACGGCATTTTAAAACAAATCACAAATCCTCTTATTAAGGCGACATGGTACGATTCATTTCACCAAAATCAGTCAAAAAATCTAATCTAATTGTTTTAGCCTAAATTATTCTTTATATACTTCTCTATAGCCTTACAAAATTTGAAAGCTTTAAACTTAAAAAATGCAGAATTACGATAGCTTTTACGTTCGTTTTTATTCACATGCCTATGGCAAATCAAAACTTTAAAGGGACATATCTCAGAAAGATAAAATAACTACTTTGCCTTCATTTAAAATGCTAAGGCTTTTTTTCTATTGTGCGTAATGCTTTGAATTTTTTTTACCTATTGAGAATAGTACATGTAATATAAGTTGGTATGCATTTTTGAATCAAAGCAATACTTATTTTTTAAAAAATAATTCAACTCAGAATTTTTATACATTTTTTAAAGAATTTTCAATAAGCCAGTGTTTCTCAAACTGTGGGGCGCGCCCCCTATGGGGGCACGGTAACCCTGTGGGAGGCACGAACGAATTGAAAATAAAAGGTTTAAAAAATTAATTTTTTTGGAAGTAAAACAAAATACTCTCTGACATAATAAAAAATACACATTTACACTGATATAATTTATTTTTATTATGTGGTGATCATCAAAAATAAAAGATTCCACTTCAAACGCTCATTAGCTATCTTTGATCCTATAACCAAATAAAAAAGTCATTTTGTTTGCTTTACTGTAATCCCACGATGAGAGATTTTTTTATTACGTTTCTTTTAACCCCTAAAATACTACTTTTCATTATCATATATTTGACCTTCAATATTACTGGTATGTTTCACTTCGTCTCTTTTAGGAAAGTTGTAAATCATATTTTTCTATTGCTTTTTCCCCATTTGAATGAGTTTTATGATATATGGATAAGCATATTGAGCACTTTAAAGGATTATTTGACCAAGATGTATTTTTATGAGTATTCTGAAACATATAATGCATAATGAAAAAGGTGTTACACAATTATTTTTTAGAACATGCTACACTTCCCCCATGAACAATTTTGTGGTTTTGATCGCTGTGTTGTACGACTTATTATGGTTTATAAATGTAAATGAGCAGAATATAAAAAAATGGGCATCTGTGATCTCTATTGAAGGAAGTTGAAGCTCATCATGCATTTGAAGAACCTGCTGAAATGCATATTAATCAAGATAGCGAAAGTAAATATGAGAAAAGTGATAGACATGAAACGTTTGAGTTGAATTGAAATTTTCAAATGCTGCCTAAATAACTCTATGAAGCCATAAAGGTAGCACTTCGCTTTCTCAAAAAGACACAAGGAAGAAAAAGGTCAAAATGCTGTTTGTAGAGCATCAAACGACAGCAAAACTACAATAACGTGAACAAAATATGACAATTTTACTGGAAAATAACTTCCTGTTTTGTTTGCGAAAAGTTTCTGTGATTTTTGTCCTTTATTAAGGACACGTACATTTGGGACATTTTTAGTTTTATAGGATTTTTTCTCAAAATATCAAAGAAAAATTGAAAAGTCCTTGAAAGTAGGTAAGTATATTTTCTCTTAATTAAATTATTCACTTGAATTTTGTGATTTTTATCGTGTATAGTAATAAAAAATTATAAAATAAATTATAGTTTTAAAACAAACTAAGAAACACGCTTTTATATTGAACCGAACTAAAAAGTAAAAAAAAAAATAAAATATATATTACTTAAAAGTAACATATACAAAATTTAATACTTATCTTGTTAATTTGTACGGTTTATAATTATGATTCTACTGTAGCTTTAGCGCCAAAGTGCATTTCTATTGCATTCAATACACTATTATTTTGGGAGGGGGCGCGATAAAAATTATGATTGAAAATTGGGTCGCCAGTAGTGAAAGTTTAAGAACCACTGCAATAAGCATTCATAAAATGAGGTATTGTACGTATACCAATCATGTTATCGCAAAACCCATACCAACTTTTGTTATACATAGTTTGACGTGCTTGTAAATTAAATTTCATGTGTGTACATAAATTTTTGTTGGAGAAGTAGCATTTTAAAATCATTTCACAAATTTTAATTTTTTTCCTTAAAAAAATATATAGTTAGCTTTTTATGAAATGTGAGCACAAAATCTGTTTTACATAGTATACACTCATAGGAAGCAACCCCAAAAATTTTTTACATCCTTAAATTAAAATTTTTTGCCTAAATCGTTCCATGTCCCCTTAAAAAAGTGAAACACAGCAAAAATAAGTAATTGCTTAGAAAGCGTTTGGCAAATGACTCCTGTTCAGCTAATATTCCCTATGCTAAAAGTTATATTTTATAAACCTGATATGAGTTATTTTTCCTCCCCAATCTGCAACTACTGAAGTCACACTTTTGTCTACCTTAATTTGAAATACAACTAAAATATTTACAATTATACAGTGCAAAAAGTATTTTTTCGTAGTAAATAAACAGTTTTGTATTGTATGTATTTAGTTTTATTATATCTCTCTCCCAATCATCATCATCATCATTACAAGTAAAAATTATTTAATGGAACGTTTCCTTAAACACCCTCTTTAGAAAACAAGTAATATAATTTTTTTTAAGTCAAGTAATATTTTTGATGTGTAGCATCTTTTCTCTCGGTTGCTGGATATTTGTTGGGAATGATTTCGTGAAAAGGGACGGATGTGTGTAACAGAATGTGACGTAAGCGTGCGCTACTTGATTTGACCAATGAGAGTGCGTGGCTGTGTTGTTTCTCTACCTTCGCTTGGAGGTCCAACTCTAGTAGCCATCAAGCACTCGAGCGCTTGACTCTAAATCCATTAGTCATGATATTTTGAGGGACATAAGTGCGGCAGAATGCTTATTTGAAAATGGACAAACAGTGATTTCGGTGGTCGTATACATTTCTTCGAATCAAACAAAAAAATTAAAGATTTCCGGCATTTTGTATGCTCGCCCCCCCTCGCGCGCCACTGTTTGAGAAAACTGCTCTAAATCCATTAGTCATGATATTTTGAGGGACATAAGTTGCTTATTTTAGTGATTTTGGTCGTATACATATCATTTCCGGCATTTTTGTACTTTTACCACATAACGAAGGTGGTTCTGCTCTTTTAAAAAATTATCACTCGCTTCCCCTGATTTTGAGTGGTGATTTTAACTTTAACTTCAGTTTGCCAAACGCTGAGCCGCTCATAGCTTTTATGAATGATGAACTCAAGCTCGAAATGAACACAAATTAGAATGTTTCGACTGCTAACAGTGGTACTGTTATTGAAGCTGTTTTTCAACGGTTTTTAAATACTTTGAAATTGACCTCAGGACCGCAAGTAAAATTAGACAAGTCAATTAGACAGTTAATCTAATTTGCTGTCAATTAGACAGTTCATTAAAAATATTGCAACAAACTTCTTTCAAAATATTGATAATTCTAGTAATCTCTCGATATTGGATATTGAAAAATATATACCTGATCCAAATTTCAACAGATCTAGAAATATTCTCTCAAACCCCCAGTAGAGGAAATATGTAAAAATTCATCGATAGCCATTGTTCATTGAAAGTTTTAAGACACTGCTGCCATCTATTGACTTATAAGGGAATAATTTCATTTCTACTTTCTGGAGTAATTGGTTGTCTCTCAATCTTTATTCAGACCTATTTGTCTTACATTTTTTGCGCACATTTTTAGACTTTTTGTGATAAAAAACAAACAAATATTTTTTTTTAAATTATCAGTTCAACAAATTGATATCTATTATTTTTATTTTCTATATTTACTTAAAATGTATTTAAAAGAAAAGTTTAAGCTCAGATAAAAAAAAATTCATGAAAACTATCAAAATATATAAATTTTTTAAAGGAAAATTAAAAAAATTTAAAAGCATACTTTCATTCCAATTAATTAATATTCGAACAATACTTAAACTAATAAGTGATTATGACAAATATAGAAATAAGTTAATTTCGATCTCAATATTTTAAAATCTTATGAAATTGTCTTCATAAAAAATATATACCAAATCAAAACACCCACTTCTTTAAGAAAATGATTTCTTTAAAAAGATCTGAAGATATAATCTGAACAATTCAGTAAGCGATGCATTATGAATCAAAAGTTGTATTATTTTATAATTAGAGTTTTTACAAAATACACTACTAGATGGTAGCACGGTACAATTTATAAATCTCAGCGGATCTTCCTTAAAAAATTGTGTTTTTAAACACTCCATCTCATTATGAACCGAGTAAGTTTCAATAATGCGGAGAAAAGTTTTTGAATGTGTGTTAACGAAAAAAATTTTGAAACTGCAGAAAGTTGGAAAAATCTTATTCTATTTCAAACCTTAGCAACGATTTTTAAAAATGCTCCACTATGGCGAACGATATTCAATTTTTTTTAAATCCTGTCCACATGAAGAAAGATGACGTTTCATCTGGAGAAGGAAAAAAAGATGGAACAGTATGACATAAATTAAAGTTAAATTTCGAAAACGAAGTACAATGAAAAGGATCAAAAGAAATGGGGGGAAACTCACCGAACTGAATTCGCATAATAATCATCATGCAATGTCCCTCTTTTCTGATCACCATAGTTCACAAAATGTTGATGTTATAGCCTAGTGGTCATGGTCACAAACTCGTGGTTGGCGTGTCATGAGTTCGAGCCCCAGTGCGGCTGAAGACCTGGACACTGGGCTGATGCACAATAAATTTATCGTGGCTCCAAGTCCCCCCCCCCACGTGGTGAGGGGATGGGTCCGCTCAGGTGTTGTCCCAGTCACTTGACCGTGGCTCAAAACGACGAAGTTTGTAATAAATAGCTTACGCGTGACGTTAATAAATACTCACTCACCAGTTTATATTGAACAAAAAGGAAATATGTGTTTCATATACGTCGTTAAACAACTCTTAAAGTTTTTGCTGCAAAATTATTTGACTTTTTCCGTTTCTTTTGGGTGAGTGAATATTAACGTCGCACTGTTCAGCTACTCGAGGGCTTTTGGCGACGGACGTCGTAATTTTTAACTATGGTCAAGTGACGAGAACGCTGGCACTCCCTCTCTCCCAAATACCATACCACACCAACAGGAAGACATTTGAGCTCTCGACATATTTAAAGTGCATGGCTTCCCTACATGGCGGGTGTTCAGTAGAACTGGGGTCAAACTCTTGTGACACCGGACAAGATTCCGTTACCTTGACCACTAGGCTACCGCCCCCTCCCTTCCTTTTGGACGATAATACCATTAAAAATAAGGTGGTGTATGCGTCCATTTTTAATTAATGCTTCATGAAGCTTATAGTGATGGGGGTTTTATATATATATATATATATATATATATATATATATATATACTAGCAGTCCCGACAGACGTTGTCCTGTACAGACGTCTTAAATACGAAAATTGCAAACTTTTTTGAATAAGTTGTAAGAATCTTGACCGTTTTGATGAATTTTTTTACAACGAAAGTTATTACAATACCTGACATCATCACATGTTACAGTTACCACAATTCAAACTATCGATTGCGTATGAGTATTTACTTACACTCATGTCCTTAAATTAAGGATAATGAAGTTCAGGCAAAGAAAGAGACAGAAGCAAAACAAATTTGACTTATTTGTAAAGTCTATTTATTAAACAAAAGGTAAAGAGCAAAAAAGATGCTATATGTTTGACATAATTAATAAAAATTGCGATTTTTACTCCCTGGAGCAAATTTCAAAAAAGAACCTATTTACAAAAAACAGTATAACATGGTTGATTGATTGATTGAATATTAACGTCGCACTGTTTAGCTACGCGAGGGCTTTTGGCGACGGACCACGTAATTTTGAACCATGGTCCAGAGACGTGGACGACACCTGAGCTAGCACCGATTCTCCTAACTACCACACCACACCAACGGGAGGACGTTTCAGCTCTCGACTGATTTAACGTGCATTGCTGCCCTACACGGCGGGTCTTTAGTGGTACTGGGCTCGAACTCGTGACAAGGCAAGCCACGGTCCAATACCCATACCACTCGGCTACCGCGTCCTCAGTATAACATGGTTAGTATGATGGTTAATACGGAGTATGTCTCCCGAACGATGCAATACATGCCTTACAACGCCCAGGCATGCTGAGTATCAAATTATCAATCTGATCTTGGGGAATATTACACTACTCATCAAGCAATACCCTCCAAAGTTCCTGTAGACAAGTGGGAGGGGGTTACCGGGCTGCAATTCGTCGCCCAAGCACATCCCACACAAGCTCTACTGGATTCAAGTCCGCTGAGTATGCTGGCCAACCCATACGGGTGATATTCTTCGATTGAAGGCATTCGTCTACAATGTTTGCATGGTGAGGACGGGCGTTGTCATCCATAAACAGAAATTCAGCACCCATGGCGCCCCGAAACAAGCGTACATGTTGTTCCAGAATGACATCCTGATAGATTTGGCTTGTCATGGTTCCAATTTGAGCATGCAGGTCAGTTCTGGAACCCCAAATACCCCCCCCAAACGAGCAATCCTGCACCACCGAAACGTTGTCGTTCAATGTTGTTCTTTTGGTGGTAACGGGTACCTGACACTCACCGTATGAAAGTCCGGCGAGAATCAGACTGCAAGCTAAACCAGGACTCGTCGAAAAACATCACACAAGACCACTGTTGTGGTGTCCACACAATGCATGCTCTCTACTCTAGGTTAATCGCAGGCGACAGTGAGTTGCGGTAAGTGGAGCTCATCTGACAGGCCTACGAGCATATAGACCAATGTGCCCTAAGCGTCTGTGCACGGTGTGCCTTGAAACTGTCGTATCGGTAGCTGAAGAGAGCTGACGAAAAAGGTCTGATGCTGTGCTCAGTTTGTTTCCTTTGTCAGTAACTGCCAAATTCCGGTCCACATTCGGCGTTGTAACTCGGGGACGACCTGTGCTGTAACATCTAATCACATTACCATCATCTTGGAAACGTTGCCAAAGCCCTGGAGATGACACTCTGGGCGATTCCAAGTTCCTCGGATACTTCCAGCTGGGTACGTCCACATTCCAGTCGTCCAATAATTCTACCCCGTAAAAAATCATCCAAATGTTTCCTTTGTGACATAACTATGCGGTTATAGCACTGAAAGGCTTTTAAAGCGCTTGTGAACAATTTTACTTTTCTTTGCCACCATTCCTTATATACCCTTCTCTTACACTCTCGTCATTGTGACATACTATCAGCGCCATCTGGTGGTTTCCTGTAATTTGCATATTCTTTTTCAAGATGTGTGTGATAATTCTACAGGTGAAATTTTTATTTTAGAGTTCAATTTCTGTGTGATTCGGAATTATCCTTAATTAATAGACATTAGTGTACTATGTACTAAGTTGAATATAGAAGCTATTCTGAATGGAAACTTAAACTTGTTTTGATTAAAGGGTAAACAAAATAAAACTCGAGCTATTTTCATAGCAGGTATATTTTTTAATGCACAAAAAATAAATTTATCGTAATGCCATTGAATGTACAATGTTTTTGGTTAATCCTTGAGGGGTATAAACAATCAAATGCGATGGTTTGCCAAACCTTGGACATGCATCATATAATTGGCCATGCAAAAAGGCAAGGGTTTTCTAAATCTAAGCCGCAAAATATCATTGTTTGACCTTGTGACTTATAATGGTCATAGCCAGTAGAGCACAAATGAATTTGTCAAGGGGGGGGGAGGGGTCCTGGGTCGAAAGTTCAGCATTCTTGTACCATGCTCCTTTTGATTTTGTCGATTTGGGGGAACAAAACACAGTAAAAAACTAATTTTTGAATAAATAGTTAGCATTAATTAATAAAATTAATCATAAATAACAAGTAATTAATTAAATTTTACGTACTATATACTTAGAATTATAATCAATCGGAAAAAAAATCAAGGGCTTTGGGGGGGTTGGACCCACCCCCCTTGTGTGCGCCACTGGTCATAGCAAATGCCAAGCAAATTAGAAATTTCAAACATTTGAATGGGTATGTGAGTCTGAAAGAATCATTGGGATCTGTGGTAGAAGTACAACTTTACCTTGAAATTTGCCGCTCAAAACAGTGGCCTCAAGAATATTGCCCATGATTTTTTATGAACAATCGCGTGCCCTTACATATTTTTAGCGCCTTTTTAACTAATTGCGATATTGGACGGAATTGTGAATTTAAAGCATTGTCGCGAATCCACTTGAACCCACATAAAAAATACCATCCAAATCGGTCCAGCCGTTTAGGAGGAGTTCAGTCACATACACACGCACAGAAGAATTATATACATAAAGATATATGCCGTATCGTGGCGAAATGATAATTTTTCCGATTCTGTAATTATTTTTTGTATGATTTTGATAGAAAAATTAGATTTTAATTTTAAAAACGGCGAAAATATCGGAAAATTCTAGCCTCTTTTTTTTTTCTTGCCGCGCATTAGCGGAATAAACAGCACACAGGGGTAAAACAATTATGCGTTTTAAAGTTTTTAATTAATATCATTTTAACTAATTGCGATATTGGACCGAATTGTGAATCCAAACCATTCTCGAATCCACTTGAATCTACACAAAAAAAATGCCATCAAAATCGGTCCAGCCGTTCAGGAGGAGTTCAGTCACACACACAAGCACAGAAGAATATATATATATACTAGCAAACCTGACAGACGTTGCCCTGTACACACATCTTAAATTCAAAAATGCCAAATCTTTATGAATAAGCTTTAACAATCTGAACCGTTTGGATGAAAATTCGTATTAAAAAGTTATTACAATATCTAACTTCATTACATTTATGGTTATCACAGTTAGATCAATCGATAATATTCAGAAATAGTTTGAAATAATAAAATAAAATATAAGCAACGTTAAACCAAATTACATTGATTTTTTTTAAGCTGAAAAAGAAACGACACAATCAAATAAACATCCAGAAATGTTTTGAAATAATCAAATAAAATGTAAGCAAAACAAAAATGACTGTTGGCAAATTAACAAATTAAAATCCATTTGTTGAAAAAAATGAGAAAATCACTTAAAAATTTAATCTTAAAAAAAAATCTAAAACGAATATCGAAAAAAACTCTTCGTAGAGCACATCATTAGGAAATATATAGTAATTATTTGCCAAGTTTTATACTTCTGAGTTGTTTAGATGTGAAACACACACAAAAACTGTTTCTCTTATTAGTATAGATTTCCGATAAAAAATAATTTTAAACAAAAAAAAGTTTAATAATGTGTGTAATCAATTAGCTACACAAATAGATTTGTAGATTAGGTCAATTGTTGATCAATGCACGTGTAATTAATATATTTTTAACTAATTGCGATATAGGACCAAATTTTGAATCTAAACCATTCTCGAATCCACTGGAACAGACAAAAAATTTCATCAAAATCGGTCCACCCGTTTAGGAGGAATTTAGTCACATAACACACGCACAGAAGATTTATATATATAAAGATTTCGGGATAACTACTACACATAAAATAATAAATAACAGACGATTAATGAAATGGTGGATTCATCTAGAACAGTGATTCTCAGGGTTATCTATATCGACACCCAGGGGACTATGACGACCTGCAAGGTTACATTTCAGAAAATGCAAAGTCGAATACATAATTTCATAGAGAATTTGATACTGAATTCAATACAAAAAACCAAATATTTGCAATGCAAAAAAAATGTTAATCTTCAATAATTATCCATATACATTACATACTGGTGATAGTAGTGGGTTTTCAGTACTTCGTAGGTATCAGCATTTATTTTTTATTACAGCTTCACATCGATCTTTAATTGAGCTGACGATACTTTTAAGTTCTTCCTTCGTTGTCTCTAATATTTCTCTCTGCTGTATTTATTTTAAGCCTAAATTTTACAAGCAACGTCGTTCCTTTTATTATAATGGTGATTTAATGGAAACTTGGTTGGCTATAGAGCCAACTTGGCATCATTTCTGGCGAGTTTGAAACCATAAGACTGCTTTTGGAAATTCCTGGAGAATACCATGATCTTTGACGTAAGCGGAATTTTTCCTAAAAAGTGCGAGCAGACTATAAATAGGGAGTCGCTAGCCGAAACTGCGTTAGCCGAATTACTTTTACTATTGAAGACTCGCCCAACTATTAGGAAAATTCAGTGCTTGTGAATAAAATTACTAACATACTTGTATCTCAAACACCGATAGCCGTGTGTGAGCGCTGTAGGTGGAATTTACTTTTTGTAAATGTTACTGTGTTGTATCCTGCATTTCTAAGGATTATTTTTCGACACTAAAATTTCATTGCTCCTGAGGAACGGTCCTGCTCTTTGAGACAGCATATAATCCTCAAACCACGATCTGCGTAACAATATCATAGTTTCATCGCACCATGTATCTTGTAATCATCTGTTGAATTAATGCACTCCTTTGCCTACTGAAGTCTTCTTGCGTTACTGTAAATATAGATATAAGGCTTTTTTTTTCATGGAATTCTACCTTTTAGTCTAACATCTGTTAACCTTCTCCTGATTATTCTTGAACTAACAGAAACACCAGCATCATTCAGACCACTTCTGATGGCAGTTTTGGTGACATTCTTCTATCTTTCAGACAATCTATTTTTCTGTCATCAACAAATGTAGTGCGCCTTTTTTTCCGTATTTTCCTGCTATGTTTCTTATTGAATTTTTCTCCTGATATCGTAAACTAAACATCCGGACTCCAGACGAAGTCACTGAACCAGCCCCCCCACGTGTCTTGCAATTTCAGCGTAGGAAAGACCAATTTTTGGTCCTTTGTCTTGTCTATCTGGCCATCTCTAATCTAACATTCCTGTCTTGGGGTGTCCAATCTACTCTTTTATTTGTTGCCATTACTTCTTGACTAAATATTATTGTTGCTCTGGCCAGGAAACAGTCCTCATGTAAATCCTAATAAGATTGTGGCACCGTTTGAAAACTCTTACCGAATGAGGCGCCCATCAAATAAACGTGAACTAATTGGGGCTATAATTGTTTTATGGCATCCTGTAATAACGAAGGAAAAGCAAAAGCTAACATCAACTCAAAGAAACATCATTGCGAAATTGTAATAAAAAATAAATAATGATACCTACTAAGTACTGATAACCCACTGCTATCACCAGTAGCTAATACACAAAGTCGTTCACACTTTATGGAAAAGATTTTGTAATTTTTTTTTCTCGTCTGCATTTTGACATAAAACTTTGGCAACTTCAGAATACTCCTCTGCTAATGTTTTCTTTTAATTGGAATGTAAAAGAAAACATTGTGAAAATGCTCCTAAAATTGATAGATGACCCGAAAGTTACGTGACTGCGCTTTCCAAGAAGATATATGCAAATCAACAAATAAAAAAGGGGTGTGAAAATCTCGATTATAGCATTTAAAAAAAAATTACTTATAATATACTTAATTTGAAAAGAAAAAAAAAACATCCGGCAGAAAGTATAACTAAAAACATGACCCCGAAACTTCCTCCTAAGACTGTTCAAAATCAGGCAACTATCAAGAAAGTGAAGTCTCTGATCGAAATACGGAATGTCTTCTGGAATTGTAATTAAAATCATTCTTAATGATTTAAAGTTAAAGAAGGTGTTTAAACCTAAAGTTCGTCTCCTTGTTAAAAAAGAAACCGAATTATTACTGAAAGAAAAGGAAAGTGTAGAAAATTATGTAAAAAACACCTGGCTGCTGAAAAAGGGAAATTTGGGGTAACACTCGATGCGATATGGGTATATTTAAGAGACTGTAGTAAAAGAAGATCGAATTTCTATTGCTCAACTGACGGGAATGACTTTACGAAATGTCAATCTACAGTGAAGTTCCCAAAGAGATTTATGATAATAGTTAAAGGATTTTCTAACAACGGCAAATTAAAAATTATCAAATATAAAGCCAAAATTAGTTCACACTCTATTATAAACAAAATAATTAAGAACCAATTCTTAAAGAAGAAATTCAAGCCTTAGATGGAAAGGACATTGATAAAGTTGAACTTTATATGGACAAAGCTTCTACTCACACGCCTAAGTCGATTCCTGCTATTTGACAAAGGAAGCATCAGAAACAGAAATAAGGTGTATCTCATTAAATGAAATACCTGTGAAATCACCTGACGCTTCTCCAATGGACTTTCGTTTATTGAAAGGAGCCTTAGGAAAACGGCATGCAAAAAAACTGAATGGGCTTTGGAAAACGGTTCAAGAGAAATGGAGTGAAATTGGCATGACAGCACTAAGAAAAAGTTGTTTTTTTTTCATTGATAATTCCACCTAGAGCTATTGTGAAGAAATATGGCTTCATATAGAGGCAAATTGCTGCAAAAAATACGGCATTTATGAATAAAAAATTAACCATTAAAATCGTTTCCATAAAGTGCGAACGACCTGTTTACATTGATAGTTATTGCAGGTTAATATACTTTTGTATTGCGAATATTTGATTTTTTTTATTCAATTCAGTATTAAGTTCTGTTTAAAATAATATAAACAGCTTTGCATTTTGTGAAACGTAACATTTTCTATAAACATCAACTTGAAAAATTTTTCCAAGTGTCCACAATTTTAGCCATCACCGTATAAGTAAACTATGTATTCAAAAATATCCAAATTATAATTTGATTTGTAACTGCTAACTGAAAATTAATGCAAATTTCTAAACGTTTGTTTCGCAAAATCGCTTTTGTGGAGTCAAATTATTGGCAAGGACTTCATATGAGCATTAATTCAATTTGCTCTTTTATCCCATTATTGCTGCTATTGACACTACACCTGAACAACAGCTTTTTGAAATTATCATGCATTCAAATCCCACTGTGAGTGATATATTTAATATTGACACAATCGTTGATTTTTAAAAATCTTTGGCTGTTGAAAAATTTTCCCGAAACTTACGTTTACTAATATTTATGTGTGAATTTAAGTATCCCTTCACAAAGTTAATGAAAAGAATTTTTCGCGACAAAATTCTGTAAGCTGATAAACCTTCAAAAAATTGAAATGAGAAAGAGAGCTGCTATTACTCATTCCCTTGTAATATTCTTGCGACCGCCGTATATCATTGTTTCTGACACTTCGTCTGAAAGCTTTGACACATGTTTATCATAAAAGTTTGAAAATAAGACTTACCCGATATAACTTTTACCCGAAAAAAAGTCAGAGGATGACCAAAACCCATCAAGCTAGATCAACCAATGTGGTGAAATACTAGAAATTGTGTGGAACTTGAATCGAGTTTTACACATATCATAATCTGCTCTCATTTCTAACGAAAAGTACACCACAACTTTCTAGATTGCGAAGGCGCGCTTTCTCTTTGCAAAGATTTAACTATAAAGCAATGTTCTGTTTCAAAAGTGTACCGTGCAGACTTGTCATCACGGATAGTGTGAACGCAATAAATAGGCTATAAATTATTATTTATTTAATTGTTTATCCAATGTCCATGCTTGGCTTCTTAACCATTTGACGCAGAGCCTCCTAGTGCCAACTGTCAACGTCGTCAGTCGGGTATTCATCGAGTCCAGTGCATTGGAGCAGGTGGTCGCCATCCATCCTGACATGGCCACAGAACGAGCAGGCCTCGTCAGCAGCTAGGCCAATCCAGTGGACGTGCACTCCCGAAAAAGTCATGTCCGGTGGTTAAAGCTGGTAAGAGCCTCAGCTCTCTCCAGGTGTCTCAGGATAGGACCCACACTTGCGAGGGTTTACCATGGCTTTCCAAGGTTATTGGTTTTTTTGAGTCAAGGCAGTATACTTGTCAATTTGTGTGGATGTAATGCTCTTTGGAGGGTCAAGGGGATTTCCGGTTGAGACGTCTCGGCTCCCTGCTGAGCTTTTTAATCAGCTATCTCATTGCTGGGGATCCCAACATCACTTGGAACCCACTGTAAAGTCACAATCTAGCCATACGAAATGAACTCCACAATTTTAGTTCGGCACTGAATTGTGTTAAGGCAGTCAGTTGGTGTGTTACTGCTTAAGGCTGAAATTGCAGCATGAGAATCGATGAAGACGACAACTTTTGCAGGAGCTAGGTCAGCATCTATTGTTGTAGTGGTTATAAATGTGAATGCACTAATTCTCTTTTACAGTTTAAATTTTATATACGTGAAATTTAACTTTAAATGTCATTTAGCTATAACTTATAAATATTAAATGTATTATTTTAATATCCTTTTGTAATAAATTTGAAATATTTTTAAATTCATTCTCAAAATATTAACGATTCGTTATTGAAGCTAAAGATAATATATATTTTTTAAATGTGAAACTAAAATTCATGTGCGGGTCAATTGATTGATTGAATATTAACGTCGCACTGTACAGCTACACGAGGGCTTTTGGCGAAGGACCAAGTAATTTTGAACCATGGTCAAGTGACGTGGACGACACCTGAGCTGGCACCCCCTCTCCTAACTACCACACCAACGGGAGGACGTTTCAGCTCTCGACAGATTTAACGTGCATCGCTGCCCTACACGGCGGGTCTTTAGTGATATTGGGCTCGAACTCGTGACAAGGCAAGCCACGGTCCGATACCTATACCACTCGGCTACCGCGGAACATATGCGGGTCAAACATGAATGTAAATATATGGTAGCGTGGCAGAAAAACAAGTAGTCCTTACAGAAAGCGTTATGATCTTTCGTTGCATTTTGTACTATAAATAAATTCACAATGACAAAGGATACTAAATATCATCCTAAAAACCACGCATTGCATGTAATAAATTTATGAGAAACTTGCTGAGGTTGTCTGTAACGCTTGTTTTCTGTTCTTTTCCTTTTTTGAGACGCTACTTTGAATTATTAGGACATCAATATGTCTGATTTTCTTCAAGAGAAACACAAGTTTGTCTATGATATCTTAAAATGATACTCATAAAGAATATTTTTATTCCTTTCCTATCTTATCTTTAACACAGAATGCGTTCCGAGATTCATGAAGTTCATAGCATCGTTCATGAGCAAAATCTTTCATCTTTTTGGATCAGGAAACTTGGTTCCAACATCCGATCGCAAACTGTCACCTTAGTATATATTTAAACACAAAACATTCTCTTTTTTTTAGATTTTCGTGTACAAGACGGAACTGCGCTTTATTGTAGATCAATGGTGGTCAACTCTTTTGGGAAGAGTGCCACTATTTAATAAAAAATGATTAAATGTGCCACTTCCAACAAATGTGGAAAAGTGAAAAAATTTTACTTATAAGCTTATATATTATGGGATTTTTACTCAAATAGCGCATTTTTTAATGCAAGGCTATGTAGTCGAAATTTAAAAATAATATGGTAAATAAGACGAAAGTACAAACCTGGGTTTTTTATTGTAATAAACTTTTAACAAGTTCAATGGATTAGGTTAAGCATAAAATAAAAAAGTGTAACTCTTGAATAATTTAATTCTAAATATTGATTAAATGCTCAATTACTTGAGTAGTTTTTGAATTACTACTTTTTCTTTACCAAGTCATTTATATTAGGATTAGCTCTTACAGATGCCTACAAAATTATTTTGTTAAAGCTACACATCAGCTAGTTCTGTGTGACATTTATTTTATGTTCATAGCAGAAAACGTTTATTACCAACATATTTTAATCTAAATTTTGAGGGTTTTTTGCATGAGACAACTCCACTTCAATAAAATTGTTAAAAATGGTTATTTATTATCTTTCCGAAAATTGCTTGATTTTTCAGTAAGTCTTCACGTGCTACTGTAACAAATCCAAGTGGCACGCGTTGCCTTGGGTTGGCAGCCCCTGTTGTAGATAGTCTCTAAGCGAGGAGTGGCCAGCCTTTTGGGGAGAGTGCCACCATCCGATAAAAAAAATCCTGCGTGCCACTTCCAACTTTTCCATTGGAAAAAAAATGAAAAGGTCAAAAATTGTTCCCTACAGGCATATT
This sequence comes from Trichonephila clavipes, assembly GCA_019973935.1. Classification (NCBI taxonomy): domain Eukaryota; kingdom Metazoa; phylum Arthropoda; class Arachnida; order Araneae; family Nephilidae; genus Trichonephila; species Trichonephila clavipes. The sequence continues at coordinate 36,856 of BMAU01018997.1, forward strand.
CTTATTATGGAATTTTTTACTCACATAGAATATTTTTTATGCAAGTCTTACAGAGAAATTAAGTGAAAAGATCAGCATTTTTTTAATCATCATGAAAATCGTCAAAATAATTGAATATCCTGCAAAATGGATATTAATTTTTTAAATATATCATAGCTCACAGCATTACTATGATAGATGGTTACTGCATTAATGTGAAGTAAGTTAATCTTTTTTCTCCCAAATTAAAACGAAACACACAACTAATATTATAAAAAAATTAAGTTACTTCCTACTTAGATAAACAAAGAAAAATTTTATTTTTGTTACTTTTAATTAAACAGTTTCAATTAATATAAAATTTTTAGTTTTGATCCAAATCGCTAAGAATGAAACCAACATGAGTGTATATGTATTTCTTTAAATAATTAAAAATTCAGTTAATTTTAATTATAATTAAATTATCATATGGTCACACCCAAAACAATCGCGTTTTGAAAATTTCAGCTCAAATGAGCACTTTAAAATGAGAGAAAAAAACCTTTTCAAATTTTGACGCAAGTCACCAAAAAGGATGCCAATGTGTCTGTATTTGTAATTCTTTGAATAATTAGTTTTAATCAATTAACTTTCATTAATCGTAATTAAATTACTGTATTGTCATCCACAATAGTCGTGAAAATAAAATTTCATCTCAATTGAGCGCATTAAAATGTACTTTATTAACGATTGAAAATTTGAACAAGATAAATATATAGAGTGTGAGCTAATAGTAGGAATTGGAAAAGCAAAAGTTCTTTCACAAAAGAATATAAATGTGATCAATTAAATAAAATACAATCTTTTCCTTATAATAATAAATTTAAATTACTTAAATGTCACATAGTATCGGTAAGAAAAGCTTAAACCCATAGCCAATCTTAAGTCTTGAGTAGCAGACACTCACTGGGCAAACTTCATTGTTTTCTTCCAAATATTTTAAAACACACTCCCTTAAATTCCAAAATCTCGCGAGCTCATTTCCTTTGGAAAGCCAGCACACAGAGAAATGAAAGAGTATTTTCTACATCAGAGGTTTCCGAAATTTTTCGTCTCATAGAACCCTTGTCATGTTTTTCGGTTTGGGGTTGACCCCTGCTTACCAAATATTGAATTTTTGCAAATTTACCAATTTAAATGTCCTTTTGACAACTGGTATAGATTTTACTTTAAAGATTTAAATTTGTAACTGTGAAGTGAATTAGTCTTTCAAACTTAAGAACATGTTAATTAAAATTTAATCAATACATAAAATAACTGAGCAACAAACAAGTGCTTTTAAAGGAAGGAAAAAATCTGGTGCTTCAGTAACAATTTTTGAAAATTTGGAATCAATCGTGTTAGGTTTAACCCTTAATCTCCTCGGTTAGTATTGTCCAGACCTTATTTCTCTCTTTTTCTTTTGGAGATTGGCAACCACAATGAAACTCCTTCTCACTAAGAAAAGAAATTAAAAATTTTCTCACAAAATTCCAAAATTCGTGATAAATAACAGATATGCCCTTTTAAAGCCGAAATTGCGGACATGATCCTTGTTTTAATCAAATTTATGCTGTCCCCTTGTAACTGGAAATTAACCTTATTAAATAAAATAATTAAATAAATAAAATCTGCTCTCCACTAAATTTTCTTTTAAACTTAAAATCATGATTTGGTTTAATGAGAGCCACCATCATAGACCCCAATTTACATCTCATGGCCCCCCAAATTTTTTTTCGCTGACGTGGACCAGTTTCAGGTCGTCATAAGACCCTGGAGGTCTATAGACCACACTTTGGGAATCTGTTGTACATTATAAATTCCTACCATAATTCAGTTAAGTATATTTTTAAAATAATTTTTCATGTTTTTTTGTCTGAGACAACCATACTTCAACAAAACTGTAAAAAAATTGGTATTGACTACTATCACTCCAAATTTTTTAATTTATTCAAAAAGTCTTCGCATGCCACGGTTACAACTCAGGTGTGCCACCCCTGCTCTAAGCCAATGCAAAGATACCCTTTCCACTCTGGAAAAGTTGGATACCCAAACTACTGAAATTTAAAATATCAACAATCAACTACTCTCAGGTTTATTTCTTCATTTGTCCGGTTTCGTAACGGCCGAAAATTGTCAGAGAAATTTCATGTAATTTTATTATTCTCGGAAAAATCTTACTGCAACTGATTCCGCACGCGCGGATTAGCAGAGTGGTATATTCACGCTATATAGCGAGCAACTAACGAAAGTTGTAAGAAGCTTACGAAGAGCAAACGTAGTTGCGCCACTGACTCCTACTCATCTCTCACCAAATCAAAAGTGGAAAACCATTGTCAAATCCTTTTAATATCTATTGCTTTTAATCCTTGTGTGTATCAGAGCTCTCAATCAGCTTAACTCTGATAACTTCTCAGGCATTCTAGATCTAAATTTGAACACTAATTTAATGAAGGCAAAAATACACCCCTTCCACACACATACCCATGTGAATATTAACGTGCACTCTGTTCAGGAGGGTTTTTGGCAACGGACCTCATAATTTTGAACCATGGTCAAGTGACGAGGATGACACCTGAGCTAGCGCCCACTCTCCTAACTATGCAACACACCAATGGGAGGAGATTTCAGCTCTTGACAGTTTTAACTTGCCCCTACACGACGGGTCTTCAGCGGTACTAGGCTCGAACTCATGACACGCTGATCCCGAGCCCGTTTCCTTGACTACTAGGCTACCGCGGCCACACATACTCAGTGAGAGAGAGACATTGAAGCTTTATCAACCTCATGGTTTAAGGAGGTGATACTAGATCTGCAAGCCGCAAGTGGAATGCAGGACCTTTCTGAGTGGTTCGTTGCCTTAACAAAATCGATTATTTAAGAACAATCCATTAAAAATTAGCGAGAAATTCTATCAATCCAGTAATCAAATATATAAATTTTGTTGCCAATGTCATGTTGGCACAAAATACGAGATAATTTTTTTTTTTTTTTGTAATTGTGACGGATAGTGACAAATAACAGAGAAGTAGCTACCATTTCACAAGTGAAACTAATTTTTTAATTAACCCTCATGCGCAAATATGTTTAGAATATATCTTGTTTCAGAGAGATCTTGCCTATTTTTTAGAAAAAAAAAATGGATTAAGAACTTGTTTGATTTGTGTGAAAATGTTATATTTAGAAAACATAATTTTGCTCGTCAATGTATCACTTAGCACAAATCTCTCAAAGGTTCTTTTTCTTGACAATCTTTTTCAAAGCTAGATAATTTGGCTTTCTAAGAAAAATCTTTGCAATAACAAAATATTTTGTCGGTGTCACAAAATGCAAAGGTAACAAAAGCATCATATAAAATTTGTTACATTACATATATTGATATCTGTATGAAATTGTAAAGGATAGACATAAATGGATACAGAAATTGTTAGTATTTCTTAAATTTTCTTCATTTTTAATGTTCTTGATCTTTGTGTCCCCGCCCCCATTGTTCCCAATGTTGCAGCCTGCATGAAATAGTTGCCATATATATGCGGCCCAGTGAAAAAAAAATTTTGAGCACTCTGTGATTTAAGGGATTTCTCTCAAAATTCCACATTTGAGATTCTGTGATAACTGCCTTTAGTATCGGGATGAATTCCCAAAGCCACTGGGAGGTTATATGCAATTGGTCCTTATTTTAATTTAAGGTGAATACTTGGGACTCAAAACTGACATCGTGAATTATCTGCTGGAGTGAAGGGATTACATGCATGGATTGGCCATTGTTTTCTCCCCCTAACTTAATCTCATTACACCGTTCTCAAGGTGTCACACTGCAATGCTCTGTGATGATTACCCCAAGAAAAGCACGCAGTAAACTCTTCGAGATCTTTTTTCACTTTTAACTTCGTACTTAAATTTTGGGAGTGAGTTGTAGTTCCAAAAAACAACCTTCCTAAAGAAATATTTAAATGGCCCATTAATGGATGATAAAGGTGACATGCCCAGTTTCTTATTTTAAAAAAACATCGTTTTCCTACAGTATATGTATATTAAAAGTAATTGAATAAGTTTTTCAGTCTGTACAAAAAGGAAGAAATTAAACAACTGACATTTAACGAAACGTGTTATTCATGATTTTACACATTAAATAGTCCCAAAATGAAAATGTTAATTCGATGAAATGTATTGTACAATTCAATAAAACAAACTTTAAGTCTGAAGTTTTCATGCAAATTTCAGTTTCTGACTTCCTGTTTGCAAACAACTTATGATGTAGCAAAATATTTAGCTTTCAAAAATTTAAAAGATTTTCCTCACATTTCACTATAAAAATATCTTTTAAAGTAGCAATGAAAGGTAGTCATACATTTCAATTCACACGGCTCTGTATGAAAACATCTGGAAGAAACCAGAATATAAAAAAAAAACTAATGAATTATCGAAATAAAAATATATATCTTTAACACAAAAACAATTATGCCTCTTTTTTTACACTTGTTTCAAAACACCTTTTAGAAATACAGACAAATCACAAAATATTCATATTTAAAAGATTTTAACAAATACCCCTGATTTATGAATAATTTTTAGATTTTTTACATAAACTTACATTCATTTTTCATTTAATGTTACACGAAAATATAGTGCATATAACTTTAAAAATAGTTTAACTTTATTCCTTTAAAAACAAATAAATCCATATTTTACTATATTTTGTTTCCTCATTTGAAAATACATCAGTCATAATCAAATAAACAAAAAATTTAATTTTCCTAATTATCTTATTACAAGAATACAAAGCTAAGGATAAGAAAAAAAAATATCACTAAGTCTCTATTAAAATATTGTAAAATATCCAGTTATACTGACTTTTGGACTAATGCATTTGCAAGGGTTTGTTTTAATAATTTATTACAAAAGCATAAGTCACTACTATAAGTCCACAACTGAGATTCTTCATTGGTTTTAAAAATAAGAAACATGTTTTAACAATGCAGAGAACACAATATTGTACATTTCACATACATCAGACATTTCCTATGAATACAAAAATGTACATTAAATGAGCAGTTTCAGAAAACTCGTAGGCTTCACAAACATAAAGCTTTTCAATTAGTATGAATATATAAATGTACCTTTAAATTACTTTTTACAGAGAAAGTCTTGTTGTATATTTCACAAACGTAAGGCTTTTCCTTGGCATAAATATGCAAATGTACTTTTAAATTACCACTCAGAGAGAAAGTGTTGTTGCGTATTTCACAAATATAAGGTTTTTCCTTTACATGAATACGTAAATGTTGTTTCAAAGTTAAGAGTTCCTTGTTGCCTTTATTGTATATTGTTATTGAAAAGCCCTTGTTGTATATTGAACAAACATGAAGCTTTTCCTCCATTTGAATACACAAATGCTTTTTTGAATCAGTACTTCAATAGAAAGACTTGTTGCATATTTCTCAAATATGCAGATTTTCCTTTGTATGAATAGGTAAATGGTTTTTTAAAGAACGACTTTGAGAGAAAGCTTTGCTGCATATTTCACAAACATGAGGCTTTTCCTTGGTATGAATATGTAAATGGTTTTTTAAAGTAAAACTTCGAGAGAAAGCCTTGTTGCACATTTCACAAACGTAAGGCTTTTCTTTTGTATGAACACGTAAATGAGTTTTTAAATTACTGCTTTGAGAGAAAGCCTTGTTGCACATTTCACAAACGTAAGGCTTTTCTTTTGTATGAACACGTAAATGTGTTTTTAAATCACTGCTTCGAGAGAAAGGCTTGTTGCATACTTCACAAACATAGGCTTTTGAATACACATATGTTGTTTTTGTATGAATACAAACATATGCTTTTTTGTTTAAATGGTTAGTTTGAGAGAAAGCCTTGTTGCATATTTCACAAACATGAGGCTTTTCCTTTGTATGAAACACAAATGTTTTTTAAATTACTAGCTTTGAGAGAAAGCCTTGTTGCATATTTCACAAACATGAGGCTTTTCCTTTGTATGAAACACATAAATGTACTTTTAAATTAAATGCTTTGAGAGAAAGCCTTGTTGCATATTTCACAAACATAAGGCTTTTCCTTTGTATGAATACACGTAAATGTACTTTTAAATGGCCACTGCTTTGAGAGAAAACTTGTTGCATATTTCACAAACCTGAGGCTTTTCCTTTGTATGAACACGTAAATGTGCTTTTAAATTACTGCTTTGAGAGAAAGCCTTGTTGCATATTTCACAAACATAAGGCTTTTCCTTTGTATGAACACGTAAATGTGTTTTTAAATCACTGCTTTGAGAGAATGCCTTGCTGCATATTTCACAAACATGAGAGAAAGGCTTTTCCTTTTTGTATGAACACGTAAATGTGTTTTTAAATACTGCTTTGAGAGAAAGACTTGTTGCACATTTCACAAACATAAGGCTTTTCCTTTGTATGAACACGTAAATGTGCTTTTAAAGCACTGCTTTTTTGAGAGAAAGTCTTGTTGCATATTTCACAAACATAAGGCTTTTCCTTTTTGTATGAAACACATATGTTTTTAAATCACTTTGAGAGAAAGCCTTGTTGCATATTTCACAAACATGAGGCTTTTCCTTTGTATGAACACGTAAATGTGTTTTTAAATCACTGCTTTGAGAGAAAGGCTTGTTGCACACTTCACAAACATAAGGCTTTTCCTTTTATAAATATAAATGCTTTTAAAGCTTTTAAATGATTTGAGAGAAAGCCTTGTTGCATATTTCACAAACATAAGGCTTTTCCTTTGTATGAAAACGTAAATGAGTTTTTAAATGACTGCTTTGAGAGAAAGCCTTGTTGCATATTTCACAAACATGAGGCTTTTCCTTTGTATGAACACGTAAATGTGCTTTTAAATTACTGCTTTGAGAGAAAGCCTTGTTGCACATTTCACAAACGTAAGGCTTTTCCTTTGTATGAAAAAGTAAATGTGTTTTTAAATCACTGCTTTGAGAGAAAGGCTTGTTGCACAATTCACAAACATAAGGCTTTTCCTTGGTATGAACACGTAAACTTTTTGAGAGAGTGAAAGCTTGTTGCATACTTCACAAACATAGGCTTTTCCTTTGTATGAATACAAATGTTCTTTTAAATTACTGCTTTAGAGAGAAAGCCTTGTTGCATATTTCACAAACATGGGGCTTTTCTTTGTATGAATTAGTAAATGGATTTTCAAAGTACTGTTTTGAGTGAAAGCCTTGTTACATATTTCACAAACATGAGGCTCTTTATTAGAAATAAATAGTCTTGATTTATCATAGAGAGAGGCCATTTTGATAATTTCACAAATACAAGATTTTTCTCAGATGAGACTACATAAATGTCTCTTTAAAATCTACAATGAAGACAATGGGTCTTGTACTCTTGTTCAGAATATCAAATTACAATTCTGCAAAAGAAAAAAAATGACTTCTTGAATATCTTGTTGAATATGCAAGCAAAATTTTTAATTTACATTAAAATTTATGAAGAAAATTTGGCTGGATATCACAGTTTACCATAAAATGAAGAATCGTCCAAGAAATTTTATTTTGATATCAGGCAAGTTTAGTTGGCTTTTAAATAGCATTTTTGTTGAAAAGATCAAGATTTAAAACGAACATTAAATTATCATTACTAAAAATATACCAAAATAATATTTTATAATTACCACCTGGTCAACAAAAACATTATAAGGAACTAAAGGAATATCATGATTCAATATGAATACCTATTTGGAGAAGAAATCAAATGGGGTATGTATAGAATCATAGTTCTCAAAAATCAATTAACATGCAAAATTTAAAAGGGAGGGGAAGTATTACACGGCCTTTATTTTATTTGTGTTTGATTATTAATCTCTTAACTGCCATCGACGTACGCAACCATCTAGCTCAACCGGTGTGTTGAGTACGCAAGATATATATATATATATATATATACGACGTTCTGTGATATAATTTTCTTTGTGCTGCTATCAGTAAAACTATTCTGAAGGCTTTTGAATGCAATAAAATAACCTTGACAGTTTTTTGCGAAGAATTTACTTATTTTAGAGAAAAATTTGCTTATTTGTGCCTTTTCCTTTTCCCCAATACACTGAACACGCGTACCTATGTTAAAAAATGGTGAAATTTAATCAGCAATTAAGGGATTCATTTGAATTATTTTTGATTAAAATTAAAAAGAAAACTATTGTGATGCAAAACATATTTCTAACCATTATAATAGTATATCACACACAGAAGATTTTTAAAATTACAAAGATATTTCAATAAAGAGAATTTTTACAATTTTCCTAAGGTTTTAAATTTAGAAAAACACTACCCAACATTTGTTTGATTGCCATTTTTCTATGAACAGAATAATATACATAGAAGAATTCATGCGAGAATTAGCAAACATGGTTACAAGAAGAAAACATATACATTGATATTTCATCACTGAATAAATTTAATAACTTTACCTAGGGAATGAAGAGGCCACATGACAGTAAAACAGTCATAGTTGCAACATTCTCACATTCTAAAAGTTGAATCACAGTCAACCACAATGAGTTTGCATCCAAGTTTGAAGGCCTATAGGAAATAGCTCTCACCTTGCTTCAAAGAGTGATGTACATAAGTAATCTATGAATTAAGAAAATAAAATATGTTATTTGATTATATTAGTCTTATCTCGGTTACAATGGTAATTTCAATCAGAAAAAGTGAAATATTCTTTAATGCTTTTTCAAATTCCATTTTATGACATTTTTAAATGAAGCCTACTTTATTCTTGATAAGCACTGTAGTAAAAGGTGATGGACCTCAAAAATACAACTATGCTCAAATGATAAATGCAATTTCTCATCTGTATATCAAAGGCCAATTTCAATCAATAAGCAACACACATTATAGGAATCAGAGCAAGTAATTCATTTATTATTGTTGAAATACAATTCCAATAAATTAAGCTCTCTAGAAAGAGTAAGATTCAAAATTACTTCAGGGATCATCCTATTAATGGCTTATGAATACCATAGGTGTGCCTCAGCAAATAAAAAAAAAATTTTATGCTTTACAGCCACCTTTTAAATGTAATATTTTCATTGACAAGGAAAGAAAAATGTTTAATTTCATTATACTCTGGAGGGAAAATAAAATTTTTCATGTTACTCTGCAACATTACTTCTCATACTAAAAAAATAATCACCTTATTTGCATAGGCTTTACATTGTTTTATTTGTCCAATTACACTGTGAAAAAATGATACTGCTTCTTGCAATAAAAGTTCACAACCCTGAATGATTTTAAAGTGCTAAACAAGAATATTAAAAGAAAGCAGATGGGCTCTTGTTGCAGAGATATTTGTGTTATAAAGGTGCTGATATAATGCAATAGATATAAAGGTGCTGATATAATGCAATAGATGCCTTATAATAAATAACATTTCATTACATTATTTTATACTTTATTTTCAATATATTTAAATAAATATCATCCCATATACATCACATTAATGTTTTAACATCGTAGTAAAATACTCCCTTAATATGTTAGAATTTAATAAGAAAAATACATGCTTATGAAAAATGATTATGTCATATAGCATCACCTCTGAAACATTTATCGAATATCCTAACACAGAGGTGGAGAACCTTTTTATCACTAGAGGCTGCATAGGTTGATGTACCTATAAATGTGACTTTTATAAAATTATTATACTTTTTGTATTAACATTAAGTAAAAACATTTTTAAGTCAATTCCTACTTAGATAAACAAAGAAAATTTTTATTTTAGCTACTTTTTATTAAATAGCTACAATTAATATAAATACGTATACACATGACAGAATAACAACATTAAGTGGTAATTAATTTTTATTAATTATCATTAAAGTGTCATATTGTCATCCAAAACAATCGTGTACGAGGTATGTAAATTTAAGTAATGAGACTGGTAGCGTAGTGTTTGATCTGGCAACACTGGGGAAGTGGGACATGGAAGGGAGGTAGGGTAAGTATGTGATGCTTCATCAGTATGAGTTTGAAGTCACTGAGTCAAGTTAATTGTCTGTAGTAATTTGTTTAGTGAAACAGGTTTTTGTGTGTTCTGAAATGAGTGACAATTTCGAGCAATGATGTGCTATCAAGTTTTGCTTCAGACTTGGACACAACGCAACGGAAACATTTGCAAAACTTCAGCAAGCCTATGGAGACAGTGTTTTGTCAAGGGTCCAGGTTTTTCGGTGGTTTAAGGCATTTTCAGAAGGAAGAGAGTCAAATGAAGATGAACCTCGCAGCGGAAGGCACTCAGTTTCAAAAACCGCTGAAAATGTCATTAGAGTCTCGGATCTTGTGCGTTCAGATTGTCGCTTAACAGTCAGAATTATTGGGGAAGAGTTGAATTTGAATCACACCACTGTTCATCAGATTTTGACCAATTAATTGAAGATGAGAAAGATCTGCGCCAAAATGGTTCGAAAAACATTTCTCAGTGAACCGTTTCTTGGTCAGTAAAAACATTCCTGTTGCTCCTCAGCCCCCTTATTCGCCCGACTTGAGTCCTTGTGACTTTTTCCTCTTTCCGAAACTGAAGAATCACCCCAAGGGACAACATTTTGGGACAAAGGAAAACATTCAAACGGCTGTAACCGACCAGCTGAAGGCTATTCCAATATCCGAGTTCCACCAGTGCTATGAGGAGTGGAAGAAACGTCTCCAGCGCTGTGTGGCTTCAGAAGGCAGTTACTTTGAAGGAGACAATGTTGAATTGTAAGTTTATTGGAATAAACAAGTGAAAAAAAAAAACAGTCTCATTATTTAATTTACATACCTCGTATATAAAATTTCAGTTCAACTGAATGCTAAAACGTGAGAAAAAACCTTTTCAAATTTTGACACAAGTGGCTAAGTCGCCAACGTGGCTGTATTTGCAATTCTTTAAATAATTAATTTTAATCAATATATTTTTATTAATTATAATTAAATTATTGTATTGTCATCCAAAATGAGATCATGCACATAAAATTTCAGCTCCATTGAGCGCTTTAAAATGTATTTTATTAATGATTGAAAATTCCAAGATAAATAAATAAACAAACAAATATATAGAGAGTGTGAGTCAATAGTAGGAATTGAAAAATTAAATCCTTCTTCATTTACTATTTAACATAAAAAGTTACAAGAGAAAATATTTTTGTATTTACAAAAGTGTAACACATTTTGTTATTACACATGTTTTTTTTTAGAAATTATTAAAATTCATAGATACTGCAATAATTTTAAAATTTCAATGTTGGTATTTTTACTTATCGAAGCTTAGATAAATTTAAAATTTAATGAGCCACATATTTGAGTACCACTTCAAAGAAAGATATCAAAGTACAATTGTTTTTTAATAATTTTAACATTATAAAGAAATATAATAGAAAAATATAACTGACATAAGAATAATTCCTAATATAATTTTAAAATCCCCATTGGAAAATACATACACATACATTCATGCTGTTCTTTATTTGAAAATTGCTGCAATCTATCACTGATTATTTTAGCATAACAGATGAGGGGGATCTTGATGCGTCACATTATTCAACTCAAGCTTCAAGGTCAACATGGTGTAAATCTTGAGCATGGTGATGACTTTTCATGTTTCGATAAAAAGTTCTACAGATAAAATTACTTCAGTTGAACTGAATTATCTTGTTCGAGATTTGGGTTTGCCCAAAATAAAGTAAAGGTATCTATCTATCTTAAGACTTTAAAAATGGAATCCTCTCGAAGAAAATATCCAGGTGACTTTTGATTCACATACGTCATCTGCTCTTTGAATTCCTCCAGAAAATAAGTAGAAGGTCTTGAGTTCTACCACTGACAGTGACGACTTTCTAAAAGAATTTTGTACTGCACATTAGCCCAATGAGAATGGTGGAAGTTTGTAGATATTACGAAACTGAGAAATTTTGAAAATGGTTTTGCTCAATAATGGGAACAAGTTACCACCCATACCTGTCGTACCTGCTGTCTACATTAAAGACCGTGGGTAGCCTAGTGGTTAGAGCATCGGACTCCAGACCGTAAGGCCTAGGTTCGATGCCACCAAATACCCTCAGAGTACACGCTCGTTAAATCAGTGGGTCCGAAAGTCTTGTGCACTGAATCACGAGTGTAGGGGACTGGAGAATATTTCCCTCCCCTTCAGTTCCTTGTCTAAATTGTGGAGGTGGAGATAGGTGGTGTCAACATCTATCGTCCCTTCGGGGAATTTCGCTGAGTTAAATCGTACTGTCACCTGTATGGTGCTCCAGATCAACGGCAGGCGTACTTCTTGCCCCTTGCCGCGATGAATTTTGTGGGCCTCGTTCAGACGCCAGACAGGTGGCATTAACCACAACACACAGCACATTAAACAAACTTACCACAATCGAAAATAGCTTTTGGAGATGTGTGTGTGTGTGATTTACTATGGTAGTAAAGTTGGCCCATATCTGTTGACCTGAAGGTAGAGTAATTGTTGAAGGGCTTGCAGATAAAATAAACAATTTATTGTTATTTTCTTTCTGTGTGGAACAGCAGAGCAACTGTTTTGCCCTGCATCAAGAAAAATTGGCCTCAGAGAGCATCCTTTAACACTTGAGAAATTCATCTAAGCAAAACCACATAAAATCATCATTCCTTCTTCATGCATCAAACTTGGCCTTGCAAAAAATTCTCTAAAAGCCATAGATGAGAATGGACCAAAATTTCACAAAAAATTTCCTCAACCAAGTACAGCAAAGAATAAAAAATGAATTTTGTAAAGCCTCAGTAAAAAGCTTTTCAAAGATCCCAAGTTTCGGAAACTTCTTTACAGGTTCTTAGGTTCAATTAAATAGCAATAAACTTTCCAGCAAATGACAAAGATGAAAACTACAAGGATTTGGTTGAGGAAATATTGGTCTTGTATCAGGATTTTGGCTGCACTATGTCCTTCAAGATCCCTTTTATGTAATCTCGCTTGGATTTCTTCACTGAAGTTTGGGGATAGGTCAGTAATGAGCACCACAAATATTTTCATCATGGTAATTCCTGAACATAGAATAACAATACCAGGGTAATTAGTGAATGGAAATTTTAGCTCATTACCGTTGAACACTCGCCAGAGATGCTTCTCACATCCATTATAAAGAATAGAAAAAAAAATTAAAAGTCCAAAACAGATTAATGTATTCCTAACATGCATTGTGATATACATACACATATACTTTTCTAAACTAAGTATACTAATTACAAAAAAATGTAGCCAAATCAGCTTTTTCTCACTGTAATTTTTGTGTTCTGCACTATTAATTCTTTATGAGTTGATTATATTCACCATGAAAGCAAAGACTTTTTCAAAATTTGTTGCCCAGTTTTATTGTGTGTAATTTTCTACAAAACTTCCAGCAAATTTGACTGCTAGTGGATGTAGTGCTACATTGTTTTTTTTTCCCCAACATGGAGATTGCCTACCAGTCTTTTTTTTATAATCCTGTTTGTTGCCTAGTTGTGTGAATGATAGAGATGATATTTATATAAATTACTTTTTTAATTACATCTATTAGGAATATAATTTATTTTCGAAACTTCCTGGAAGTCAGCCCTTTTTCAATTATTTTATCTAAGTAACTCTATGTATCAGTTTGTAGTATTTTTTAAATAATATTGAATATAACTTTCAGTATTATTACAATGAAATAATCTTTGCACAACATTACACACCAAAATTTTTAAATTGTAATATTTTCCACTGATGCATGAAGAACACAATGCTGATGTCGTCGAAAATTCTCCTTTTAGTATATACAAAACGTAGTATTGGAGAATTACGAATCATAGTATTTCACAGCTGATACATTTTGCAAAATTTTCAACAGAACATTAAATTTAAGCAGCTAAACAATTTGCTGCATGATCTCGAATGGCCACTCAAGTAATGCATTTTTTGTTGAAGAGAAATAAAAAATTTATTTAGTTTTGTTTCAAAGATAAATGTTTCTAACCTAACTAAATTTAAATCTCATGTTTTCTGTTTACTAAAACTAATATTTCTTCCATATCATTAAAAAAGCTTTATAAGATTTAAAATTTATGTATTTTAACTTCAGTTTTATAAATAATTTTTAGTCCATTTAACCTCTTATATTGTAACGCAAAAAACTAAACAAAAGAATATTTTCTGGTTTTCGAAGAAACAGTAAAACGGACAAATTAAACCGATTTACTAGCCACTATTTTTTTTTTTTTTTTGCAATAATAAAAATAAACTTTGTTTCCTAACTCAAACAGGGTGAAAAGCAAAAGAAAGAAATTCTTTGGATACAAACATTGCACTCCCACTCAATTTACTTAACCTCGTTATACGTCATACAATAAAATTTAAACATACTGAAGGGTAAATTTAAGAAATCTCTATTTCTGTTTTTATAAATATAATTTTATAAAATGGCTTAAAAAATTTTCAATTTTTAAAATATTATGAACACTTTTATAGTAAACGAAGCTCAATGGTGCACGAGACCATGAGGGCCAAAGCCTACAGTGCCCATCTCAGTTTTCATGACCTTGGACACTGAGGTGCATGAGCAGATGTTCCTGTCATGCGGTCAGTCTGAGGCAAAGCTCCCAGTGTTTCGTTCCGAAGCCAGCTTGGAACTCATTTATCAACCTGCGAAAGAACGAAGGGCTGAGTCAAAATTGTCCAGTCCGTGGTTTGAAGAACTGATCAAAATGGGCAATAATTGAGATCTTAAAGTAAAGTTTAAAAACGGGTTCGCAATTTTGGCTTTAAAAAGACATGCCAGCTATTTCTCCCAAATTATGGAGTATTTAATTGCTCTACCAAGTGAAAAGGAGTTTCAGTGTGGTTACTAAGCTCTAAAATAAAAGAAAAAAAAAGACTGGATACTATAAAAACCGAGGAGATTTCGGGTTATACCTGACGAGATTGATGCCAAATGTTGAAAATTAGTTATTGAAGCACCAGGTTCATCCTTCACTTAAAAAATTTGCTCAATTTGTGTCAATTAAATTTTAATTTCATTACCATGTGTTTCTTAAGTTTTAAACACTATACTTCCCTACAGTTAGACATTTAAATCTTTCAGATTTAAGTATCTTAAAAAGTAAGTAGTTCTATAACAGCAGTCAAAAAGACATTTAAGTTGATAATTTATAAAAGTTCTATATTAGGTAAGCAGGGGTGACCCCCAAACCAAAAAACATGGCAAGGGGTCTACGAGATGAAAAGTTTGAAAACATCTGGTTTATTGTAACAAATATAAGTTTTATTTTCTGCTTCGACCCATTGGTGAGAACTTTTAAATCGTGAAATTAAACCGAAATTTACCTTAAAAAGTTTGTCAGACCAAATGATCTTGTCTTTATGACACTGTTGAAGCCTTAAAAGATAATTATGGTAATATGAATATTCTTAAGACATTTAGTGACAGTGAAATGAGAAAATTGATTTTAGAAAAGAGGCAGTAAATTTATTTAATAAATTAACAAAATTTGAAACTGCCATATTAATTATATTTTGGGAAGAAATTTTACAAAGATTTAATTCAGTTATTAAAAAATTACAGGCTCCTGGTTTGGACATCTGTGTATGAAGGTTTTAAGTTAATTATGTCATTTAAAACGTTTATAAGCAATGTAGGACATGAATCACTAAAGGAGTATCAAGATGCAACCAAAAAATTAAGTCCTAGTATAGAAGCAGAACATAGCGAAATGAACAAGAGATGGGTTATTTCAAAATTTACAGATAAACCCACAGAAAAAGCTGTGTATGGGATAGAAAAATTTAAAAGAGACATGTTTATTGTGTGTGTGTTGCATTAGGCAAGCTAATCCTTGATTTAAATAGAATATAGTAAGAAATTAGAATTTTTGATGGATTTACAAGATCAAAGTAAGAAGAACGTTGACCTGGAGATGCACACGCTATTATTGTTTTCTAATCAGATGACGCAGACCAACATTTAGTAAATGAAAGTGTTCAATTCAAAACTTATCTAAAACAAACTGATACCATACACTGATGAACGTTGTATACCATTTTTCTAACGCTCCCTATTACTAGTTATGAAGTGGAGCGTGTGTTCTCTAAAATGTCCTACATAGAAAACAAATATAGAACAATGATAAATACTAGGCTTAATTATTTATTACTTCTTTGTATATTAATACTGATCTCCCCAAAGACTTGAAATGTGATAGGTGAATAAAAGAATTTGCAGCACAATAGTGTAACAATTTTTTTTTTTTGTAAATTATGTCATTGTTTATAACGTATTTAAATTGTTTTAAATAAAAAACCTTAAATTTCATATATTTTTTAAATTTTCCCACTCAAAACTTTTTTTTAGAAAAATGGCAAAAACTTTAATTATTTAGGGGGATGAATGACTCAGATATGATTTCCAAAGCTTTCCTGTCACATCTAAGCAGTGGAATGTTTAGCAGTAACCAATGTATTTCAAGAGGTAAATGATACTAAAGCAAGAAAAAGCATTATTAGGACAACCTTTTCATCAAGATCAATAATGCAGAGATGTTCACAAAAATCATACTCTAAAGTATACTAGTTTGAATAAAAAGGATGGATAATTTTAGGAACTATATATACTCTTAACAGGTTCCCATACAAAAATGCTTGAAATGGAAAATATGCTTCAGCTTAAGTTTTGCGAGTTAAAAGTGAGAAAGTAAAGTTAAATGAAATTACAAAATATTTATTTGATAATTTTACAAAGGTTTTTTAGCTTTTTGGCAAAGAAATATTTTGAATTTACAGGTTTTAATTTTTTTTTCTTTTTTTTTTCCTCACTCCTCATATCTCAAATGTTTCATTCAGAACAATAGAGTTATGATAATGATAAATTAAGTAATAGTGAAAAATTGACACAAAATAGCAAAATGTTTCCATTCTCCATGTGTGACCAGAAGCAACATTATTTTTTTTAAAAAAATGTAGCTTTTCCAGCAGATATAAAAAAAGAAACAAAACATTTTTCATGGCAACCTAGTGTGCAACTTGTTTGTTTGTTTACAAACAATGTTTGTGTGTACATATCAGAGATGGGAAACCTGCGGCTTCCATTAGTTTCTTGGGTGGCCTTTATAAAAGCTAGCACTTGCATTAATTATTATATAGTTACAAAAATTACAACAGTTTGCAAATCAATGGAATTAAATGAGGAACAGCATGAATGAATGTATGTATGTTTCAATAACTGCTCAAGGGAATAGTCCAAATGCACATTTTAAATGTTAGAATGCCACCTAGTGCAACACATGCTTATTTAAAGAATCAATTAAGGCTTCAGGTTATGAAGCTTGATCCAAATATATGTGTGTTTGCTTACATAAATAAAAATACCAACAGTGAAATACAAAAAGTTACAACCGTTGTACATGAAGTTAATAATTTTATAAAAAAATAATAATCAATTATTAATGTTATAACAAGTTTTTACTCTTATGTAAATACAAAAATATTTTACATAACTTTTTATGTCAAATAATAAGTAAACAAATTTGTTTTTAACTAATATTTCCACATAATGCGCCAAGTTGTTAAATGTATACAAAAACGATAATTTCAATGAAAGTTGCATTTATAGGTACATCAACCTGTGCGGCCTTCTTTATTATTACTTAATTTACGTGCGGTATTTAATGGTAAAAAGGTTCTCCACTTCTGGTATATATATTTATGTAATAATTCACATTACTCATCCCTTGACGGCTTTTTAATCTACAATGATCCTGAGTCCTCCAAAACTTTGCACTTCATGTAATAATTAAATTCGGAGTTATATACTCTCAGTTGGCACCATT
Organism: Trichonephila clavipes; assembly: GCA_019973935.1. Lineage (NCBI taxonomy): Eukaryota > Metazoa > Arthropoda > Arachnida > Araneae > Nephilidae > Trichonephila > Trichonephila clavipes. Next base: position 54,689 of record BMAU01018997.1, read on the forward strand.
TTGTATAAAGACTAGAATATTCACGAAGATTTAAGCTGCTTGGTGAACACCAAGTAAACTGTTTGTGTGTATGTTATAAATAGAGAAGATTTGTGTATGTGTTATATGTTATCTGTATTTGTTAATATGTCCTACATAAAATAATACAAGATGAATCAACCATCAAGCTTTCTCATCCATTTTGGCATGACTACGCCATAATTTACAAAATACAAAACTTTTTGGAGAAAGCATTTCATATATATATCATAACATCACCGGTATAAAAAAATTGAGCACATTTTATATGGGGAAAAAATTTATCAATTTAAAGATGAACTTAAATATTTTACAAAGTATTTCATCAACTAAAGAATTTATATCATCTTTTTATATCTTAACAGATTAATTTTAATCGGATTTTTAAGCTTTAAGATAATAACTTCAAACTAATGCCTTCTTACTAACAAAATAAACACTTTTCTTTTTTTTTGTTAAAAAAAATAGAATTAAAACTGTTTTAAATTACACTGTAGAGTGGGATGGCGACGGATGATGATTGACGGATGATTTTGACAACAGGAATCTAGGCTGCGCCAGCAGCCTTCTATCCTCTATCTGGGATTCTGATGTTCTTGATTTTGGAAACTTGGGCTTGAAGAGAGGGGCGCGACATCAGGAGAGGTGGACTAATGGTCGTGCGGGAGGCGTTGTCTATGGAAACGATCGTTGATTGGAGGATGGCAGTGAGCTTTTAAAAATTAAATCATGTACTTTGTGAGAGAAAGTGAATTTAAAAAATTTTGAAAAGAGAAATTCGAATAATTGAGAGAATTTTAATATGTTAAGGGGAGAAAATTAAGTATTACAAATAAGAATAAGGAAATTTAAATTTTGTTCATAATAGCTTCTGCCAGAAGGCAGGTTTTTTCTTCATCTGAGTTTGCTGTTTTGAATTTTGATAGAAGGTCTAGAATTTTGGGGGTTTTCTTAACGAGGTTAGAGATTGTATTGAAAAGTTCCAAAACTTGAGAAAAATCCGAACTGTTATTTTCTTGGGTAAGGAATCCACTGGAAGAGTTTTCCTTTTCATTAACAGTTAAATTTTCAGTTTTAGTTTCGGGAAGGGTTTGACTGGGGATTTCTCCACTAATAACGTTAACGAAGGAAATTCCCTCTTTTGTCCATTTGCTGGAAAAGTTTTTTCTTGCAATCGGGTTGAAAAAGGCTGTACCTTTTTTAGGTTGGGGGAATTTGGGACATTTTGTATAACATGCCGAGTGACCGAAGTCCTGGCAGTTGATACAAAACGGGTTTTCTTGTCGCTCTTTGATGTGACAATTTTTTTGTGGCGTGATCTTTGCCGCATTTAAGGCATCTTGGTCTCATGTGGCAATTCGCGGCAGTGTGGTAAAAGTTATTGCAGTTGAAGCATTGGGTTATTCCTCTAACGAGGTAACCCTCAACTTTCACCTGCAAATAACCCAACTTATTAATGTCAAAAATCTTGCTATTGTAATCGTTTCTTGGGAGAATAATTAGGAAATATGGGAGGAATTTTTTTAGTACGTTTGGAAATTAGTTGTGTACAGCTATCAATTTTGAATCCTAGTTCTTTTAAGTCGTTTGTAATGTCAATAATTTTAGAAGAATTTGGGAGGCCTTTAATAACGGCTTTAATTGGTTTTTCTTTTTGGCGTTTAAGTATGTAGAATTCAAATTCCTTATCCGACTCTAAGAAGTGGATAAGGTTTCTATATTCCTCGTGGTCAGCGGAGAACATTTTTACTACGTCATTTACAATTCGATTACGTAAATTACATTGAGCAGTTCTATGTAACCTATAGTTATTCTACACTACCTTATATATATACATGTCCACAAACGTAACACAAGTAGGATCCTTGACATTTGTACAACTGGCATTCTAAAAAAGGGTAAACTATCAAGTTAATTCATACAGCAAACTAAAACACACTTCAATGCAAAACCTAAATGAAACATAGAAATGAATTTCAGAAAACAAATTTCAACCCGCACATTATAAAGCTCATAATTTATACTTTCTCAGAACAATGACAGTAACTATCTTAAGTGTGCATTCTGATCATTATCATTGTAACATTCAAACTTGTATTTCTTTTTCATAATAAATTAAATGCATTTTTTTAAAAAAATAAAGGAATTTGAATTGTTTCTTGTTTGTTTCAACATTAAATTTTTTTAAACTAATACATAAATATTTGCATTGCACAAAACACAGTTTATTTCCTAAATATACCAAGTTGCAAAAATATAAAAATTTCAAAAAATATCCACAATTTTGGCTACCATAGCATTTATGCTGGTAAACTGAATCTCCACAAAACAAGTTTGTGAAATCTTGGAACATATTCAGTTCTTAGAAAAAGGAATTATCTGTATGCTAATAAACAAAAGAAATAAGCCATTTTCCAAGTAAAAATATATAATATTTGAAATCAAAATTTATAAAGGATTTGTTCCTAGTTTCCTACAAATTTTTAAATCAAATAATTAAATTATTTAAATTCTAATGGTGTAAAGTAAATATTTCAAAAGTACAGTTGTTAAAGAGATACAGCTGTATCTAAAAAAACATCAGATTATATTTAAATGATACAACCTACATCTTTTAGTGAAACAAGATATAGTCGTTTGATTATGAAGCAGTTACGCCTCAATATATTTTCTTAATTCTAAGTTATACTTGTTGCTCTTCAAAAATTTCTTGAGCATTTTAAATGAATTGTTATATGTATATTACTTATCCCTAAATGAATTGTTTGTCGGTAGTTTTTAAAATCACTTGTTCAAGCTGATACTTTTTTTGAACCAACTGATTTTAAAAAATGTATAAAAGGATAAAAGCAATCAATTTAACAACTAAAAAGCAAAATTTGAAACACATTTCTCAAGAAATATAATTCTGGTATTTATAATACTGTTCAAAATGTTATAGAATTCAATTTTAATCAAATTATTTAATAGATAAAATATGAAGAAACAAGATTTAAACCTAAGCCAACTGAATGAATTCAAGCATGTTTGCCTAGCTAGCTAGGACATGCTAAGCAAAAATGTGTCACTTATCACTTGCATCGTACGGAAACAATTAGGTAAAGATGCTGGCAAAAATTGTTAATGCAAGGAACTCATAATCATAATGAAGACTCTGGAAGACTAAAAAGCATGCAAGACAAGACTGTATAAAACATAATTCACAGTACAGCAAACCACTGTGACAGAGATAAAACTAACAGCTATCTTTAAGATATCTGCTCTAGCTCCACAAAATTGTCTTGAGTGGTGATATAGTCAAAAATCATAGATGCCAATTTAATAGACTCTGGCATTGTATAGTATTCAGCTTCAATCTTAGGGGTGACCATCTGATCTGTGAATGAAATTAATAATCCCAATCAGCCTTCTTTTTATAGACATACAGCTGTTAATTCTACTGAGCAGCCATATGACCAATGGTCCCCTTTAGTCATCCTAAATACAATTTGAACAACTTAATGATATGATAATGGTATCCTGAAGCCAGTTATGGCACATCATTCTTGGACCATTTTTTTTATAAAACAAGGTCCCATACAGTTTGTATGTTTCTTAAATGTCTGTTTTCTTAGCTAAAAGAAGATGACATATGATAGAACACCCAATCCAGACAGCTCAAGGCATCACAATAATTGATGAATTCCTACATCACATGGTGCATCACAAGATTAAATCATTCCCTATTTACATCAACATATATAAGTACATGTACATATTGAAATGTTTGCTGAAATAATTATAACAACAAACATAAAAGATATAGTACTCATCATCCAAGTGCAAATCTCACAAAAAGAACATTTTAGATAATACACAAAATATGCACAAATGAATCAGCTTACAGTTAGTACTAGAATGTATTTTAGCCAAGATTGATTCTTTAGCTTCTTTAAATGGAACAGGTCTCTTCTACAGTCATAATGTTACCTGCAAGAGAAAGTTGAAATGAATTTTACTCAATTACAAGTTATAAAAGAAAAATTACAAAGAATGGCTGCAATTGAAATATTTCCTTTATGACTCATAGCAACATTTGGCAAGGCATTGCTTGTACTTGACTATTTGAATAGAACTAAATAAAGTTTAAAATTCTCTTATAAAAGACATTACCATTCAAAATATTACAGTTGGTGATTTTTTCATCCATTACATCCCTGATAAAATGAAAAAATTAATTATTGGAACCGACAGAAAAAAAAATTTCTTCTGAAATTCAATCTTCTTATAATAGAAAAATATCCCCCCCATTATTCAGTTATTAATTGATTTTTCAACATAATCGGCCACAGAGGTAGTAATAAATACATTTATTTTATATGTGTACATTTTTCATATAATCTACACAAAATATATTTTTTAAAGAGCAGTTGACTAAACCTCAGTTTTGTATTAGGATGTAATATATATGTGTGTGTGAATCCAATTAACAATATGGATGACAATTGCAGCTGGTGAAAAAAATGTATGTATTGCAGCTCTAAAAAAGAGAGTAAAAAGAACGCAGCTAAAGAGATGTCAAAACTTATACACTTAGCTTCTTTTTTTTGTTGTTGTTAAAAGGATTGTCACAAAAAGAGGTATGAAGAATAATTGAAGCATAATAAATTTGCATTTAAAAAATTTCTATAATTTCCCAGGCTTTTTAAATATTAACAGATTTCAAAAAAAAAAAAAGAAAGAAATTCTGCAAGAGAAGCAATAAAACAATATATTTGATAAAAACAAATTTGTTATAATTATAAGCCAAAATGGACATAGTAAATCCATACACACAAAATGTAACTTTTTTCAATAGAATAAAAAGAAATCTGGAAAAGGAAAAATTGCAATCGAAATTAAGAATTCTTATACCAAGGAGTAATGTAAAGTAACACAATTCTACATTAGGATTAAATGTGCATTACATTTCAATTATGATTACAAAATTAAATGAGGAGACATTTGTCAAATGCTACATTTGATGAAATTGCCTTTTATTTTTACAAGAGCACTGAAAATAAAAGATACACATCTACAAAAAGATTTCGGGTTTGCACATCTAAACTTTCATTAATGATTTTTGTTTTACAAATATAAATCAAAATGTGCAATACAAATGTGCTTAATTTAAAACAAAGTTAAATTTTAAAATTTCAGTAATTTTTTACTTATTTAAAAAGTAAATAGCAGTTAAAAATAATATGAGTTTGTCAAGCATCTACCTATTTTTCAATAAAAATGAAGCAATCCGATTTATATTTATTTATACATTCAATCTTATGGTAACGATTTCTTATAATTTGAATACAGTATCCTTCTAATGTATAAATGTTGACATTTGTTAATAAAAGTACATTTATATATTAGGGATTAAAATTATATTGGATTATTCTGGGTGTATGAATGAAATTTTTACAGACACGTCATTTACTGTTTAAACCAATAGATAAATCTACATACTTTATCATAAATATTCTTAACAAGTAATGAATATAGAACTAATTGAATTGAAAAAATTCAGTTGAAGTGCACAATATGGTGCTTGCTCTTTGGAATTTTTTTTTAATAACAAGAAAGTACAAGAGAATTTTACAAACTATCAACATGTGTTGATAGCTTATGCAGGAGTAAAATAACACATTCCAAACAAAATAATGATAGTTTAAAGTACAAATTTCAACATTTTTAAAAGAGAATTGTTGGGGGAAAAAAGCAAATTGAGGAAACATTTCAACACTATCAAAAGAATTACATCACTCCTCAAAAACACTGGTTAATAAGTACAGGAATTATAATGAAGTACATTGACAAAAACACAAGTAACTACTACACTATAAAAGACTTAAGCACATGTAATAATACAAATTAAAACAAAAATTATTTTTAAAAAATGAACATGATTATTTCCTACCTAATGGATAGGCTAGAATAATGTATGCAATTTAAGATAGTGTTAAGTATAAATAAGAAGGTAAAATCAAACTCAAAATGTCATCAGCACAAGTATAGGTATTATACATACTAACAGGATGCACGTGTCCACGTTTATATCTTTGTCCCGACAGGGTGTGAATTGAGCCCGATGATTCTATTTAAGCAACAGCAATCAAAATTTAGGATCTAAGCTATAAGAATTATCACAAGAAATAAGAGAAACAGTACACAGGTATAGTAGAAAAACAATTTATATCAAAGCAACCTACATATTACACTCAACTTGAAAAATATCTGATTTTAAAAATATGCCACATAAAAAATCGGATGAAATCTGCAAAACTAATTATGCACCATTCCTGTGCTTTATTTCATTTGAATTAAGCATTTGTAGTTATTGCATCACATGCTTGAAATGAAAAATACACGTGCCAGCTTCTGTACAATTTAAGCATCTCCGAACAAATTCTTTCCACTGCTAAAAGAAATAGTATGTCTGATGCATTAACAGTTTTTCAAAAAATAAACACGGGTAGGATAAATTTATTATTTTTCAGAAGAATGGCATTAGATGAATGTATTGTTAGGAAAACATACCCAATTGTACATTAAAATGAAACAAGATAAAAAAACATTTTGAAAATCATTATGTTCTTACTTTGATTTCCTCAATCTGCATTTCTAAATTTGTTCTTGTTGGAGTACAAAATTCATTCTTTTACACTAAAAAAAATACATTAATACAATTTATGTATTCATTTGTACAAATTTTTTTTAAAACACACAAATACTATTACCTTAATTAGATTCTTGCTCAATATTAATGCAATTAAATACATTACCTCAGTAAGTTAACTACCCAACTCATGTAATCAAAAACAAAACTCAAGTTAAAAAAACACATTTTACCATTTTGAATGTGGGGAGGGGTCTTCATTTTTTTTTTCAGTTATAAAAAACGAAGTACTAACTTAGATGTATCCACTTTTCTATTACTCTAGAAACTCTAAAAAAACAAAGTTACTCTCAATATCGGGCTCTGGTTCCAATGTTATGTAATTCGATGCACACAGTGGCGCACACAAGGGGGTCCCCCCCCAAAGCCCTTGATTTTTTCCTGATAGATTAAAATTCTAATTATATATTACGTAAAATTTAATTATTTGTTATTAATTATTTTATAAATTAATGCTAATTATTCATTTAATAATTAGTTTTTTACTGTGTTTTGTTCCCGAAAATAGACAAAATCAAAAGGAGCATAATACAAGAATGGAGAACTTTCGAACCTGGACCCCTCACACACACACACCCCTTGAAAAATTCCTGTGTGCGCTACTGAATGCACAGATTTACTTCTCTTACATATTTAGTTAAAGTACCTTTCGGTGTAAACAAAGTTTCGGTTAACTAACATTTTATGCTGTATGAGTTATTTTATTTCAAAGTAGAAAACATTTTTTTTTTTTTTTTTTTTAAACACTTACATTTTGTTAAAGTATCCTTCGACCCACGGAAGGACAGGGTGCTTTCTTGATTAAAAACAGCAAGTATAGATTTTATATCTGAACAGAAATTAGAAGAAGGATTGTGAACTAGGCATCTTTTTTTTTTCCAATTGGGATAGTGCAACCGTGCGATTCGCAACATTTAGCCATTTGCCTTCAAACTGCACTTAATGGAAGCATCAACAAGATGGCTGAGTTGTTTGAAATTTGCGGGTAACAAGTGACGTCATGTTCACGTGATCCGGAAGTCAGATGAATGCAGCCATTCCATTGCGCGATGCTTTTCCATTGTAACTTTCGGTCCCAGATTCAACCATATTCCAGAAGATATGGTGCACCGATGGATGATTCATTTTCTAAACTGAACGCATACCAACCCCTCATCTGAAAAGCCTGGTGGAACGTTTAAGCGCCGCGCAGAAAGATCCCAAGAAGAAAGCCGTTGAGCCTCCGCCAGAAGAAACCGATAAACAAATGCCGTCGCCAAAAGGAAAGTACAAAAACGTATTAAGATTTGAACGGCAGACTCCTTAATGTTCAAAGCATTGTATTTTTTTTTGATTCGTTGACCAAAATGAACATGATGAATTTTGCAAAAAGTTAGCTTTGTTTCATCTTGCGTGAAATTGTCAAGAAAATGCTAACAATACTAAGCAAAATGACCCCCCAGAACCCGTGTGTGAAAAAAACACTTACGTTTAACGATAGCAATAAAACAGCAAAGAACGGTGGTTTCAAATTCGTCCCTTTTTTAAAACTTTCTGATTCGGGACCACAGCCTGTTAACCAGAACAAATTTTTTCGGAAAGGAAGCTGAAATAAAACTACAGACCAAACATTGGCTCCATTTCCGCACGTCCTAGAGTCCCCCCAATTATGTTTAAACATAAGAAAACTAATTACAAATCAATCGTTAAAAACTTAAACAAATTTGCGACGTTAAGCTAGCTGGGAAATATCTTAAAATCTTTTTAAAAGCTCCGACGAACATCGCATAGTGACAGAATACCTCAAGGAAATAAGCGAGGAATTCTACGTGATTGACCCACCAGATTCCCGCCCCTGAAAATTGTCATCAAAGGCCTCCCGATTTCCATAGAAATCGGCGAGATCCAAGAAGATTTAACCTCACAAGGATTTAGTGTAGAAAAGGTGGCCCAGCTCACCCGATCTAAAACCAAATCCCCGCTTTTCATTTTCATGGTCGAGCTTGAAAAGAAACCGGATTCCCCAGATATTTTTAAATGAAAAATGCCTCACGGTGCAGGTCGACGCTTTCAACAGACGACCGGGGTTTCACAATGTTACAACTGTAACTTGTTTAACCACTCGTCGAAAAACTGCTTTATGCGCACCAGATGTAAAATGCGGTGAATCCCACCGTACCAATGAATGCCCCATTAAAGAAAGGATAGAAAATATGCATCAATTGCATAAGACAGGACACATGGCAAATTGGAGCCAATGTGAAGAACCCAAAAGAAAACTGCGAAAAGGTGAAACGGTTTCGCAACACGAATAACAAAACCTCAAAACAGGTCACCCCAAATCTCTCCTTCGCAGCTGCCCTCTCGGGCGCTTCAAATAAAAACAGTACTCCCGGAACTTCGGCCGCCACCGAAGAAACCCCTTCAAATAATGAAAAAATTAACGAAAATGGCTTTGGTTTCAAAGACGCAATTAATGAATTACGTAGATTCTTCCTTGACTACCCCTATCTTTTAGAAATGGGTAGACAATTTAGATACGCAAAGGATGAAGAGAGAATAGATATTTTCTATCAAAACCTCATTAATAACCAAGATCGAAAGGCCTAAATTCTAGCTCCTCTCATTTCAAAGATCTCTCCATTGCAATGATTTATTGTTTTTTCAAACCCGCCTCCCTCGAAAGCTCGCTCCGCCCATTGACCGGGAAACCCCCGGCCATTGGTCGAAGCGAGACACCCTTCCGATTCCGGTCGCAATTGAGACCCCGTCTTATTTTTTAGCAATCCAGTACTATTTATTTCCACTTAATTTTAACAAGGGCAAGTAAGATTTTCAATGCTACTCCCCAAGTGTTCGATAGGAGATTAAGACCTCTTTGGAGATCAGGTGCTCCGTTTGTTACTGTCAACACCTTTTAGGTCCACATTCAACCATATTCCGATGGTTCCGAGAAGATGATTCATTTTATTCCGGTAACTTTGTCTTTAAAATGAAAGACCTTCATTTAAAAACCGACCATGTCTTGCAGGAAAGCCAACTTAGGTACCTGAAGTATTTGGTAGAAATTGTTCTAGCTATGCCACTTAAAGGTTTGCCGTTCCCAAATGCGTGCAAATCGCACAAGATCTGAAAATCTTTTTTTTTTTTTTTTTTTAAATTTTTGTTAGGGGATCGCCGTGTCTGATATGCGGCCTCCCATTCAAGAAAGCCGCACCAATAGTTCGGTACTTTTTCACCCCAAAACTGACCAAAGTGGCCCATTTCACTCGAAAATTTACCTGGAATCTAAATATTAAGTATCACAAAAAACAGAAATATGTAGCAGGATGCTCGCCATTAGAATTGCAGCACTGGAAACTACAGAAAGTAATTTTATTTGTCGTGGGCTTACGGCAGAAGGGGAAAAAACGATTTAATTTATGTGAAATTCGGGAGTGTACGGTCGACGAAATTGCTACGCGCACTGCATCGGACTTTCACACAACTCCAACGGGAGGCCTTCCAGCCTCGACAGATTTAACATGCCTTTTTCGAAAGGCGCAGGCTAAATTTATAACGTAAAAAAAATTTTCAATTTTAAATCTTTTTCTGTTACCTTCATTTATTTTAAACATTTTATCGCTCTAATTTGCCAGCAGATGGCGACACGAACGGTTGCTTTTAGCACAGACACAAGTCTGTTTTTGAACTTTTTCCTCGGTTCCCCCTCTTTCAACACGGAAATCAGGGTTCGATAATGATAACTGCCCTTTCCTGCATTTGTTTCGGTTTCAGTCAAAATGTCCGTCGAGTTTAAGTTGCAACCTGGTTTGCCCGAATTTAGCGATGATATTTCCCTAACAATCGTACCTTCTATTTATTTTTTTCGCTCGAGGGATTCGTGCAAATTTGTCTCAAAATCTTATTTTAAATTAAGATTCTTTTTGGGTTTTGAATTCTGTTTAAAACCCTACCTCCCTCCGGTCGCTCGACCCATAAGAGAGCGTGCCTGCACCCGATACGAATGAAAATTCTTCCGCTCTTTCTCTCCATTAAATGCGGCTCCTCCAAATGTCTTTTCTTACGAACGATCGAATTGTGACGCAAATTTTATTTTTTTTTGTCTTCTCCATATTGACTCCTCTCGAACTTGATGTAATTCTATTTTAATAGTTCTAATGAGAAGATATATTTCCATTTAGGGATAGAAGCAGGGCGTAGCTACCCCCGTATCAACGAGACATGTAAGCAAAAAAAAAAAAAAATCTCGAAATTTCAAAGGGGCACCTAAGAAATTTTTGATACACTTAGGACTAGCTATGCCAGAGGATAGAACACCGTGATTAACACACAGGACCGTAATTCTAAAGCACCCGTACGCGGGACAACACGCGAAAATTGAAAGGATTTCGAAAGAGGGTTTGTAATTTGAAGGAAAAAATATTACTGCTACGCTGGCGTCACTTTTCAAATGAACTCGCTTACTTCGATCGATCAAATGCGATTTAATGACCCCCGTCTTGTGGTGCCATCTATGATAGATAAAGTGAACAATTAAAGTTAAACCTTTACTTCGTAATTTTTTAAATTTGTATGAAAAAATTATATCAGCTAGTACTCAAGTAATAATATTAGGGGAATATATGAAAAATAAATTAAGCAGTTTTAAATTGAATTTCAGTTAGTTTTTTTTGTTTGTTGCAGAAGTACAACTTTGCGCAGCAGTGCTGTAAATAACAAAAAAGTTTTTATATGAGGATTTTATTATTCATCATAAAGTGTTTAAATTTCTTACCTAGTAATTTATTTCGTCAATAAAGAAGAGGAAGCATAAAATATAATGGATTCTTTTTATAGCAAAAACACAGTTCTTGAGACATCAGAGATTTTTATAATTGTTGTGATTTCTGGAAAAAATGTACTTCCATCTCGTGACAAAATTAGCATGTATTTCGTTGCAGTAATCTTTTTTTCTCGGATAAGTGATTTGTATGTAATTAAAAAAGATATTGAGTCTGTTAAATTAAAATAATATAATTTTATATTTTCTTAAAAATCAACTAATTTATATAATTGCTCATTTCTATTCAGGTACATGTATATTTTCCAGAAACACATTCAAATCCATATATCTTTCAATGAAATTTTACATTTTAATTCGAATAACCTTACACTGAAATAATTAGTGTAAAAGTTTTTATATCGTTAAACTTTCTTTTTCAAAGGAGATCTCCCAACACCTTCCATGGTCTATCTTAATTTCAATTTTGAAACAAAAGCAATTGATAATGATTATTTTAAAAAAAAAGTATTCGTAATATCTGATATTTTTAGGAAAAATTTTGTTATTTAAACGACAAAGGATGTAAATAGAAATATGCAGTAATATTTTTTTTTTTCTAAATTTTTAAATAATAAAGGAATGTTTCTGGACTGAAAATATTTCTAAATTGCCTTTTTTTAATTTTAGTCATCGTACTGCCAATAAAATTTTGTGCAATTTGTAACAAAATATGTATTTTTTCACTTATCCTACAGCGTATTTTTTCTCTGAGCTTAACTTATTCGATAATCTATTTGATTTTCTCGCAAGCATTCCATGAAATTAAAAAACGGTAACATATTTCAGTAGTGCTGCCATCTAGTGCCGAAATGTTGCACAGCGAATTTTGTGAAGTTCCACACGTGTTTGACCTTGCAAGCCAATCATAATTGAATCAACAATTTCGTTATGCTTTTCCAATACAACTTGAAATTTTTGCTGACACAGCGCCCGCGATTCTTTTTCAAATCAGTTTGAAATAATTCGTCACAAGATGCGCAGAAATCATAATGTTGTATGCGCGGGACTTTTCTCGGAGTCAGTTGTGCGAAAGTCTATGTCGGGAGAGGTTGTAGAAAAGCGCGGGTTCTCTTTTCGGAATTAAAGCTACCGGTAAGTAAATTTTACTTTCTAACGTCATCTTTTTTAATCATCCATTTACACTTGAAACGAAAGGTAAGAATATTTTATTGAGTTTAAAGAATCCAAATGCCAGCAATGGGTGGATTTATGAATAAAATCTAAATGAAGCGTAAGTATTTTTTTAGAAATGTTTCTAACGCTTCGTCAGAGGTGCACCTCGTTAAGATACATTTAGTTTTCTATTATTTTTTGGAAAATGTTCCATTTCCGATGCTTGACGAGCTCTTTTTACAAATATATGTATTAAGTATTTTATGAATGTTGTTGCAAAAAAAAAAAAATAATGGTCATTCCAATTGTTTTGAATGCATGTCGTTCATTGTTGTGAATATTTTTGATACATTCTATTATTTTCTAAAGGTTGCTGGGAGGAGAGATGTGTGCAACTTTGGATTTCTCTGGAATCGGAGGGATAGAGAAAAAGCATTCTTTCCGAAGTTCAGAGATTTTTCCGGGAGGGAAGAGTAATGTCGGAAACGGATTATGCCCCAAAAAAGTGACGATGGAATTCGGAGCCAAGAACTGTGTGTCGGTTGAATAACTCGAAATTTAACAATTTCAACGTGAGATTCATTGGAATTGAAATACACCCAAAAAAGGGACAATGGAATTCGGAGCCAAGAACTGTGTGTCGGTTGAATAACTCGAAATTTAACAATTTCAACGCGAGATTCATTGGAATTACAACACAGTGAAGTCGAGAGGTATGTGGCCTTTTTCTCTCTTAAGAATACGAATGCGTGGCTAATTTTCTAAGAGTCATCTTAATTTATTTCATTTTAATAGTTACCAATGCTGCGTTATTATATTTTAATTGCGAAAAATTTCTGCCTCACTGTTTATTTTAAATGCTTCAGAGCGATCAGGTTTCCGTTGCAACGTTTTCGCGCCTTTTAAAAATTCTTCACCAACAGTAGCGCACACAGGAATTTTTCAAGGGGGAATCCGGGGTCGAAAGTTCACCATTCTTGTATCATACTCCTTTTGATTTTGTCGATTTTCGGGAACAAAACACAGTAAAAAACTAATTGAATAAATAATTAGCATTAATTAATAAAATTAATCATTAATAACAAATACTTAATTTAATTTTACGTGTTATATACTTAGAATTATAATCAATCCGAAATAAATCAAGGGCCCCTTGTGTGCGCCACTGTTCGCCAAGGATAATTTTTCACCATGTTGCATTTTTATTTTCATATGATTAAATGACCAGTTTGTCTCTTGTGAAATATCACTGACTTGGAAACGAAATTAGAAAGGAATTGTTTTATTTTTGTTGGATTCAAAATCCAGGGTGCACTTTCAAGCGTACGCTTGAATCTGTTGCGTTTTATTTTTTAAATAAATAAACTATACTCATTTAAAAATTTAAGAATACCAGTTTGATTATAAATGTATACATGTTTGTGTTTGTGTGGAAATCTTTTTCTCTCTTTTCCTTTTATGGAATTATATAACTAAATTTTTTTTTTAATCGGATGGCGCGTTTGGTGCAAAGCATTCACTTTTTTTTCCTACTTCATTTAACACCTTGAACAACTGTTTTATATAAAAGATTATCAAACTTTTTTTTTTTTAAATGCCGAATTTTAAATTGCATTGTTATGAATATATTTCTCTGAACCCGTTATGAATAAAACTTAAGTTATAATTTACGATATATTTTGATAATATTATAAAAATGGCTTTTAAGTTGAAAATTTGTGAAAAAAACTTTTCTCAAAATATAGAATAAAGAGGATGTTGAACTCTAAATTTTTTTTTTTGGCGACTGATTTAATTTAATAAGCATATTTAGAAATGATTTGTAATATTGGGCAGTTTAATAATAGTATAATTCTTACTTGCCAAATATTATTTTTTAGCAGACAATTTATTTCTTGGATAATATAAAATGTTTTCAGGAAATAGAATAGAATTTCAGTGAATTAATGTATTGTAAATAAAATGTTGATTCTGAAGTAATTTTTTTTTTCACAATTCAATCTACACTACATGATGACATGTTTGAAAAACACCATTGTAAAGTTTAAGGCGACATGGTACCCAAAAACTATCGATATTTTTTAATTAAGTTATGGAAGACACAATTTTTGATGCTGGCAGAAGACTACAAAACTGGTATATTCACTTTTCAGATTATAATTATTTTTCTACGGCACCGCAAATGAGGTTAACATATATAGAATTACACATATGCAGCAACAAATCATTTCAAGAAAGAATTGTACAATTCATGCAAAAATTCTAATTTGAATATTGTTTATTGAATTATTATTTATTGGATTGAGTCAAGATTTAAAAGTAGTGCGATCTTATTATGATATTATTTTGAATGAAATGAAAACTAAATTGAAAGCTCAAATACTAAATTTCATTTTAATAAATACCAATGATAATTAAAAGTGATTCGGACAAGAACAGAAAAACTCCCATTTTGATATATTTGTGTTTTCGATGATATATAAATATCCTGAGTATGTTAAATTCAGCACAATTATGATTTAGATATTTATTTAAACGAATGAAATTTTGAAATATTTTACCTATAAATTGTCATTTGATTTTGCTTTCATTCGCGTACAATATTTAACATGTAAAGACTTTTAAAATCATGGAAATAAACATCTTTAGTACATGTTGTGCATTATTTAAGTTGTAAAACTGAGCATTGAATTAGCTCTGATGTGTGTGTGTATTTATTTTATAATTATTTAAGTAAAAGTTTTACAAAATATAGATTTTTCATTTGTATTCATTATGCCGGTATATTGTTTAATTGTATATTTTTGCAATTTCTTATGGTATACAGTTTTAAATAAGCTAATTAACCTTTCATAACAATTTGAAACTATTCGATGAATATCGTATCATGCCGTTCGTGGAATGAAAACTTTAAACTGATATTTCTCCTTTTTGATCATATATTATCATTCAAAACCCTAAAGCTATTTTGATAATTGAAGTAGGGATGTTTTATAAATGTTCTAAAATGTATGTTTTGTAAAACTGTGTATGGAACGATCTGTTAAGAAACGTAGCAATTTGTTTTTAAAATTTCAAAATCGAAACGAATGCTATTTGGAGAATTTTTGCATGTTTTACAACGAAAAAATTAATGTGAGCAGCAGTTTAAAAACTCCATACACAAGTTTTATGTAGCATAAGGTACTCCGAAAAGAAAATATACATGCTTAAAAAACCCTTAGAAATTTAAATAACACTTTAATTTACAGCAAAATTAAAAAATTTTTAAAGAATTTTTATAAATCCAAAACCAAATTTCAAAAATTAAAAAAATTGTTAAGATCGCCTTAAGATGTAATGAAACATTTCTCACTGTTTTAATTGGTGATTGTCAAATAAGAGGGGGGAAAGCTGCAAAATCTATTGGTGCGTCATTCTAATTCTGATTTCAATTTATGTTGAGTATATTATTATGTTTTATTTAATAAGAATATTTTCATGCAATAAGAAAGTATGTTCAAAGTGAAAGCCTAATTATGATTTCTTGTATTGGTTGTTTATGATTTTTATGTATTTTATGCCTAAAATAAAAAGTTGCATATGAATATTTATTCTTAGCTTAGTCTCGTAAGGGTAAAAATTTCAGAAATTATTTAGTAAGAAGTTTTCAGTTTACTGGCCTAAACATATTTAAAAAGTAGAATAACATTTATCTTGGATGAGTGAGAAAGGATTATAAATTTTTGTATCCCACTTAGAAATTGAACTCATTTTAAAATTTTGAGGGTAACTTAGCCATTTAACAGTCTAATGGAAATAATCCATGGATTTTTAAAAAAATCACACCGAACAAATTTTACTATACATTTTGCACTTGAAAAGAAATTTCATGTAGGGGAAACCTGTGTACAGAGCCACTGGCCTCTTTAAAAATGTGAAATTGATATGAACTCATCATTTTACTAACTACCATCCAATTGGAGTTAATATAAAGTAATAAATTGTGTGAAATAAAAGGCTTTTTAAAAAATGGCCCTGGGTACGATTTCCCTGGAAGTTAGGTTTCACTCTGTAATCATTAGAAAACGAACGTACACTCATGAATTTAATAAAAGAAACAATATGAGCTAATACATTGCTTTATAATGAAACTATTTAAATTATTAATGAATTACATGTATTTTCATTGAACATTATAGTTTAATAAACTGGTTCTTATAGTGAGCTGCACACTTTGAACACTATTTTATTATTAAGAAACTTATTTGAATAAATTTTTCAGAAATTGAAATGTTCATTGTTTCTGCCACATAAAAAGTTTTTGTGCCTTGTATTTTTGTTATACAAAACTCCCCCTTACATCAGCTACTGTAGAATTTGCATTATCAGTGGAATGAGAGTGTTTTAGAACAAAATAAACCCTCCTCTCATTTAAATAACATCCAATAATAATGACTAAATCAAAATGGTTGAGATAATTAAGGCCATTTTCCTCCTTTTTTATGAAAATAATAAAGAATATTAATTGTAATTATATCTAGGTACAAGATTAGGTAATTTCATACAAAATGTCTTCTGCAGAAAAATCCACATGGAGAGGGGATTTATTCAAAATCTAATTTTACAAAAAAAAAAAAAAAAAATTATGTACCAGAATTGAAAGAAACAATGTTGACTTTTCTTTGTACAACAATAAAAAGAGACGAGCTGTAAAATTTGACTTCCGACCACGTAAAAATGTTTTTCCTTTATAACTTGCCAAAGCTTTCTTTT
Organism: Trichonephila clavipes; assembly: GCA_019973935.1. Taxonomy (NCBI): domain Eukaryota; kingdom Metazoa; phylum Arthropoda; class Arachnida; order Araneae; family Nephilidae; genus Trichonephila; species Trichonephila clavipes. The sequence goes on from BMAU01018997.1 coordinate 72,070, forward strand.
GCAAAATGAATGCTAGAGTAGGAATTGGTGTTGTCACTCACCCAACTGAGTAAAAAAAAACTTAGAATTAAATGTTCGAATACATAATATATTTTTGAGAATTGTCAATTATGTGAACACTAATTAAGAGAAGCAACAAATATTCCCTAAAAAAATCCTACACACATCTAGCCTTACAGAGAACATGAGGCAGTAGTGGAATCAGAATAAAAAATGTTATCTGTGTTTGATGTATAATAGTGTGGAATGTCCAAAAGTGACACTTCAAGTCCCGATTTAGGACAAAATAATTTTTTGTGTTCTGAGGAATGTTTTGTTTTCAATATAACCTTCCTTCCTCGTGTACCTATTCCATGCCCACGTGCACAGCATTCATCTTCTGTAGGCTTGCATTCCAATAACCACGTCGAAGAGAGTAAATGTCGTCGGGGTTATTTGAAATTTTGAGTTAATAATAAATTGTTAAGAATGTGATAGCAAGTTGAATTTCATAAGAGAATAAGTTTTCCTTGACCATTGAGGTTGTTGGAGGTTTCTGTGCTTAATCGAGTGGTGAAAGTCTACTGTGTTGAATTGTTTTGTATGGTAAGCAGTTGGTAAAAGTTTGAAAGTATTGGATGCATATTATGTGATAGAATGAAAAGTGATATTTTTCCATGTTGACTAAGGCGTTTTTTGATAAATGTATGTTTTGTGTAATTTCAAAATGAATGCTTTTTTGTATGTTTTAATTTATGTAGTATATTGGCAAGAAAATATACATGTTTCATTTTCTAAAAAAGCCTCCCCCAAAGAATTTAGGTCTACTCAGGATAAGCTAGGTGATTGTGATATTATTTGAAATGATTATTTTATTTCTATGTCTCTTATAAATAAAATTCAACAATTGTATATGTTACTTATTTTGGGAGGAATTTGATATATCAAGAAAGAGATGTAAAATAAATGAATGATGGATGAATTATTATTGGAAGATTTGTCAAAAATTGTACAGATGCCAAGTTGGACCAGTAATCGTTGGTATTTTCATCAATTATTTAAGTTAATGGTAGTTTTTCAATGAATGGCCATTTGATATGAGGAAATAAATGAATGATTTTGCACATAAGACAGTGTTTCTCAAACTTTCAATATTTGCAACCCAATATTCAATCCTAATTTTCCTCACCCCATACAATAACAATGTATTAAATTTAAAAATAGTATATTCTTAAATACTACCGGCGTATGTATATGTCTTTCCGAAGTACAATATTTTCTGTGAACTGCTATCCATAAAATCATAATTGAATCGAATTTGTTATTGAAACCGGGCGTAATTTTTAATCGGCATTGAAATAATTAATTATAAACCGGGCAAATCATCAAGTGTTAATTTTTGCATAGAATTTTACATATTAAGAGCCCATGGGATTACTAGTAATTGTTAAAAGTTCTTAATTTAGTATTGTTAAATTAATTATGAAATACTTTGAGCAGTACTGATATATTTATAAGTGTATTACATCAATGAACACACATGTGTATTTCATTTTTTATAACGTAAGAATGTATTTTGTTTGTTTACTTTGAGTAAATTAATAATTTTTTTAAAAAATAATCTTTTGTTTTCGACTCTTCATAATGCTCACGCCCCCTTTTAGAGTTATGACGCCCCCTGGGGGTGCCCACAGTTTGAGAAACACTGACATAAGAAATAAGTGATGAAATGATATTTGAATAAAAGTATCACTAGTTAGCCTATATTTCTTTTGATGAAATATTATTGGTTGATATGCATGGAAAGGAAAATCAATGAGTGTTTTCAGATGGATGTTGTGGCGAAGACTGGGAAAAAACAGCAGGTTCGAGGTTGTGCCGAAGGAGCAGAGAAGTAACAAGGTAAGATATTTTTGGTGTTTTAGAAGTGGTGGGGGCGGGCCTTTGAGGAGAGGTTGCGAAGAAGAGCCCGTCGTTGAGTTGCCGCGGGCGACAAGGTATTTTTGTGGGGAAGCCTTCCAGTTTTGGGTGGAGCTTTACCTGTAAAGGGTGTTGCACCTGGGCGAGGAGAAGCCCATCGTACAGCTCTGGGTCACGATCGAAGCTTTGGGAGGGGGTGACTTTAGAGTTTGCGCATCTCGGTGGAATTGTAACAAACCTCGGACGAAGTGTGGTAAAGATTGGAGTGCGGGGGATGAATTTGCGATATGAAGTCGGAGGCGGCACGTTTCGAGAGATATGCCGGCGAGTAGTCGGTTCTCCGTGGTACGAGCCCTTCTGGTTTGGACAGGTGCCCAGATGCAAGGAGCAGTACGTCGATGTTGCACGTACGGAGGTGAACGGACAAGGATAGGAATTTTTGTCTCCAGCGAATGGCAAAACACTCGGTAGGCTTCGCAGGTCTAGGCATGCCAGTATTATTGGGGGGGTCTGCACATATCGAGATGAACGGGTAAAGTGTGGCACAGCATCCCTTTTGCTAGTGAGTGGAACCGCGAGTGGAGCCTCACACAGTGAGGTTTACACTAGGAGTCGGTGCGGGGCACTCGGGGAAAGATTCCCACCCGTGCCTTTGGTGCATAGTTTTTTGTGGGCCGGTGTCACTTTTGCTACCGACCGTTTCAATATCCTGAATTTACTCTTCGGTGGGGGGGGGAAAGGCAGTGGTTTGTTTCAAGTCCGGAGCGGAGCCGGGAGAGGAGGCCGAGATGTGATTTTGGTGCCCGCGGCTTTGGGTATTTTAAATGACGGGACTTCCAAACGACACACGGGTCGAGTTCTATGGATTGGAGGGATTTCAGTATTGGGGGCTTGGGAAAAAATAGACGAGGCCTTGGTAGAGTTGCCGTGCCTCGCCACTCTAGATAGCCACTGAGGTTAGAGTAGAGCTTAACATAAGGGAGTGATTATTGACGTGGGGCCACTCGAGAGGCCCGACGAACGTCATGAAAAAGGATTCCGCAACCAGCCCCTCGTAAAGGAGAGAGGTACAAGGAAGCAGTCGCGTTGAGTGGAGTACTTGTGGCTGTGTAGTTTCACGAATTCGAGAGATTACAATCGGGGCGGTGGAAACGGCGAGTGCAGTAGGAGGAGGCCTCATGTAAGCACTTGGAGTCCACAAAGACCGAACACGCGTATCCACCCCTCTACTCGACAGGTCTTCGACGGCTGGAATCTGCAACACGGCGGGCAGAGTTCCTAGACCGGTCAAGTAGTTAGATTCAGGGGAGGGGTATCGAGAGTCTCCCCGACATTACTGGCTGTACAAAGGGTTTTTTTTTCTTCTGTGGTCAAATCGGAGAGTGCAAAGAGGATTCGTCCGACCAAGCTACGTGATACGGCAAAGATTGCGCAGTAAGAAGAGATCCTCCGGCAATCTCGCGGGTAAGGGTGTGTCCCGAAAGAGTTGCAGTCACGGTCCACGTACAGTGGCTTTTTGGTGTCTGGTCGGAAGGATACAACCCTTTTCGGCATGTGCGCCACGTGGCTGCTTGTATGCTCCGATGCTCGTGTGTACCAGTCCACTCACGGTCCATGTACAGTGGCTCCCACTCTGGTCGTCCCGCTCGGCGGGATACAACTCTTTTCGGTCCTCCTGCTCTGCAGGATACAGCCCTTTTCGGCTTGTACGCCACAGTCTTATCACGAAGGACTCGTGGCGATGAGTTGGAAAGTCCTGTGTTGGGCCCTCCTCGAGACCAGAGGGTTCTGCAGGCAAGAACCTGCCCTCGGGCGGGTGTGATGTGTGCGGGAGGATTCCCTCGCAGATTCGTTCTGGACGGGGTGTCTGGGCTCGAAAGTAGCAGAGCACCCACCACAGTGCGATCTACTGAGGCTCATCTCTCGTCCGGTGACTCTCCGGCCCAAAATTCTGTCAGTCCTTCCTCAAGACTAGAGACGTCAGTTGAGACTTGGAAAATTTTGGAGGGGGCTGCAAAGCCTCGCTCCGGTGTACTGACAGAGGAAGTCGGGTGATGGACCCACCGTCTTGGAGCAGAGACGTCAGTTGGGGCTTAGAAAATTTTGAGGGGCTGCTTAGCCTCCCTCCAGTGTACTGACAGTTGGAGCAGAGAGATTAGTTGGGACTCTGATCTTTAGAAAGGTTAAGGGGGGGGGTTGCTTAAAATATGGGAGTGTAGTGCCATGCAAGAGCCTTTGCAGAGGGTGTCGAGTGACCAGGACCTAGGACGGACGTTATGGAAAAGGATTCTGCAGGTGGTAGTCTTCTCGTAAAGGAGAGAGGTACAATGGCAACCGAATGTATCACTGTGCTGCACAGGGAGCAGTCACAACGAGTGGAGTATTTGTGGCTGTGTAGTTTCACGAATTCTCCAGATTCAAGGGATTGCATTACAATCGGTGTCTCCTGATAGTACTGTAATGTTGTGGGACAAGAGGAGGAAGCCTTCCGACCCGGTTACGTATTCTGGCAAAGAGAGTATGCAGTAAGAAAAGATGCATCACCCTCCGACGATCCCGCAGGTTAGAGTGTGTCCGGAAAGTTTTAGTGAATGTAAGGAATGAGAAAAAGGGAAGAGGTTCTGTCGTATGAAAACGGGGGAGGGGCAGGTGTCCTGAAAGAACAGTTTGTTTTACACTAACGGAGGGGTGAGAGGTACGAGGACCCTCACGACAGGTCTTTGGAATCTGCAACACGGCGGCCAGGAATTCGCCGCCAGAGTTCCTACACAGGTGACGCAGTATGCAGATTTTCAGGGGAGGGGAATCAAGGGTCACGGGAAAAGAGGCACAGTTTCATTTACCCCTGATATTACTGCGGCTGTGCAGGGCTTTTTTGCAGGCAAAACAGCTAGTGCAGGATCCTCCCGATTACATATTCTGCAAAGAGAGTAACGCAGTAAGAACAGATGCGACACCCTCGGAATCCCAAGGGTATGTCTCGAAAGAGTTGTAGTGAGTGTAGGAATGAGAAAACGGAGAGGTCGGGTCAAGGAGGGAAGACGCCCTTCACGACAGGTTTCTGGTGGCTGCTATCTACAACGAGTCATCCAGGATTTTGCTTTGGAGAAAGTCGTGTGTAGGAAGTACCTTGGACGCAAGAGATTATAGGCGGGGGCATTGGAAATCGAGATTTTCTGCTCTGGGGGAGCTCAAGGAGGAAGTGTATTGTTATTTCCCGATAGCCGGTGTTAAGGTGACTGACTTCACTGGCTCATCATGATTCGACCCTGGTGCTGCTCGGGACCCAGTGTGTAGAAGGGGCTTATCTATGTTGAACCTCAAACTGTCTACCAATGGTGTTGTGGTGATTTTAGTTTGTAATAGGGTGTGAGTAAATTTTATTTTGTATTGAATAAGATTGATTTGTAGTTTGTAAATAAACCGGGCTCTTTTTACCGTTTGATTGAAAAAAGAGTTGTCGATTCAATTTCGTCGAGAGCCGCAGCCCTCGGTTGTAGCAATGGGGCTGTGGATTTCTTTCTCCCCACGCTTTAGGAGGTAAATCGGATGAGTCGTTTCGAGTTTCGAGAGGCGAATCGTAACTGGTTTTGACACCGACCGAAAGAAAAGGCTCTGTTTCCAATGCATGCCATTATGCAAAGGTATGTATAATCTTATTCCGTTTTCGAAGCCGTGATGACCACGAGGCGATCTCCAAAGATTCGGCGAGTAAGTATCGAGTAGTCCGTGTTCCTCAAATTTCTCAAAAAGGTTGGTCTTTGAAAATTATACATACACGTAGCCTTCGGGTGATTTTCACAACAGAGAAGGAAACTGAAGGTGGACTTTTACTGTTATGTACTGGGTATAAAGGTGGCAGGTGTTTCTGGAGCTTGTTTATTGACACAAAACATGTGTACATTGAAAAATTGTATGCTTAGCATTCCAAAATAGAAAATGTAAAAAAAAAATTATAATATTTCTAAATGAATGAATGTATTAGCAAGTACAAGATGACATTAAAATGTTTCCAAAAAAATGAAGGAAAATAATGCAAAAAGAGAAAGAAAATCCGAGTAGTTTAGCCCCCCATAACCCTACCCAGTTGATGAACTGTCTTTTTCTGGAAGGGGTGACTGCTTTCCACCACATTAAATATTCATGTATTAGCAATATGTGTAAGTTTTTTTTTTACTTTACCAACAGGTTAGGGTCCTGAATGGTTTCTGGAACTGCCTGGTGAACATCCCCTCTGTCGGCATGCGGTGGGAAAACCTTTGCCGTTTGGTCGGTTGGGATGTCCTGCGTATAAAAATTTGTACATTTTGAGATTTGTAGCAAAAAAATATATATCTTGCTGTACTTAAAAGTATTAATAAACTATTTTTTTCTAAACATTTCACTCTTGCTGATTTAGGTTTTTAAAGCTACATATTTTTAGCACTTCAAACAGATGTTTCTAATTTTTCTTTCGGGCATTTAATTCCGTGTACTGTTCCGACAAAATATGAAACCTGGTGCAATAAATGCTGTAACACACAGGAGAATTAAATACTTTAATTGGTAACGATGGAACTAGTTTGATATCGGGGGTAATGGCGCCAAGCGCTGCCTGCTTGTTACTGGATTCGAATCCAATATGGCGACAATTTATCGATACACAATAATTTTAAAGAATTGTTTTGAAATACATTTCAAATGAAGGATATAGGAAGAGATTGAGAATAACATAGATCAATAAATAAATAATGTATATCTATATTATGTAATAAAAAGTAACACGTACTAATAATAGTATATTATAATAATCTTATAATATAATTTAATCTTATACATAATAATATAGTACAATAATAACAATTAGAAATAATCAAATATAATTTAATAGTAATAATCGAATAAACGTGTTGTAAAAAAATAAAAAATAATGCACAAGATTACTCGTATTACACAATTATAAATAAATGACATAAGAATGTCTCTGTAAATAAACAACAAAAATAGTCATACATAAATAACTTAATGATAAATATTAAAGGAAACAATTATAAATAATGAATATTATGATTATTACACATAGTAATTGCATTTTTGTATTACATTATGAATAAAATAATTACATAATATATGTTAAAATTACTTATGAATATCAATTACAAAGTACTGAAAGCTTGCAATATAAAACTTGCACTGCAAGTTCCTTCAACGAATTTCATCGAACAAAGAACGTAAAAAAAAGAAGCATTTTTAAAACGAATTTAAACGCGATAATTAAAAGCACAACACTTATTCTTTTAAGAAAAAAATATTCTAGTACTCGCTCGTTTAGAAATATCCGTATTTGAAAATAGCGCAAAATAAAACAGAAGACAATGAACAATTACTCTAAAATGGTTAAATTTTAAAAGGAGAGCATTAAATTCGTATGAAATTAATAGGGTTACCGCGGGGAAAAAACAATAAAAGTAATCTCTGATATACGTTATCCCCATGGCAACCACGTCGACAGACGATAAAAATATTAAGGTAACCGTATCGTAATGTTATCGCCCGTCTTGGCGAACATAAACAACTTGGCGCCGTTACTCCCGCTATCAAACCGGCACCGTAACGATAAATACTTTTAATAAAATGTTCTGATAACTTTACAGAAAGAGGGTTGTTTGATCCTTCCTGGTAGGTTTAGTGTTCAGAACCGAGAAAACTTATCTTGCAGCTGAAGCTCATACGATTAGAAAATTTCAAAACACAGGTCCACTGTGGGATAATGCCAATGAGTTTTTAAAAAGTGAATTCTTTAAAAGAAAATGATTATTTAAAGGATTGAAATATTTGGTATACGACATTCGCTTTAAACATGTTGACTAAGCAACATATTGAGCATTTAAAACTTTTAACTAAAAGTAAAAGTAAGAAAAAGATTTTGCGAAAATGTCCAAACTCTCTGATAAAGGCCATATGTGAATGTGCTATGAACACTTTAAAAGGTAATGTTCCATTGACCAAACGCCAGAAGTCAAATCTGGCCCCCTTTAAAACGGTCGTACGGAAATTGGGAGATAGATCTCTCTATTCCTTTATATAAGAAAAGGCATTTGTTAGTTCAAAAGGGGGAAGGATTCCTTAGTTTCTTAATCCCCGCTGCCCTTTCGGTTTTATCTTCTCTATTTAATGGAGCATACTAAGAAACTTATGCTTGTCCCAGAACAAAGATTTCAAAACTTTGTTCAGGTCCAATTGTCTACACTAGATAAACAGATGCATACCATTCTTCAAAGGAAAAATATCACTGATGAAGAAAAAGCAACTCTTTATCTTCAAATTCTTCAGAAGTTTGTAAACTTTCCCTCTCTCTCTTTATCCTAGTAAAAATCCTGATGTCATGGAAACAGTGGACACAAAACAAGAAAATTATCAAAATCAGTCTACAGACACGGTTGAAGATAAGATAAATACCCTTACAAGCTTATCACCAAAAGAGCATGTTATAACCCGTCCCAAAGAGGAAACAAGCGTTGATACAATTGAAGAGGAGATAGGAAGTATAGCCCGAGTGAAATGCAAAAATATCCCAAAGAAAATTTTAAACTTTATCCAGCAAAATCAAGGAGAAATATACTGGACACCTGATAAAGAGCTGATAGTGGATGGAAAAATTATACGCAATACAAATATTATAAATTTGATTACTCATCTAGTAAGGGACAGGAAAAAAAAGCCTTTTGGATTTGAATTTTTTAACGAAGTTTTAAAAAAAGAAAAATTTTCCATCAAGCTATATTAAGAATAAATATCTGAAAACAAAAATATTGTATGGAAAACCTTCATCATGGATAGAATATAAAGTGTAATTTTTTTTTTTTTTGTTCCTAAATAAATTGCTTTTTCTTTTCAATTTATACTTTGTTTAGTTCTTATTTATTTCAGAAAGTAAAATAATATAGTATTTTATTCATACTAATTATTAAATATCAGACAATATTATACATTTGTAATAAAAAATTAAATGATAGTTTGTCTTACAAAAATAATACCACAAAATATAAGAAATATATATATTTTATTCACCATCTAAAATTTAATCTTACATTATACCTTTTTTTGAAATATTGATACAATCGAAAATCATTGAGTCTACTACGAGATAATTCATATAACACATAATCCATCGAATAACCTCGGCTTATTTTTAAAAGAAAATATACGCAATAAAGTCCACAAACATTTGATGTGAGACTTTGGATAGATTTCTTATTCCATTTCACATTCGTAAACTGTTCAGCATACTTGGAAATATGAACCCCGTACATTTCTGGTGGAAGTCCATAGGAATCAAAAAATTCTAAAGTGTCCTTGTCTTTAATATACATTGCCAACCAATGTGATCCTTCTTGGTCACGTGTATCCGTATTTGCAACTAGGGTAGCACGTTCTTTTGGAAGAGGTATTTCGTCTGATGGGAAAACTCCAATGAAATATCTTGATGCATCTCTATCTCTAGACAAAATTCGATGAATCTGTGAGGCATACATCATTAGCTTCCAAAATCGAAGAGCACGTTTCTTGTTTTGTTGATTTCAATCAGGGACTCAAATTCGGCAAAAACTATTAATGAAACTGTCTGTTCTAGAACTTTATATATATATTAAATTTTAATTCTATTCTTAAGTTACTGTGCTTGATCAAATTAAAATGTTCCCCATCACATAAATCAGGTGATAAATCAAACAGATATAAGGCATATCCTTTAGGAAACTCAGTTCTCGATAAATAAAGAACTTCAGACTGTAAGAATAGATTCTGGTATGCTCTAATGTAGTTATCTTTTTCGAAATCTAGTTCTAATGGTTGATGAGGCATAGGTTGACCATCTACATAAACTCCTAAAAAGTTCATATAATAATGGTTGAATTCGAAGGGAGACTTCTTGTAGTTTCCGTTAAATGCATCACTATCCACGCAAGCCAGCACCAATCGTTTGGGCATCTGCCTCGAAAAAACGTTATCCTGAATGAAAGAATAGCTGGATTGTGGTATAGAAAATACTTTGCATACAACTCTATCGATGGGGTATTTAGCTGTTGCTTTTTCTAAAGCTTTCGCATGTCCTATGAGAACTCCTGGATTTACACGTACTTTTCTTACAAAGAGAGAGATGTGATCAAAAACCACTTTATAATCCCCTTCTCCCATCAAGCAAAATTCTGTTTTACTTCTAATGAGTTTTATCTTTAAATCCACTAGGTTAAGCAAAAGTCTATCTTGATTAAACAAATCTACATGAAGTCGCCCCATCATATCAACAGTTGCGCTGTTTTTGAATAATGAAACTCGTTTATTGAATCCTTCATTTGGGTCCTTATCATCTTCATCATATATATTCATTCGACCCGCTGTATCCTTATAATAAACTTCAGACGTAAGCTGTGAAATCTTGCTGTCATACCCATGATTTAAAAGAGTTTCGATGATAGCTCTATAAGCGTAAGTATTACTACTGGATGAGATAATTCTCTCTCATTTAAACTAATATCCACTTGAGAAAATAAAGAGTGAAGGAAAAGATTAACGGGGCCGACTTTATTTTCTTCTGTTATTAGTCTTCCATCATTTCTTAAAATTTTTGCTCTTACATAAAGTTGAGTTTGAGATAAATCAAGGTACTCTTCACCGCTTCCTGAAATGACAAATTCAATAGGTCCTCCGTCAGATACGTTTGCTATTGGATGAAACTGAACCCATTGACCTCTTTCAATTACCGTTTGGGTAGGCGGAAGTGCAAATAAATTAAGTTCGGATTTCGCACATTCTAGAGAATCCTTCAAAAGAAATGCCATTTCTATTGCGTATCAAAATATCACGTCTTTTCTTCTTCCTTACTTTCGATTGAATGAGATACTTTGGAAGTTTCTTTTTTTCTTTTTATAGGCTTTCCCTTTACCGAGCACATCGTCTGTTTTTTTAATTGCCTTCTTTGCTAATATTCTCCCCGTTTCCTTTGCCCTCTCTTCAGCTGATTCTTGCAAATTTCGTCCTTCTAATAAATCATTCGCTATTTGAGCCCCCGTTCTTAAAACTTCTTTTCCAACAGATTTGGCTCCTCGAGATAAAAGGGTAGAGCAGAACGGAATAGTCTTTTAAACCATCCTCCGATACCATATCCCTTTTGAAAAGATTGACCTTGATAATAAGAAAGTCCATTACCGGCTTGATTGACGAAATAGTCCTCATATTGTTTTAAACAACACGTATAGGGAACGAGCATCTTTATTCCACAAAGTTTGATTCTTGAATGAACTTTATACATCCATTAATTTTCTTTTATACTATTTGTCTCATGCGAAAATGGATTACCGCTATAACTCTACCCCTTTCAAAGGGTACTAAATCACCTGAATGTAATCTAAGAACCAATTCGATTGTTTGAAAATGCTGACGTATTACCGGAACAAAATGAGGTCTTGTATAGTGTGAATTTACCACTTCTCCATCTTTTCATTCGACTTTTACAATTTTCAAAAGGGGAGCTTGAATATCACCCACAATTTGAGGCTCTACCAAATCACAATAAACATATATAAGGGGAAACGATGCATTAGGTTCAGCGATATAAGGACTTTCTACTTTCCCTTTAATTTCACCTGGTTCGAAACCAAGGAGTTCAGAAACACCTTCATCTAAAAAAATTTTAGCCTGTCCTTTTGTCTTGATATTCACTCTTTTGACAACAGGATGATAATGAAATTCTATTTTATTCTTAAAATCTTCTAAGTACATGCCCTCTAAAATGTCAGGTATAGACTCATAACATCCTTGAGGAATTTTTCTGGCTATCAACTTCCCATCACCCAGATCAAAACCGAATAAATTATTACCTTCTCTTATATTGTACCATGTATGAGGATAAATAAAGTCAACTAATCCCATTTCCCATTCTCCCTTTAGAGTAATAAGAGTCGGAAGTTGTGTAATAAAATGTGAAACTTTATTTTCTGGAAAAAATCTTTGGAGCTATCACTCACAAGTGTTACGTAGAAAGACATTTTTACGACTGATGATTAAATAGATATTGATCGTTCTTTATAGATGTTTCACGTCATGTACCCACATGTTAAATTTTTCTGGGTACCCCAAAATTGTACAAAATATTCAATCTTGCCATTCTTTTTTCGTGTTTTCGAAATTTTTTCGATAGGATAATAGCCTGAATCCGTTACTTTTTGAAGTTCCTCCTCATAAAATGTACCCCGAATTACTTCTCCCCTGTTAAGTCTTTTACTTTATAAACAGTGAGGTTCCTACGTAGAATGTGATAAATCGTAAAAATCTCCCGCGTCCAATTTTGTTTATATCCTTTTTCGAATATTAATTTCTCTCTGCTAATTCGAACTGTATCCCCTATTTGAAATCTCGGTTTAGATGATGTTTTATTTTTATTTCCATATAAATTTTTTCCATGCCTCTTTTTCATTTTCTTCGGTTACAGAAGCAGGGGCCCTCTGAATACTTCTGTGCCAAGTATTATTTAACTATGGATTAATTTATCAATAACATCGATATAACGCTTTGTATTTATTTCCGTAAAATACTTCCACATTTTTGTCTAACGTTCTGTTAAATCGTTCTACAACAGAGGCTTTCGTATTATTATTCGTCATAAAAATACTATTTCCTTCTTTTTGAGATAATTCTGAAAAAGTATGTAAATTCTTTACCAGCATCTGTTTGAAGTTTAAGAGGAATACGTTCAGAAAAGATTCGTTCAAAGGCCGATACTATTGTTTTCGCATTCTTATCATGTATAATGGAACAGCCCAAGCATATTTAGATAAAACACAAATGCAAGTAAGTAAAAATCTATACCCATCATTAAACTTAGTAAGAGATTGCATATCTACTAAATCAGCCTGAAATTGCTTATTCATTCTATTTACAAATACTCTATTTTTCCTAAATTTCTTTTTAATAGGTTTATGTAATGTATATGAATCTTTCCCACTTAACCACTTTTTAATATCTTTCCTAGGAAATTTTCCATTTGTTGCTCTAAATAAAGCCTCAATACCACCAAAACTACTCGGTTGTTCGGGTTCTCGATAAGCCTTTTCAAGATTCATTCTTAACTGAGGAATAACGTGCTTATTGAATAATATCACATATATGAATAATGTTAAAAGCAGAATACTTAAAGTATTTATACCATTAAATTAACCTAAAAAAATAAATGAAATATCGCAAATATAAATATTTAAACTAGAGATGAAAACAATAATAACACATCAATGCACATAAAAAAATATTTTATTTAAGGCAAGCGATGAATATCAGAAGCAATGCATATACTTTTAGCATTATTTATAACAGAAGTCATTTCCCAATTATTTACAAACATAGGACTTATATAATTTAACATTTGAATGTTTCGTTGAATAAAGTCTTGAATTAGTTGCTCAAAGTTCATAGCAAAAAAGGCTAGATCACCAAAGACTTGCAAACGAGTTTCACGATCCATTGTAATGCATTCATGTCCGAGTTGATTTGCATATCCCTGAGTACATCCAAAACATTCAAACACGTCCGTAATAGAACTCCCTAAGTATTCATAAAAAAGTTCTATTAATGAAGTAGTTAGTACTGATTCTACTTCTGAAATGTCTGTATTCACAAGAACATTTGGTGTCAATTTCGAAACTTCATTTAACAGCAATTTTCGAAAAATACAATCGAAAACCATGGACATGGCGCTCTCCATAATTCTTTTGCGAATTTGTGCTAATTCTAACCAACTGTTTTCATTCATAACACAAGTTCCGGGGATGAACTTTCTAGAAAAGTCCTTCTGTTTGAAGTATCGCTGGCAGGTAATATGTGGAACCTCCTCAGTGAACACAGTTGAAATCATCAAAGCGTCCTTTAGAACTAAAGTCTCTTCGGTTGAGGAGGGCACGTTGATTAGCTCGATTCGATTTGCAAGAGATTGCCAGAGCACAGTTGACATACAGACACCTTTTTTAGTTGGGTAAAGTCGATTGTTTTCATCTCTCGAATATTGTCGTAGATGAACTTGCACGGAGGTAGCAAAATATGTCACTGCAGCATAGATATCATGCCCCAAATGGAAATGATGTGGCGGAAAAGCACTTTCCGAAAAGGAGGAATCTAGTTTCTCATCTTTATTGAAACACACACGCTTAGTTGACATATTTGGGAGATTCAGCATTCGTTTCATTTTGAAATTTTGTACGAGTCCGTTTAAAATAGAACAAGATTTAAAACTGTAGTCTGAAAGAGAAAAAGTTAGAAATGACTTTGAAGTAAATATAACCCAACTCTACGATTAGAACTTTACATCAATACTGAAATGTGATTGGTTTGTCTGAGTATTATCACAGAAAGTAAATTAGCTGATTAGTGTAGCAGAATAATCTACTCTCACATGCGCGCCTTGATAAAATGGGCATTAACTGCTTTTTTATCAGCATTTATGTATTGACATGCACATAGGATTTCTGGAGCCTTTCCAGCATGAATAAATAAGGTTCTTATCAGGACACACATTCTGATATATATCTAGAACATTTCTCTATGACCATAAAAGTACACATTCCATTTTTACCCTACCCAGTAATACTTTATCAGACTTATGATTCATTCTGCACGTGACTTCGTTTGGTCTAAACATGCACCGTACGTTTATTTCCAAAATTGTAAGATTACCTAATAAAATAAAGAAATCTCTAGTGTTTTGAATAGTTTTACATCGAATTTTTCAAACAGAGTGCTATTAATTTTTAGTTGTAGGAATCTCAACTTTATTTTTACTATTTTAATTCGGTTTTTGATGTATTCACAAAATCTCAACGAAGCATTAGGTCTTCGTTGTCGAATGGTTAGAAAAACATGTCTAACATTCAAGTACGAAGACTTTTGAGGTTCGAAACTTAAGAATAGGCATAATTCTGCACTTGTAAATTCAAATCGTTCATGGATGGCGCCACAGGTGAATAATACTTTAGTTTAAAAAATAATGAAATATATTTAAGGGGGGAAAATAGATTATAATAAAATATATTCATTAACCCTAAGTAACAAATTATGTCCCCCTACAAAAAGTTTGATTCATTCATCCCAATTAAAATTTGCTTCCAATGACGTAATTAAAAAAATCATAATCATTCAATTAAAACTATTTCAGAATATAACTCGTTATCGCTAAAAGCGTGCATTTCTTATCAGTACAGATCCCCGAAACCCTTATCAATCAGAAATTAATAATTCATAGACAGAGGCTCTATCATAGAGCGGCACCGACGAGCATCGAGCATTTATACCAGTGATTCTCTAAGTGGTCTATATGGACCCCCAGGGATCGACGCCAAATTACAAGGTGAAAAAAACAGTGACAAAAAAAGGGGGGGGTACATGAAGCGTAAATATGGGTCTACGACAGCATCTTCTGGACTCTTTTTTCCTCGTATTTACATGGACATTGAAATGTGTCTGGTTTATGTGTTTACACTTTTTTTGCAACTCTTTCCCATTCCTATAGTGGGGTCCCAATGGACATTCCTAACACCCACAGGATGTCGGTGTCATATAACTAAAAAGGGACGGGGAGCTTTTTTGGAAGATAGAGACCTACACAGTAGATGTTTCATTTTACTCCTGAGGGTTACTTTAAAATAAGCGGTTGCGATTTATACCATTAAAAGACTCATTTTCAAAGAAATTGGCCAGCTGAAATAAGCACATAGTTCCATCTTTTACATTTTAATCGTTTGAAATAACCGCAGGTAATTATGTTTTTAATTTAACTATTTTGAATTTTTTAATAGTAATATTTTAAAGATTTCAAAGACAAGCTTGTATTTTTCTTTAAATAAATCAAATATATTAACGACGTGATAAATCAAAGTAACTTCGAAAGAGAAAAGAAATAGAAACAAATGAGTGCAACGCAATCTCGGTTAGACTCTTCAATTTATAGACAAAACAGATAATAAAGTGATTGCACCTTGTGGTGGTGCGCTTTTTCTTTGAATTTACAGTAAAAAAAAAAATGCGGTCTAAAGCTGACACAATACATAGGCTTTCAAAAAAAAATCTGTGCAACTGATTATTTTCAATAAATTTCTTTAAGTACAAAATTCAATTGATTATTTCAATCATGCGATAATTAAACTTTTTCAATTAAGAATTTTCCTTTTACACAGCATCAAATTTTTTAAAAAAATATCTGTGACTAAAAGGTACTTACATATATATAATTTATTTAAAGTCTGATGCAGCTGGAATTTCTAATTAAATTACATTTCTTAGTATTAAAGGACAAAATACGCAATGTCTGCATTTGATTGGTTGGGTTAAATTTCTGACACTAAGACATACTGTGTCAAACATTAAGTCCCTTATTGGGAGATACATCTGTATTTTTACGATATTAAGATAGTGTGAAGGAAAAACTTATTGTATTTGCTTTTATGAAAAAAAATCAATCTATAAAAATAAAATACTTTGTTTAACGATTTTAATTAAAAAGTTTACTGAGTTAAATGAAAACTAGGCTATTTTATTGTCAATGAAATTATTTTGCATATATGTGTCAATAGTAGCAGTATATGGATTTTAAAATCTTTTCTTTGGATCTAATTGAAATAATATTGTTGACACAAATCTTTTCTCGTAAGATTACTTTCATTTTTGGAGAGAGTCATTGCACAACCATCATTATTGTTCTCAGTATTAAAAAAAAATTGCAGTTCATTTGTCTGTTGCTTATAGTAAATTTCGGTTTTTTTCCCTCAGAACCACTGAATGCGAATTCAATATAAAATATGTATTTGCAGATTTTTTTCTCCTTTTTTCATGCATCAAGTGAAAAATTTTGAAATCCTTTTGAGATTATTAGAACATTTTTATAAGCCATTGTGTTATCGTTTATTAAAGCATCCGACAGGCATTTTTTAAAATTTTAGTTAGAATTAGATCAGTAATATTAATGTGTTATTTCAATGTTTTCCTCTTTTACTCTAAAAAGCGATAAATTTAGTAATATTATTTTGTTATTATTTTAAATATATTTTTTAATAATTGCATGTATTATAATAAAATAATGTATTTTTAATATGTAGTATTAAAATATTTCTAAATGACAAAATATATTTTAGGGAAGTCAAAAGACAAAACTTTATTGGACTGAGAACTATAATGTATTTATTACTATTATTTAAGTACCACAGTCTACTTTTTAAGTATTTTTATTAGTCAGGGCCGATCCTAGGGTGTCGGCTGCCCACGTGCAAAGGCCTAATGTGCCGCCCCTCTAGAGAATTTTTCATATTTTGACTAATACTTTTATATTTAATTACTTTTTATAATACTTACATATTTGCTTACTTATTATAATACTTATATATTTAATTGCTTATTGCAATACTCATGTATATAATTACTTGTTTAATACTTATATATTGAGGTTATAAAAACTCCTCTACCTGTATAAGAGAAAGAAGTAAAACATTAATAAAAATGCAAATAAAATTTGAAGAACAAAACTTTATTTTTTGGTCAGCTAATGGGTTATGATCGTGACAAAATACTTTAACAAAGTAATAAAAAAGCAAAAATATTACCTTTTAAATAAAAATAGACATTTTACAATTAGAAAAGCAGAACACACACGCGTCGGTACTTACTCAGAAAATATAATTTCATAAAAAAGTACTAAAGCTTAAATCTCGTGAAACGAAAAGTATATATAAATCAGTCCTTCTACAAAGACTATTTAAAAATTAATTATTAAATAACTTCCGGGTATTTATAAACAAGGTACCAGGTTTCCAAAGTATAGTTTTTCAAAAAATATTTTTATACGAGTTATTTGGTAAAAAAAAAAAGTGTGTATTTTTCAAATTCGGTCCAAATGCCACCCCTAAAATTTGCAGTCTCGGACATGGGTCCAGTTTCCCCAGCCCTAGAGCCCCCCTGCTGATAACATAGAGACAATAGTAAACACGTTAAGAGGCTAAGTGGATTAGATCATATGAAATTACTCTTCAACTAGGAGCATACATGTAAGCGGGCAGTTATATATAGATCAGGATTAGGTTTTAATTTATGTTTTCTTTTATTTCTGTTTTTTAGTGTTATGTTGTAAATCGCTTGATTAAACTGTTTGATTATATGGTATCTGGTTACAATTAGGACTTTAAAAAAATGTACATAATTAACATTTTTTTAACATAATACTAAAGTACCATAAATTCCTGCAACATAAAATTAAATTTGGAACTTTGCTAACGTTAATAATACTATATGACTATTGAAGTGTTTTTCAAACAGGCTTTGTAATGAAAATCATTTACTCAAAAGTCAAAAGAATCAATAAGATTTTTTCTTTTATAACGTAAAACAAAACTACAGTGAACTATTTTTTGATAGAAGAGTAACTCACTAAAAGGGAAAACGAGCATTGTTTATAAGCGTCGTAAAACCATAGGCAAAAGTCCTTCTTTGCCTATTTTGTTTTTTAAATTGTTAGGTTATTAAGTTGAAAAATTTTAATTTCCCCAAATTCATATCGAATTTAAACATTAATTGATTAACTGTATTATGTATTTTCGTAAAGCAACTTTCTCAAAAATAGTTTTTGAGACGCCTTTATTAAGCATCCATCAATCCATAATGCCGCTATTAAACAAAAACCCCTTTTTTAATGTGGTATTGTCGGCTTCAACACGAATTTTGTATCAGATGAAGGATGTTTGTAAAGAGTAGACATTTATGGACAATCGTCCAACACACTATGCACTAACATTATATTTTTCTTAAACTATGTTGTGTTATCGGGACTTGATTTTTCAATAACTGTTTGAAATTCAGCATATTTATTCGATTTATCATAAGTTTTATTTTGAGAAATTCGTAAAAAATTTTGTTTGATTGATATAACTATATAAGGCCTGCGGTCGCCCCTTGGCTTGGCCGCCCGCGTGTGGTGCACACGCTGCACACCGGCTAGGATCGGCCCTGTTATTAGTGTTAGTTCTTTTAAGATTGATTTACTATGGTCATTTATATCTAATTCTATATTAATGAGATTTGAGAAAGTATTTTTTCTTTGAAAATTGTATAAGTAAAACACCTTTTTTATATATAAATTCAAATTTATTTAAATCCATGCAATCTTTTGTGCGCGCTGTATACAGATTTATATTTGGGTTTGCTGGAAAAAAAATTAAATGTTATATTCTCAGAGGGCATAGTTTTAATTTGAAAAAGCTACTTTGTTAGAATGCACTGCCATGTAATTACCATTTCCAAATATATTAAGTATACGTAAGTACAGTATTTCAATGAATGTAAAAAGTATGGGCTTCTTATTCTTTGTTTCAAATTTACGATAGGATTTTGAAAAATCTCATCAAATTCTTAAGAAGTCGTAATGATTTCTAAGGAATCTTTGATCGGATGTGGCTTTCGACGAAATGCTCTGATATACAAAATAACTGTTCGACGGGACTAACTTTGACTTTGAGGTGATCCCTGCTAACTTTGAGATGACGCAGCCACATTACTGAATTCGACAAAGAAATATTAAATTTTATTATGAAGCACAAGATGATCCAGTGGACGACCCTGAATTAAAATTCAAGATTGTTTTTATTTTTGCACAATTGATCAAGCAATTAATACCTTAGACTGTAGATTTAATTAAATGAGTACCCACAGCTATTGTTTTCAATTTTTATACAATACATATGATTTAAAAAAAAGAAACCTTTAAAAATTTAGTAACTAAAAACTGTAAAAATTCAGAAATAATTTTGGCCGATAAGGAATCAGTCGGTATAAACGCGCTTGATCTTGCAAATGAGGTAGTGTCAGTTTCTATTTTATTAGGCAAAAAAGAAAACCCAATTGAAGTTATAAAACTTATTTCAACTTTCACCAAATTTTGCTACTGCATTAAAATTTTTGCTTTGTTTGTAAGTAAGTATAGTAAATGGAGAGACGAGTTCTTCAATATTAAAGTTCATTAACAAATTCTTACCATCCACAGCTTTAAGAGATTAAATGATTCAGCTGTAATGACTATCGAACATGAATTAGCCGAACAAATAGATTTTAAGAAATTGGTCAGAAATATTTTAGAATTATACGCAGAAAAGGAAGATTTGTAATTTTTGTTTGTTTTTGTAATTTCTGTTGGTGCGAACTATTCAGATTTTGTAGGTGTGTATCTATGAACAATTTATCCTTTTCCATAATATTTTTTTTTATTTTGAGGAGGGGTGGCATTATGCATTTTTGTCCCAGAGGTGGCCAAACTTCTCGAGTCAATATTCATCAAAAAAAGGTGATGCTATCTGTTAGGTGGGATTTCAAAGGAATCAGTATTTTTTTAGCTTTTACTGGGCAACAAAACGATTACTGTCATCAGCAGGATACATTGAATGATTCATTTGGACAAAAAAGATCAGAATTGAACAGAAGAAAAGAAATTGATCAGGATTTAGTCTTATAGAAAATCCCTTTAAACTGATGGGCCAATAAATAATTATCATCAGCGTTTTAGGTTTTACCGAGTATAGACAATGATTTTTTTATTTTTTTAAATAAACTAGATGCTTTTCTTTAAAAAAAATTATCTCAGAAATATGCTATATTGTTTTGGAAAAAATTTTTAGAATATTTTTAGTTTGAGCACAGTCGGTTGTATTATTGTAATTTTATATGACCTGAACTTTTAAATTTATTTTCAGTAAAATCAAGTCCTTAGTTAACAATATAAATATGTTTGGCTGAAAATATAAAAGTGTAGCGGAAAAAAGGAAATTATTGTTAAATCGAGAAAAAGAAAAAATTAAATGTGTCAAAATTTTAAATTTTCTTACAATGGAGTAAAGTAACAAGAATGCTGAACATTAGCAAGCGAAATGGAAAGTAACTTAGCCAATGAAAACGGAGAAACACAACAAACAAATATTAATGATGAAAATCTGCAAGATCTCGATGACCAGCAGCCTTCTGAAAAAAGATATTGTTCAGCCAGAGGGCATCAGTAATGCCCTGACAGAAAAGTGTTTAGAAAAAGTTGAGTTTGAGAAATACGTTGACGTGGGTTCGTGGCCTTAATCGCTAAGTAATAATTTTATTGATTATATCCTTTCACATGAAATGAGTAATTTTCAAAATAAAGATCCAAACAATATATATTCTGTTTCGGTAAGAGAATACAAAGATCGAAAGAGATTATTTTCGAACAATCATTTCATTAGAAAACTTAAAAATTGCCAAGTGCTGGAAAAATATTGGCTGTGTTATTCAACCAGTATTAGTAGTGTTTTTTGTTTGACCCCTGCAAACTGTTTTTCTAAAACAAATTCTCAATACACAACCGGCTTTTCTGATTGGATACAATTTACAAGTTGCTTAGAAAATCATGAAAATTATATTGAACATAAAAATTCAATGTTAGTTTGGTTGACACGAAATGAAAATAAGTCTGTTTTAGATAAACAGTTACAGGAGCAACTAAGAAAAGATACGAAATGTTACCACAATGTTCTCAAACGTGTTATTGCGGTATTAAGGCCTACAGTGGACAGTAAAAAATTTTTTTTTAATTTTTTGCAAACATGCCCCAAATTTTTACTGGCTGTTTGTAACTTAGAACTAAAACCATATAAAAAATTTGGTGAGAAAAAATTATTAGTTTTTAAGAAATTTAAAATTAAAAAAAATGTTAACGAAAATTTAAAAATTTCAAAACGTTCCATGCGTTTTGATTTTTTTAAAAATTTCATATTTTTACCTGATTTAACTTCTTTAAGCAATTCTTTACAAATGTATGCATACAATGTAATGTTTTATATGATAATTTACAAAATATGGGTAAACGCAAATTTTTATATAAAAATTTCAAGAATTTTAATGATTTCCTACATAAAAAACTTTAATTTCTTCTTTCACCCTATCACTATTACTACAATGCATCCAAGAATTTATAAGTATACATTAGATGAATACTTTTGGAAAGTTTTGTTATAATTCGACAAAAATTGCAACGCATGGAACATTTTGAGTTTTGGTTTCGAGGCAAATTTTTGATTCTGAGAAAAACAGCTTTTTTATTTTAAAGGAAATTAACTTATTTTTTTAAAAAAAAAATAAAGATATAAATATGAATTTGAAATTGAAAAACACTAATATCATACAAATATAAGATAAATGCATAATATATATACATAAGGTTCTGCAATATGTATTGTAACAGTCACATTGACACGTGGTATATACAGTGATAAAAATTGAAGTAAGCTAGAACTTTCTTATATTATCTGAAGTAAATTAGCAGAATGTATTTAGTTTTTTATCTCAACCAGATAGTATATTATGTATTTCATTAATCATAATGAGTAAAAATAAAGTATTTCAAAGGGATTAAAATACAAAAATTCAATGTTTTCGAGGAAGCTTTCATTTTTAGAAAAACAGCTATTTTTATTTTAAAGGAAAAAATTTAGTTTTTTTAAAAACAATTAAAGACATTCATATAAATTTGAAAAACACTAATATCATAAAGATAAGATAAACATAGGATATATGTAATATTCTGCAATATTTATTGTAACACTCACATTGACATGTAATATATATAGTGACAAAAATTGAAGTAAGCAAGAACATTCCAATAAAATCTATAGTAAATTAACAGAATGTATTTCATTATTATTTCATCAACCAGATAATATATTATATATTTCATTAATCACAATGAGTAAAAATAAAGTATTTCAATACAATTAAATTACAAAAATTCAAAACAATAACAAATATAATTACACATAACAAGAAAACTGTTTGCTAAGTCTGATAAAAAAATTTAAAAAGCACCGGCACTATAGGCTGCATTTGTATTTGTGGCATTTCTTTTCCTTTTCTTTTGTTTCGTAGAAATATTCTGAGAAATGCGTCGTTTATCTTGTCTTTCTGCAATAGTCAAAGAAAAACTGTCATTTAGGCATGAGTCCTCTTTCGCTTCAAGAGATTTCACATAGCCCAATTGTGCTTTTCGATGGCATCCGTTACTGCTATTTACAGCCTCCTTTTGGAGTCGAATACCTCTTTTGGGCATTTTTGCCAAATGCAGCTATGCAGATTTTGTGTCTTGCCTGCTACTATCTTTCATGAATGGTGTCTGAAGCTAAACTTTGATAAACAGGCATAACTTTCTCCACTACTTGTGGCGACAAGTAAGTTCTCATGGAACTGTGTGACCCTGGGGTTTCACCTATGGTTATAGCTCTTTTATAGAAACACCATGATGATTCCCCTTCAGGACACTTACCATGCATGGGCTTTTTGTCAGTTGACGAGCAATGCATCAGGCTGACATATATAGCAGTTTTCATTTTATCGTTACCAGGGACATTATCTTTTATTGCCCTTCTATAATAATTTTGCAACTTTGTGATGTTTTTATCTTTAAGGCTTCCCTGCTTACGCCCACCAAGAGTCACTTTTTTCACCTTCCATTCTATCACTTTGTTACGTAACGATGTGCCTAGCCTCTTTGCAATATGATTAAGGCACTCTTCCTTTTCGATTTTTATGTCAGAACCATATATTTTATTGTCCGACAAAAATTGAAAAGTTTTTGAGTCACCATCACTCAGCATGGAAACGAATCTCATTTGGCAATCACTAATTGACCGCCTCCACATAATTAGTGGAGCGTGCATCTCCATGGCTCCAGAAGTTCCATCAAAATTTTTGTCACACTCATGCGCATGTCATTTTTGCCATATGTGAAACTCCGCACTATCGACTCACATATCTCGACCAGCAACTACACAATTCTGACAGTATTTCGACAATACTTCAAAGTCAAGGACAAGTCCACTAAGGATATCGATGATTATTCCTAATCTTAGGTTAGATGTATGGCCTCGCTTTTGCCAAGTACCGTCATATGACACACTCACATCAATTATTTCCTGATTTTTTAGAGAAGCATCATGTTTTACGTGAGCTTCTCTACCAGCTTGACGTGACATTTCGAGCATTTTTTCTTCACCTCTTTGTTTTTCACGGATAAGTTGTGCATGCATTTGGCAAATGTTTTTCGGTCCATTGTTGGCACGTTGAGCACAGATGAAAACGTTTCCAAAGCAGCATGCCCTCTGCCTATGGATAGGAAGGCACTGACCAGTTTGCTGTTTATATCATGTGAATTTTTGGCCTCTTCTTGGAAACTTGAAAAAACACTTCCATAGCTTTCATGACATGATTCACATAAAAATTCCATCTTTGTAGAATACCCCATGGAATGGTGTTGTTTTATAACAAGGGTACAGTTTGTACAAAATTTACAAGGAACTTTCTGCAATAGTTCAGAAAACACAGCCTTGTGGGTGAAAATATAGCTTGCCTCAGGTTCGGAAGATGTACTCGGTTCAGATAATGTATCTCTCTGCAATACCATACTATTACTCTTTTTTTCATCAACAGTATTAGAAGATTTCTGCCATCGCTTCTTGCTATTTTCAGCCAACATTTTTCTCCTTTTGGTAGGACGACCTTTAGGTTTTCTATATCTCGATGATATAAGATCCATTATAAAAATTTTAAATAACAAAGGCAATTTAAAATGAACTTTAGTTCTGAAAAGAACTTTTTGTTTTGGTAAAATCAATAAAAGTTTGAATAAAATTTTGAACGAACAATGCAAACGAAAGTTCGAACGAATTGTAAGCAAATAATGCCGATTTAGGTCTCAGATAGAGTTAAAACAAATTGTTGCCATCCAGACCTTGATAAATTAACATTTAAAAATAAAAATTAGAGAGTCTATGTCTGCAGTAAATAAAATTTGTACTGTCAAAGTACATGACAGCTTTGTCAGCATGACATCAGAATGTAAACAAAGGGGCATGGTCATGGATGACTGAATCGGAACTATCCCATAACTCAGTAAAAAATGGATGAAACCAAAAATTTTTTTTTGCGTTTGATAGAGAGGCTAATATAATATTAAAATAAGTCAAAAATTTTTTTTCGATATTTTAGTCAATTTTCCACATTTTAACTGTCCACTGTAGCCTTAAAATATTTGGCTATAATAGGTTTAGCATTAAGAGTAAGTTTTTGGTTCTCCTCATAATGGTAATTTTATGGGTGCTAGATGAGTTTGATCAATTCATTTGTGAAATTATTGAACAGCGAGAATTACGACCAAAATCGTTAATACCGTACTTTTCAAAAACAATATATGAGCAAATAATTGAGATCATGGGCAAGAAAATCATTAAAACAATTACAACTCAGATAAATAACGATGACACAAAGTGTGACAAATCTATACGGAACTTTATCACTAACCTTCTGAGTCGTCTTTTTTAGGGAAATTTAATTCCCTACCTATTTCCAATCAACTCCAAAAAGAGGACAGGATTCCTTGTTATGCAGATTAGATAAAGTATTTAAGTCAAACGGAATAGTAAAGTTAGAGCAGGAGAGAGAGATTGAAGCAGAAAGTTATAGTGAAGTTAAATTGAAGATTTCTTGTTGGAGATAATTCAATCTCAGAGAAAAGCTGAGTTGAATTGCAGTGTGGTAAATATTAATTAAAGTCTCATTAAGGTTTATTATTATGAATGAGATTAAAATTAAATGTTCAATAAGAACATTGAATATAATTCTGGGATCTCTTATTGTGATAATCTCTGCGTGATCGATATTCTAATCCTTAATTAATTAGATCATTAATTATTTAAGTTAATTTAAAGGATATTACCTTTAAAACCTCATAATACTAGTTAGATATATTTGTTAATAAGTCTTTGATTTTATTTGGGAAAGATAACCAAATAAAGAAAGTTATTTATAAAAATGGCTACTGGTTCTTTGTGACTCAAAATTATTCTCGTTCCCAAAGTGAGGTCCCGAGAGACCTTCACAATGGCGCCCAACGTATAAATCCCGAGAATAGAGTCAGATCCAGTTTTAGAATCATTCCGGAACAATATTTTTCGGGGATTGAGAACATAGATGATTTTTTGGAGAATATTGATCATAATCTCGCGTATTATGAGATACCTGCACAACTGGCATGTGCTTACTTGAAGGGTCACCTCAAAGGATGGGCACTCGACTGGTTCGAAGTTCTTGGGTATAGGGTCATTGAAGATAAGACAACAGACTACGCGCACTTAAAACAGGCACCGTCGGAACAATTCCCCGTGGTCAGAAACAGGTCGGAACTAGAAACGCGATTTTATTCCTCATCACAAAGGCGGGATCAGCAGCCTTCGGACTTTATTTATGAATTATTGAAAATTCATAAAGTCCTTAAACTAGAAATGTCGGAGGAAATATTAATTGATCACGTCGTTAGTCGATTAGAACCTCAAATTTTGGATTATGTCGAAGTTAGACATCCACGAAATACTGCCAATCTCCTACAAATCGTTGATAAATACGAAGAACGTTTTATGCATAGACAGATCAGAGGTTCGCATGAGGGATTTAGAAGTTCAAACCCTAATGAAAACAATCGTTTTAATACCCGGCATAGACAAGAAAATTGGAGGGAAAACGGAAATATTGCGAGATACGCCAATAATAGCCGACCACAAGGAGGAGAATTTAATCGATTCGAAAACCAAGGTTTCACAAATAATCGCAGATTCGAGAGTAGACGCCAAGGTGGACAATCGGAACAGCAATTCCACAATCAGGGCGGTCGACAAAGTGGGTCGAGAAATAGTTCATTTCGAAGTCAAAATGAACGAAGTAGAAATTTAAACTTTTAAGCGATCGATGTGAATATGGGGGTAATCGATCGCGGGGTACAGAAAATCCTCCAGTTGTGGATCATTGGCCTATCAGAGTATCCTCTATAAGAATGACCCCAGTCGAATTACCATATGTCCCTATTCTATTAAATGAAACCTTTATTACAGCACTATGGGACACGGGAGCGGAGAAATCTTTTATTTCGGAGGAGGTATACCGCAACTATTTTTCATACCGACCTCGTCAAAAGACGAAAGACAGAGTCGTGACAGCACAAGGAGCACCATGCAGTCATTTAGGTCGGGTAGAGTTGCCGATTATAGGATCAGGGAATTTCAGAAACCCTGGGAATTCCATATTCTAGACAACATGCAATACCAATGTATTTTAGGTATTGATTTTATGAAGGCGTCACGATTGACATTGGATTTTGATCAGAAATCCTTGATCATTCCCGACAATCTGATCAAACAATTGCCGAAAGAAAAATCGGTTGATATTGATCTCACAGAATCAAAACTTGGTGACGAGCAACAGAGGCAATTAAAAACCTTATTTAATAATTTTAAAGGGTTATTTTCCGATCAGCCGGGATTAACGCATGTTCTATATCATGAGATAGATACTGGAGACAAGAGACTGGTAGTGTCGAGACAATACAGGTACGACGGGGTCAAGCAAGGCATTATTGATTATCACATCGATAAGATGTTACGGGATGGTACAATTTGTCCTATTAATTCGCCTTATGCATCTCCAGTCGTTCTAACACGAAAGAAAAATGACCTTCCTCCAGATTCTCCCGAGGCGTATCGTTTCGCGATCGATTATCGCAAACTAAATGGAATTACCAAATATCCTCGATATCCATTACCGGTGATTGATGACTTACTCACCAATATTCCTCACACCAACGTTATGTCCACTCTAGATCTCAGAAGTGGCTATTTTCAATTAGCGATTAGTCCAAAGGATATAGAAAAAACCGCGTTTATCACTCGCAATGGCACTTTTGCGTTCCTCCGCATGCCTTTTGGTCTTTCTGGGGCAGCGCCCAATTTCCAACGGGCCATCGACATTATTCTCAAACCTGTTATTGGGCGTTTCGTGTTGGTTTATATGGATGATGTTATTATTACATCACCATCGTTTAAAGACCATCTAGATCATTTAACTCAGGTTTTTACTTTATTACGAGACGCAGGGCTAACGTTAAATAAGGAAAATGTCACTTCGCCCGTGACAAACTCAAATACACTGGCCTCAAAAAGTTAAGGTACAACATGTGTGTTTTTCGAAGCTCACCATAAAAAAATGGCAGTAACAAAAAAATGCATAGTTTACATGAATGATAATAACGAATTTTAAAAACATTAATGCAAAAACGATTGCTACCACTGTTATTTTATAGAAAAGAACGTATATTTATGAGTGAGAGAAAATATGCAAATATCAAGCTTTCGTACTTTTTGTGTGTAAGTTGTGTTGATTTTCAACAGTTGTTGGCAGTTTCGGTCACAATAGTCAATAGAGTTTAGAAAATGTCTCAGAGACGTCGTTTACCCAATTCGTTAAGGTGGCGGGAAGTTGGATGGATGGAAATGGGATTGTCGCAGGCTGATGCTGCTAGACGTCTCAATGTGTCTCGTAGTGTTGTTCAGCGACTTTGGAATCAATACCAATCCGAAGATTCTGTGTCCAGAAGACCTGTTCCAGGCCGACCACGAGCTACAACACCTGCAGAAGACCGTTTTCTAGCTCTTTCGGCACGAAGGAGAAGAACCACTACTGTGCCGCAGCTCGTTGCAGACCACTTTCAAGCATCAGGAAGAAGAATCTCCGCTACTACGGTGTGAAATCGTCTTCACAATGCAGGTCTGTATGCAAGAAGACCAGTTGTGTGCGTTCCTCTCAACGGACGACAACGAAGGAACCGCTTATGCTGGGCAAGAGAACATGTTTCTGGGACGCAGCAACAATGGGCTTCTGTGCTGTTCACAGACGAGTCCAGATTTACAATGGAGAGTGATTCAGGGCGTCTACTGATCTGGAGGGAACAGCACACTAGATACCATCAATCCAACACTGTTGAAAGACACAGTTATAGAGATGGTGGAATCCTGGTTTGGGCAGGGATCTCGCTCGGTGGCCACACTGACCTGCATGTGTTCCATGGAGGAACCGTAACTGGTCTTAGATATCGGGATGAGATCCTTGATCCATATGTCCGCCCATATGCTGCTGCTATTGGTAACGACTTCATTCTGATGGAGGATAATGCACGACCTTACCGAGCTCGGATTGTTGAGGAGTATCTGGAGGATCACGGTTTGGAATGAATGGAATGGCCAGCTCGATCTCCAGACCTGAATCCGATAGAACATCTTTGGGACTATCTTGGCAGAGAGGTTGCTGCTTTAAATCTTCCTCCAAGGTCGTTACATGAGCCGAAACAAGGCTTACTCTGTGTCTGGTCTTCGCTTCCTATTCCGGTGTCCGACAACTTAATAAACAGCATGGGAAATCGATGCCGCCAATGCATTCAAGTTAGGGGTGGACACATTCCTTATTAGAACCCATTTTTGTATTGTTTTTATGCCATTTTACCACATAACACTGTGATGTGCTGTTTTCTCCAAGAATGGACTTTTCCGCAGAGATTGCTTTTTTTGTTATAAATCGTTTTTGCAATACACTTATACAAATTTCTATGACGCATTCAATAAAAAACTATTTAATGCACATATCCTCCAAATTTTTTGTTTCTACATTCATTCGTTTGCAAATTAGACACAAAAACCCGGTTGTACCTTAACTTTTTGAGGCCAGTGTATTTAGGCCTGATTATTAGTAAAGAAAGAATCGAAACTGACAGTAATAAAATTAGAGCAATTACGGAAATGAAACCTCCCAAAAATAATCGAGAAGTGTCAAAATTTTTAGGGATGACGGGTTGGTACCAAAAATTTATTCCGCGATACGCAGATATATGCGAACCATTGTACCAATTAAAAAAAAAAGGGGGCGAAGTTTAACTGGTCGAGAGAAGCGCAGGATTCTTTTGATCAGATCAAACGCACACTAACGGAGGCACCGATTTTGCAATTACCAAATTTTTTCTGAACAGTTCAATTTATTCACTGATGCTAGTGGGGTCGGAATTGGTGCTGTGCTTCAACAAAATCAAAACCTATTGCTTTCGCGTCTCGAACCCTTAATAAAGCAGAACGTAATTATACGGTTACCGAAAGAGAATGTTTGGCGGTAATTTGGGCTCTAAATAAGTTTAAAACTTATTTTGGACCCCTACCTGTGAAAGTGATCACAGATCACGCAGCTTTAACAAAGTTAACCAATGGTAAGAATTTGTCAAGTAGGATGATCCGATGGGCATTGAAATTGTCAGAGTTTAACATAGAATGGGAGCACAGACCTGGTGTTCAAAACGTGGTCGCAGACCTTTTATCAAGAAATCCAGTAGACAGTGTCGAGGGGTCACAAGTTTCGTGCGCAGCTCTTAGAGCCCTCGCAATAAATTCACGTGAACAATTCATTAAGGAACAGAGGGAAGATCCTGAATTAGGACATATTTATCGATACTTAGAAAACCCTGATGACGGTTCTGTTAATGCGACGGTATGCGAGAGTTGGTCCCAGGACTTCAAGTTAATAAATGGTCTCCTCTTTTACGCGAAGTATTTTTCTACTCTGGGAGAACTAAGAGTTTATATTTCTGGTTCTCTTCGAAAAGATATAATGAAAGAATTTCATGATCTGCCACTGGCAGGACATCTCGGAAAGAGGAAGACATATCTTAAACTTAGTGACACGTGCTATTTTCCATTTATGAGAAAAATATATTTGAATATGTTTCAACCTGTGACCGGTGTCAAAAGTTTAATTATAAAAACGCTCTACCAGCTGGTCTTTTAATGCCTATAGTTTCAAAATATCCAAATGAAATTGTAACGCTAGACTTATTAGGCCCCTACCCCGTATACCGACCCGAGAGATATAAATTCATATTAGTTATATCTGACCACTTCACTAAGTGGTGTGAGCTGATTCCTCTTCGTAAAGCTTCTGCCCAGGCAATAGCTAATGCTTTTTTTGATAACTATATAGCGCGTTACGGAGCTCCGATTTCTTTGATAAGTGATAACGGCCCCCAATTTATTTCTGACGTGTTTGAACATCTCAGTCACAGGTTGGACATCAAACATATGAAAACGGTAACGTACCGACCACAGGCTAATCTCACGGAGAGAGTGAATAGAAATTTATTTCAAATGATAGCTTCTTTTGTTGAAGAAAATCATGAAAATTGGGACCAATTTCTACACGAGTTCGCTTTCGCGCTACGCACGGCGGTAAATGAGACAACAAATAAAACTCCGGCTGAGTTGTTTTTGGGGAGGAAAATCATAACTCCGTTTAGCAAGCTCATAAATGTTACAGAGGATACGAAATATGTTGGTAGGAACATCGAAAGATTATTCGATGAGGCAAGACGAAATATGCAAAAAAAAGCATAAGTCTTGGGAAAAATATTACAATCGCAGAAGGAGGGATGTTCACATCAAAGTGAACGATTCAGACACATTTCTTAAGTACTGCAGGTAGAAAACAGGTTGGAAAATTTATGCCTAAGTTTGAAGGTCCCTATAGAGTTTTGGAAGTCAACAACAATAATTTAATTATTTGGAAAAGCGGAAGAAAATTCACTGTTAATATTGATCAGGTTCGAGTGTACCGACCTCGTCAGACAGACACGATTAGTTCGGATAGTCCGGTAGAAACTCTGTATGACGAACAAGAAGTTAGTCATGGGTCGAATAGATCGAATCAAGGGCAGTTTACAGAGCATAGGAAAACCTCTAGTCAGGAAAGTGAGGGGTGTAGATCACGGCAGGGTAACACCGCACGGGAGATCCCCAGAAACAAACGCAATCTAAGTCAATATGAGTCGAAGGACCAAGTTTTAAAACGGTCGAAGATGTGCAAGAAGAGATCACTACAAGGGTCTAAGCACCAAGACCGGAAAAGACGCGCTCCTGAGCAAAGGCAGGGAGTCAAGAGGTCGATCCCATCCTCGATCTCGTCCAGGACTTACAAATTTAAGAGACCTAATACCTCTTCACCAGAAGTAGAGTCCATTGCAGGTCCATCAAGGTTGCCTGATCGCAGAAGGAGTGCTTCGACTACAGTCGGATCCCGAACGGAAGGTAGTGGTCGTGATAACCAAACCCGCCAGACCAGAGCGACAACGAGAGGACGCAACAAACAAGCGGGAGACCAGTCCGGTCGAATCAAGCCACTACAAGGAGACCTTGCCCGTATTATCTACGAAGCCGAATAAAGGAAAGCGACGGAATTCCTGAGGAGCTGAGAAACATCGAAATCAACGGCATCTCTCACAACAGAATAAGGAGAAGAAGCCTCAGTATGGAAGCGTTGGATGGAGATCCGGTACATAGGATTTAACAGTTGACAAATATCAGGTTGTATTGTTAATATTAACGTCGCACTTTATCTTCGAGGGCTTTTGGCGACGGAAGAATTTTTGGCAATTGACGTGGAAGTCAGCTGGCGAACTCCTAACTACCAAAACCAAGAAGACTGGCAAACAGATTTAACGTGCATCGTTGTACACGGTGGTTTTTTCGAACTCGTGACCAGGCAAGCCACGAAAAAACGGCTACCGCGGCCACTTTATATTTTGCGGTAAAACATCTGAAGAATTTTGCAATTTGTTCACGGGCGGATGTAAAATTAAGAAGACTGGCAAAAGATGCGACACTTCATTTGGTTGTTTGTGTTTTTTTTATACCAGAAAAAAACGGATTTTGTGTTAATTGTATTTTGATAAAACATCTGTAAATTTTGCATTTGTTTATATCGATGTATGACTATATAAGATGCGACAATTCATTTGGTTGTTTGTGTATTTGTTTATTGTGAGATGCTTATTATTGTATGATATGTGTGTGTGTGTGTGTGTGTGTGTGTGTGTGTGTGTGTGTGTGTGTGTGTGTATATATATATGTATATTTAGTTTCAAATCTGGTGACTTGGAGCGCGGCGAAGTTAGATAGGATTAACCATTAACACTAACTAGCGCATAAAGTTTTTCGAATGGGAAGGCAAAGGGGAACCAGATATTTATTGTATATAAAACTCATGTGACAAGTGTATAAATTCATGTCTGCTTTTACCTACCACTCAAATGGAAATTAATCTTTCAGGGTAGCTGACCCTGAAGTCTTCGATGTTCCAGTGTCACAGAAGATTCAACTTGTTTATGTATAGTGATTAAGTAAACTCTATGGGGCTGGTTTTTTACCACCACTAGGGTGGTTTTTCCCACGCCTCCGTTGCCAACTGGATAGAGTACAGGGATTAATTTAAACTTGTAAAGTATTATGAGGTTTAGCATTTATAAATCGTAATTTTGTTTGTCCTTTTTCCTTAAGGAATGAGTTTCAGTAATATACTGTTAGAAGTTAAAGTCGTCGGAACTATAAGACAAAGATAGGAATTACGTCATTTATTTCAGGACGTGCGAGTCCTTCGAATAAATCCCGTTTTCTTTTTGGAGGGGTTGTGACAAATCTATACGGAACTTTATCACTAACCTTCTGAGTCGTCTTTTTTAGGGAAATTTAATTCCCTACCTATTTCCAATCAACTCCAAAAAGAGGACAGGATTCCTTGTTATGCAGATTAGATAAAGTATTTAAGTCAAACGGAATAGTAAAGTTATAGCAGTAAGAGAGAGAGATTGAAGCAGAAAGTTATAGTGAAGTTAAATTGAAGATTTCTTGTTGGATAATTTAATCTCAGGGAAAAGCTGAGTTGAATTGCAGTGTGGTAAATATTAATTAAAGTCTCATTAAGGTTTATTATTATGAATGAGATTAAAATTAAATGTTCAATAAGAACATTGAATATAATTCTGGGATCTCTTATTGTGGTAATCTCTGCGTGATCGATATTCTAATCCTTAATTAATTAGATCATTAATTATTTAAGTTAATTTAAGGGATATTACCTTTAAAACCTCATAATACTAGTTAGATATATTTGTTAATAAGTCTTTGATTCTATTTGGATAAGATAACCAAATAAAGAAAGTTGTTTATAAAAATGGCTACTGGTTCTTATCTGACTCCTATTTATTCTCGTTCTCAAAGTGAGGTCCAAGGGGACCTTCACAAAAGTACTATTCAATTGTGATGGATTCAGCACCAGATTTGACCCACACTGACCAACTTGCTATTGTACTACGATATTGCTATCGGGGAAAAGTGTATGAAAGGTGTGCCCCATTAATTAAGATTAGTAGTCACATTGGCTTATACTTATTTAATTCCTTACAAAAAAATTTCGAAACAAATAGACTGTTGTTGGATAATTGTAGGGGACAGTCATTTGACAACGCTGCCAATATGTCCGGTCAATATAATGGTGTGCAAGCTCTTCTTAAAGAAAAAATAAATTCGCTAATTATGGGCCGAGTGCTGTACATTCTCTTAATATGGTTCGTGCAGAATTAGTTAAGGTTGCAACTGAAATCGTGAACTTCTTTGGATTAGTGCAACAAATGTTTTCTTTTCTGCTTCGACCCATAGGTGGGAGCTTCTAAATCGTGAAACTAAACTGAAATTTACCTTAAAAAGTTTAAGTCAGACGAGATGGTCTTGTCAGTACTATGCTATTGAAGCCTTAAAAGATAATTATGATAATGTCAAGAATATTCTTAAAGCATTTAGTGACAATGAAAATGAGAAAATTGATTTTCGAAAAGAGAGGCAGTAAATTTATATAATAAATTAACAAAACTCGAAACTGCCATTTTAATTATATTTTGGGAAGAAATATTAGAAAGATTTAATTCAGTTAACAAAAAATTACAGACTCCTGTCTTGGACATCTGTGAAGGGAATAAGTTTATTATGTCATTAAAAATGTTTATAAGCAATGTACGACATGAATCAGATAAAAAATAAAGACAAAAGACGCAGACAAAAAATTAAGTCCTAGCGTAGAAATGGAATATAGCAATGTGAACAAGAGACGGGTTATTTCAAAATTTGCAGATAAATCCACAAAAAAGCTGCGTATGGGACAGAAATTTTTAAAAAAGACACGCTTATTGTTGCTTTAGATAAGCTAATCCTTGATTTAAACAGAAGAAGTCAAGTATATACAAAATATAGCAAGAAATTTAAACTTTTGATAGATTTGCAAGATCAAAGTAAAGAGAACATCAATCTTGTGAGTGTATGCGTTATTATTAATTACTATACAGATGACGTAGACCACAACATTTAGTACATGAAGGTGTACAATTCAAAAAAAACTTATCCAAAACAAACTGAGCTAGAGTCCTATACGTTTTTCC
Source organism: Trichonephila clavipes (assembly GCA_019973935.1). Lineage (NCBI taxonomy): Eukaryota > Metazoa > Arthropoda > Arachnida > Araneae > Nephilidae > Trichonephila > Trichonephila clavipes. The sequence continues at coordinate 107,156 of BMAU01018997.1, forward strand.
AAATTTGTATAACATTTTAAAGATTTTCTAACGCTCCCTATTACTGGTTGTGAAGCGGAGCGTGCGTTCTCTAAAATGTCCTATATAGAAAACAACTATAGGACATCAATGAGAAGTATTAGGCTTAATTATTTATCACTTCTTTCTATTGATACTGATCTCACCAAAGACTTAAAATGTGATGAGCAAATAAAAGAATTTGCTGCACAAAATTGCAGAATTTTTTTTTGTAAATTATGTTATTGTTCATAATGTATTTAAATTGTTTGAAATAAAAAATTTAAAAAAAATCCCTTTAAATTTCGTATATTTTAAATGTACCCGCACAAAAAGTTTTTAGGAAAATGGCAAATGTTTAATTATTTAGGGGGGCCCTCAAAGGTCATCGTCCGGCCCTGAGGGGCCCCTAATATTCTCCGTTACGCTACTGGGGATATGTGCTTGTAATTTTTTCTGGACATAGCCAAAGCCTTTGATAAAATTTGGTACGAAGGCTTAATTCTCAAGCTCATACGACTTGACTTTCCGGCCCCCCGGATCAAGTCCATTCAGTTTTCTCTCCCATCGATCGTTCAGAGTGAGAGTTGACAGGATTCTCTCCTCCCCTCGACCAATCAAAAGCGGCCTACCTCAGGGTAGCCTCTACTTTTTACTTTGTACGTAAATGACATCCCGCAAACTGATCTATCGCATTTAGCAATGTTTGCTGATGATACTGCAATTATCACACAGAATAAGAGATTTTCCGTTGTGATCTCTAATCTGCAGCATTATGTATCCATGCTTGAACTATGGCTCACGAACTGGAAAATTAAAGTTAATGCTTCTAAAAGTGCCTGCCTCATGTTCACGAGAAGAAATCAACTACCAGTTGGATTAACCCCCGTCACTATTTTTGGCCAACCCGTCCCCTGGGTAAATGTTGTCAAATACCTGGGGTTGTTTCTAGACGCTAAATTAACGTTTGCCCATCACATCGAACATACCCGCAAAAAAGCGAGCTCTGTTCATTTTATACTTAAAAAGCTTGTCTCTAGAAAGAGCAAACTAGAGATACGGCACAAAGTTTTGCTCTTCAACTCTATCATTCGACCAGTCATGTGTTACGAATCCCCGATCTGGGGTTCCGATGGCATGTGTCATTTAAAGAAATTACACACGTTTACAAACTTATTTTTGAGACAAATTGTGAATGCTCCCTGGTTCGTACGCAATGAAGTCATTTATCGTGATTCAAAAGTTACACCATTTTTACCCCTTTCATAAAGAACCTTTCTAAAAGGTTCTTTGATAAATTACCTAATATTCCCAATGATTTAATTCGTATTCAACCTGCTTACAATCCAGCAGTGTCTTCTTCTCAAAAGAGCCCTAAAGCGCTTCTTGATCAGCATTTTGTAAATTTTGCTTAAATCTACTCTAAAATGCATTGGGAAATTAAATTCTAAACTTTTAATTAGTCTTAAACTTTGTTTTAAAGCTTAACACTCTAAAGTTAATAAACAAATTACTAGCCCCGCGCCGAGAGTCGCTGATTCTAAGTTTTTATCTGAAGCGTTTTCGCCGCGGTCGGAAAACGGGAGGGTGACCTCTTGGATTCATTTTTGCGGCTGATTTCGCTTCTGCTTTCCTTTCCGGCCAGAGGCACGGTACTTTCTATCTCGCAATACTTTAAAATTTTGTTTCACATCCAGAAATCACAAATAAATTGTTCCTTTGAACATTGGTAGATTTTTGTGAGCTGGATAATCCTTGTTTCCTTTATCATTTTCACCATGTTTTTATTACACATTTGACTTCATTGCGCGCGCGCGCGCGTTTATAAGCTCTTTAACCGTGATCTGTCCTATACTGTACTTATTTTTGGTCTCCCTTTTTTTTTTTTACAGGCAATTGTGCAAGATGGTTCATTTTAAATTTTATTCAAAATTTATTTTATCCCCCCTTTTCACTTCCATGTTCTGTGGGATCTTGGAAATTTTTCCATTCCAAGATCTTCTTGCCTCGGGTCTCGCTCGTTTTTTCAGAACGACCCAATCTATTTCCACGCCCACTTTCTGCGTTGACTGGCTCTGGCCAATCAAATTACAGTCAGCAGGGTAGCTTTTTCTTCAGTGCGCGGACTGCGTCCGCCACTGTTTTTTAGCAGTTATGTTCTGCCCATAAATTATTTCTCTTTATAATTTTTCTCTTCTCTTACTTTATGTCATCCCATCCATTAAGATATCTTTTTTATTAATTCTGATGAGGAGGTACGTCCCTCATTTAGGGACAGGAATTCCGTAACTTACACGCCTCTTGCCTGTAATTTTTTACAAGAACTGTCGAAGTCTAGATCTGTTGAAATTATTTGCAACCGCATTTCAAATTCTACGTTTAATTTGTTTTTATATTTTGTATCCATTCACATTGAGAAATATTTTTCATTTAACTATCTTGTTCTGAATCGCATTAAAATATTTATAGATGAGTGAGAAATCCTGTGCATTTTGCATGAATCTACAATCAAAAACTTAGGAGCTGTTCTTGCTTAAATTTAGATTTTAATGTTGAATCTATGATATTTCAAAAAGTTGTTTCCTGTTTTTCATTATAAGTGTTTTTTCACAAATAAAAAAGGTGCATTTTAATTTTATGTTTAGTTAGTTTTAGTAATTTAGTTTTACAAAACATTGAACAAACGAGTGCAAAATTATTTCGTGGAATCCGGGATAGTAAACAACAGAATGTTCACAATCTACAGTTATATAAAAATAGTATGTTTATTGATATATTTTAATAATATTTAAAAAAGTATTATAAAATAAAACCATAATATGTATAAATAAAATTTTCAGCTATAATTACTGGGATGAGCTTTAAAAATTTATGATTACACAACCTTCATCGAGAAACGTGAATCCATATTGCATATACGTCTATAATTTTTTTTCGATTTTTTACTGCGACACGTGGTACCCATGGATATGCCTCGTGGAACACCAGTTTGAAGACCACTGACCTAAAATATCTAAAAGCTGGACCAAAGTTGATCCTAAAATCAGACTGGATGATTCAGGTTATTACTCTAAAAAAGAAACTGAAAAATCCTCCACACACACAAGATGTCATAATAAACATTATGTAAAACGAACTCGTTACATTTTGGAAAAATGTAAAGAACCTGTATGCCCCTAATGTATGAAATAATTCCTTCAAAAATTACCGTTAACGTTCAGCGGCCACAAATGTGGATGTTATTTTCATTCGTGAAATTTTATTGTTTTCTCCATTTTTTTGCTTTTAGAATTACTGTTAATATAAAATAAATAAATCGTAAAAGAAACAAAAATTGAGTAGTTTTTTTTCTCTCTATAAAGAAGCCGTTGTATGACCAAAAATACGAATAAAAGTCCAGTAATAGCTCATTCAGATTGGAAATAAAACTGATGAAAGATACATACTATAATTTATTTTTAATTCAATATAAGTATAGTTGTTATGCAAACGTGTAGTATAACGTTAAGGTATAATTTTACAAATGATATCCCCACCCCCTTTAAAATATGCACTATCTAAACTTTTCCAAGAGAATTCCAAATGTTTCACACGATCACATTTCCATACTTTTAAAAAAAAGTGTGCATCAACTACAACCTTGATCAAATTCGATTATTTTATTTATGTTATGTCTATATTCTGTAGTTTCAAAATTTATAAATTACTGTATCATTTTTCTCTAACATATTCAAAAATACTTTACGTGTTTCTACAAAAATATTTAATACCACTTGAGAATTTCACTATAGTAGCTTTTACATGATCTTTGGTCCAGATATCACGATCAAATACGGCATCATTTTTAATCAAGTCATAAATCCCAGTACTTTTTCAAACAACTCTTTGTAAATGATTTCAAAAATAGTTATTGTGTTATTTGATTATTAAAATTGCATTTTAAGTAAAATTTCCATTAGGAAATACCAATGTTAAAAAAAGAAAGGTTTTAAATCACAAAGCATATTTATTGCTTTTCAGGTCATTATTCAGATAATAATACAATTGTAAAAGAAAATAAGTGTTTTGGAACCTTCAGGAAATGAAGACTCCAGAGAATGTGCAATCTGTTCAGCACCGAAAGATGGTATAGCATACGTTTTGGAATGTCTTTAATAATTTTGTTACATACATAATTAGCTTAGTGAGATTCAGAAACGTAGTCCTTTGTGTAATTTAGTATTCGTAAAAATATTATTCAATGTTCAATCTGATTATCAGTTTGAGTACAATGTTCCTATGCTGCCGCCGTAGTATAATGTGCTGCAATAAGCATTGAGGGTTCAGTGGATGGCTTTATTAAAATGGCTACAATGCATTATGTACTCCCTGCTACCCCAGGAATCTCTTCGACTGAACCACAGAAACAGGCTTTTTGCTAATCTCCGAGACATATTTCGGAGAACAATATACCAAGAAAATTCTTCGGCTTACCATGAAGACCACAATATGCATATTACAATCTTACATCAAACATTTCGATTCCGTTAGACGAAGACGTACCAAGAATACTCCCTTGATTAGAACTGTTAAATGAAGATGAATCGATAGAAGCAATTACATTAATGTTTCATTTAACAGAAGACTACACACTACTGAGTGATTTTTTTTCTCGTCATCTGGCTCGTTACCTAGGCTGTCACACCAAACACTTCCAGCATGATTTTTTTTGTTGTTTCTGCATTTCTTCAGTAACTATGCGAGAATAAGACGGACACGTAAGATATATACATGATTGCACTTTACATGTTCAGCTCCCATCAGAAAATCCTTTAAGAAACCACGCAGGTGATAATCATGAACCAATTGTGATTGATTAGATTTGTATGATGTTATGAAATATACGCGCGCATTTATATGATGTTACTATGAAGACTATTGAAGTGTTTTCAATGAAAAATGTATCGAAGTTTTTGTTAAGTTATTTAATGATTCACTGAGAATCTTATCTTTTAAAATGAACTATTTATTTATATAATTATCACATTAAAAAGTTATATGCATGGGTTCATTGCTATCTATGATATACACACAGTACAACAATAAGCTACATCTGAAGTAAAAAAAAGTAGTAGTACATATCTTCAGTTAAAGTTACTTTACAGTGTTTGTGGTGCATTAGGTACTACAGTTTGAGTTTCACTCATTTCTGGTATTCTAAATCTATTTCCTTATTCATCTTAAATTAAATGTTTGAGAGTCTCAAATCTACACGATTCCTAACAAATGTTTTTCCCATTGAGAATTTTGAAAAATGTATGATCGAGGATTTTTACTCCTAGAAATCACTTTTACAGGTGTCCATGTTTTAGAGCTAGTCTTACATGGTTACATCATCACCACTATGGAATTGTCGTAAATTTTTTGAATTTCTTTCATAATACACTGAAGTGCCACTGAATTAGGAATAGCAAGGGCTATGCAAATCGTGTAGCGCTGCGCATCATTTATTAGCAAGTGAGGGCGCTGTGGTAACAGCATATCGTCGGTCTAATTATCAGACTGTGTAACTCCATCTGTGATGCTAATTTGATACAGTAAGGCTAGGCGCCAAGTTGTTGTTTATGTTCGCCAAGATAGACGATAATATAGCAATATGGTTTACTTTGATATTTTTATCGTGCGATAATGTGGTTGCCATGGGGATAACATATATTAGTGTTAGTTTTTTGTTTTGGTTTTTTTCCACGGGATCTCTGCTCAGCACAAGTAACACATTGGTTTAAAATTTTGTGTAATGAACGATTAAAATAGTGTAAATAATTTATATCTGGAAGTGTAATACATTAATATTACTTTCTGCTGTATTTATTTTATGTTAAAATCTTGTCCCCACCTCTCCCTTCGAAATCTAGTTTTATTATGAAATAAAAAAAATTAGTGATTACACTGATCGAGGAATAAATTAAAAGCGGAGCGCGCACTGAGGCATGGCGTAGACAAAACAAAAGGATTAAGGAATCGCGCCAAAAAGCGCTTGGCGGTACTGTGGTTGTTCTGAAATAGTTTTTGGAATTGCCAGTATGGGTAAACTGCCTGATTTAAACGCTTTCGATCGCGGAGAAATCGTAGGTACGCGTTGCATGGATTATTCAGTTTCCGAAATTGTCATACAGTTAGGATTTTCAAGGTCGAAATTGTCAAGAGTATACCCAGAATACATAGATGGTGGGCAAAAAACTAGCGATCGGGCAAACTGCAAAGGACAATTAGCCTTGACAGTGTGTGGTGAGAGACAGCTCAGGCGTATTGTACGTAGCCAGCGAAGCCAAAAATTAGCTGAAATTACCACCCAGTTGTATGACGGTGCCAGTCATACACTCAGTAAAAAGACTGTGCAACGCTCGCTTCACCGTATGGGTTCGGTCCGTCGACCTACGAGAGTACCATTGGTCAATGCTCGCCATCGGGCTGCACGTCTTGCCTGGGCAAGAGAGCACAGAGACTGGAGTGTAGAGGACTGGAAACGAGTAGCATGGAGTAATGAGTCTCGATTCCGACTTCTTAACGCAGACGGGAGGCTGAGAATATGGCATCAGGCTCATGAAGCCATGGATAATGCATGCTAGGTTGGAACTGTACAAGGGCATGGTGGCTCAATCATCGTCTGGGGTGTTTTTTCGTGGCACTGTTTGGGATCTTCGGCGCATGTACCAACCTCACTCAATGCAATTCGGTACGTGGAGTTGCTGAGTGATCACCTCCGTCCGTTTATACTGTTCTGTTATCCGCATGGTAATGGAGCTTTCCAGCAAGATAACTGTACCTCTCACAAGTCCCGGTTGGCTACTGGCTGGTTGGATGAGCATTCCTCTGACTTTCTGTTATAAATTAGCCACCTAGAAGCCCAGACTTAAATCCTATTGAGAATCTTTGGGATGTTTTGGAACAAGACATGAAAGGCCATCATACAGCATCAACAAGCCTTACGGAATTATGGACAACTTTAGCCAATATTTGGCAAGTCATTCCCGTAGAACGTTTCCAGAAACTTGTTGAATCTATGCCTCGTCGCGTGGCAGCCGTTATCAAGGCTAGAGGAGGCTCAACTAGTTACTAGGTAGGTATTCCTAATTCAGTGTAGTTTTTGAGTTTTCTGCCTATTACCAACTTTTTCTGTTAAATTAGTAAATAGCTATGCATTTAATAAATTTGAATGGATTGGAAACTAGTTTTTAACCTACAATCAAATCGAAGCTGGGCTGGAGATAAATATAATTAAGAAATAGGGGTATTCTTATACTCCATTAACCCTACAATCCAATCTTTATTACTCTAGTCAGCTGTTTTCATCATTGTTTTTGGAATCCCCATAGCTCCCTCAAATAACTCGTTACTTTTAGAATATCTTGGGCTTAAAAAAGTGCATCCAAAATCCCATTCCTATGCAAAGTCCTAACTCTCAAAATTGTCGAAAGGTACATTGTCACTAACTATTTCTTAAGAAATCCCATAACGAGAAAAAAACTTTTAACCGTTTATTAAATTCTGTAATAGTTATACTCTTTTGCCTTTCTATTTCAATACATTATGAAAAATAATAAACAGCTACTTAACATGAAGCGCACGACGACATAGGTGGACATTGGCTCCTCAACTTGTTGCTGTGTCTGGAAGAACAACTTCCAGGCAAACAGTCTACATCCGTTTTGCTGAGACTGGCCTTTACGCCTGGTGTCCAGTCTGATATTGCATCCAGCAGGGAAAGACAAGATATCGCGGAGCTGAAAACATCAGTTACGGACACCCCAAAAATGGGGGCGTGTTCTTTTCAGTGATGAGTTGAAATGTACCAGACAAATTGATTCTCGTCGAGTCTTCAACTGGAGAGAAAATATATAGACATAGCTCGCTTTCATCCCTCTTACGTAAAAAAATCGACAAATTTTTGGCAAGGGAATACTTGTATGTGGGGGCATAATGCTGAAAAGTCGTATATCATTGTACGTTTTCGATGCGGGTACTGTCAACTCGCAGCGTTGTAGGGATGAGATCCTGGAAATCTATGTGAGGTTTTTCTGGGTGCTATATGTGCCCAGACATCATTTTTATGGACGATAATGGGCCCCCCATAGAAATCACACTGTTGATGAATTTCATGAAAGAGCGAATATTCGCCGTATGGATTGACCCTTGAGGTCTCTGGATCACAATTTTATTGAATATGTTTGGGATGGTATAAGAAAATCCATTTTTCTCATTGAAGCTCCCTTTCCAGGAATTAAAAGTCTCGCTTTTGGAAAAATGGGCTTTGTTACCAAAAATACTTATTGATACCCTCATAAATAGTATGGCACCTTCTAGTGAGGCTTATATAGCAGTTCACACAGAGGTCACATCCGTATTAGACAGAGTTTTCCGAGGTAAATGATTTATCTCTGATTCATGATTTCACACTTTTTGATAGGACTTGTATCTTAATTCGCAATTCAAATCTTTTCCATATTGTTGTGTTGGTATATTCTTTCTAACATTTTAATATGCCTATGTGCCAAATTTTGTAGCAACACAGAAAATAGTTCATCAATTGTCACAGATTTTATGTTTGTAACTTTAATTTTGGACACACAATAACGTGTACAATAAGTAACAAGACCCCTCACCATGGAGAAGTGGATAAATATATATATGAAATGCCTCTGGAACAATTTCGTTGAGTGGTAAATATATTGTAAGACGTGGCGAGTGGTTGATTAAATAATGGAGAACAAATGGTTGGGCGTGGCCGGTAGTGTGATTTTCTATGTTACGTGGAGCATGGTCTAATACGATAGTATCGAAGAGGAACTCATGGAAATCGAAATTCCTTTTTATTCACTTCCAGAAACACATGAAGATCCAGTAGGGACGGCATTACACATACAAGAAACAAATATGGACGACACAACACAGACAAAGACACACATAGAGCGCGCTGCAGCCGCTACATGACTACAGAGAAAATGGTCGAAGAGCGCGAGGTTTCCAGAGACATCGGCTTTTATACCTGACGTTGAAGACCACGTGACATGCTTGTAATAAGAGCTCTGATTGGTTACAAAGGGCGGGAAAGGGATTTATGATGTAATATTATTAGTTGATTACGATTAAAATCAGGGTGTTAGTTTCGAACCAAATAATTAAAAGATTATTTGAATATTATTAAAAGAGTTAATTAAAAGAATGCTAGAGGGAATTATTACATTTCCCCCTCCGCAAGACGCGTGTGTGCACCAGGGCCCTTGACACACATCCGTATCTTACAGAGATATTAAATTTTAAATTAAAAATTTCAGATTAACATTATTTAAAAATTTCCCTTCTCTTAAACATTATCATGAATATGATTTTGAACATGGAGAATATGGTCTTAGAAAAATATGAAACAAAAATGCATAAATTATAAAATATAAGATTGCACACTACGAATATATCAAAATAAGGTTATTAAACACTTGAAATAAAATGGAAATAGAAAATAAATTTCAAAAATATTTGTGAATTGCATACATCATGTAGAGGTATTAAAATATCTGTACATAGAAAGTCATTTCTTTCCTGGTCTTGTTTGGGAATTAGTGGCCTTGTCCAAGTTAGCTAGACCTGACAAGGTTGAGACGTGTCCGGACACTGGTAATTATAAATATGCTAGGCCAGAGGAATCTTGTCTCTAATTTGGGATTTGTTGAATTTTAACAAGGCTCTCCGAGCTCTGAGAATCAGTGTTAGTAATCAAGGATGAGTCACAAATAAATGGGGTGTCTAAATTGAGATTGATTAAAAGGTCATTGTTGCTTCCAATAGTTTGCATTGGGAGTACCTTGTTGAATATAAATTCACATTAAAATTTCTAAAATACAAAAATAAATTCTTAAAACATAGATCCAAAATTGTGTACAAGAAAGAGCACTGAGGGGTGAAAACAGGCTAGAAAAAGCAATTTAAGAGATTGACCCACGCCTTGCACAATCATTAAGACAAGTTTTCCTTCTTATCGTATAATACTGCACCATAACTTCAAAAACAGAAATTTCCCAAGACTGGAAATTGTGAGTCAACCAAAAAAGAATATTTTTTTGTTAAACTTTTTATGATTTATTTTTATTTATGTTATGCTTTATCTCTTAAAAAGATGCATGTTAGGAGGCAATAGTATTTTGACAGTCAAAGGTGTAGTCCTTTGAGGTACTCACTATGCACAATCCTTACAAAACCTTTCTTATTTAGTATTTCTTCTGTATGTTAAATTTTTTTTCTTTTTTACTTTTATTTATTTATTTATATTTTCTCGGCCTAAGTGCTCTCAAAACCATTATCATTTTATACACATTAAAAGTTGTTCATTTTAATAGCAAATAAATTGTATGATTGCAATAGAGTAAATCTTATAATAAAATTTCATAAGACCACATAAAATATATCAAATAGCATCAACATAAAAAATTCTCAAAATAAATATATCAAAAAGTATCAGCATAAAATCCTCAAAATGAAAATATCAAAACCTTGGTATGAATTCAATAAACACTTGAAAAAACTGTAATAGCACCATTTCTCACATTCAAAATCAAAATTCAAAAATATAAACCCGAGATCTCTGGAAACTTTTATAAAATGATATTTTTATAATAACATTCACAATACTAAGTGGAGTTTCAAGTTTGATTGTCCAATCAATAAATTTAAATATAATCGAGAAATAAAAATATTTTTTACACATAAATTGAAAACAGAATAAACCATAAAAACAGCACAATGGTGGTAGGGAACAAAATATAATGAAGTAACCGATGGGGTAAGATTCATATAATATTAATAAAAAACACTAGAGTGGAACCAGATACATTTAAGAAAAATTACTGGAGTATAAACAGGCTTTATAGATATAAAAATTACAACTGTACCACTACCCCATACCAAACCATTTAATATGGAAAACTCAAAACATAAAATTCTTCAAAATCTGTAAACCATAAATTTATATCAATATCAGAATTTGGATCAAAATGGATTATTGGATAGCTTTTTAAAACTTACAGATTTATTCGTAAATTATATCGTCAGTCATATTATTAATAACACATTTCGAAGACATTTTAAATTAAATCATTCAAAAACCACAATGTGAAAATAAACACTCAATTTAGAGCTAACAGAAATAATTATAACGGAATAAAACAGAAACACTTATCACTGCTTTGAAAAAATGGCTTGCGCTGCACTTTTCTGAAACAAAGTATCCCAAAACATAGGCGTGATGATTGATTTGTATTTTTTTTTTTTTCATTTCTTCTTTCCCATATCAGCATCATTTTTTCAAAATATTTTCAATTAAAGCACTTTCTCTTGATTTCTGAGACATACTATTGCAGGTTAGGAAGATTTAAGCTTTTCGACTAAGCAAGAAAAGGGGAATTTTCCCGTTCCGAACACTTGAATGAACAGATCTACAGACATTTTTTTTCTCTTCATTTTGGTTAATTATTTGGGAAAACTTTTTCTTTCCCGCGTAGAAATATCCTACCGATTTATGAAATGCCTCTGGAACAATTTCGTTGAGTGGTAAATATATTGTAAGACGTGGCGAGTGGTTGATTAAATAATGGAGAACCAATGGTTGGGCGTGGCCGGTGGTGTGATTTTCTATGTTACGTGGAGCATGGTCTAATACGATAGTATCGAAGAGGAACTCATGGAAATCGAAGTTCCTTTTTATTCACTTCCACACAGAGACACATAAAGGTCCAGTAGGGACGGCATTACACATACAAGAAACAAACATGGACGACACAACACAGACAAAGACACACATAGAGCGTGCTGCAGTCGCTACATGACTACAGACAACATGATCGAAGAGCGCGAGGTTTCCAGAGACATCAATTTTTATACCTGACGTTGAAGACCACGTGACATGCTTGTAATAAGAGCTCTGATTGGTTACAAAGGGCGGGAGAGGGATTTATGATGTAATATTATTAGTTGATTACGATTAAAATCAGGATGTTAGTTTCGAACCAAATAATTAAAAGATTATTTGAATATTATTAAAAGAGTTAATTAAAAGAATGCTAGAGGGAATTATTACATATATATATATATGTGAAGTAGAAGGCGCTATTGCAAGTCCCCGTAGCATCCCCCAGCAGATAGTTTCGAGAAGAAACGAGAGGGCAATGTCCCCGACGGGAAAAGGAGCAGCGAGAGAATGAACATGAGAATCCAGAGAATACGTTGAGACCGCAAGGGAAACAGACGCATATCGACAGAGCCGTTATATTTCTTTAAAAATAATGAAAGCCAATTAGGCAACGACGTTTAAATGTTCATTTAATTAATTTTATTCTACATTTTTATTTATTCTTATTTTAAAAATAAACAGATTATTCTGTCAAAGGAGTTTACGAATTAATCCCAGTAACAACATAACATTTGGGAGCTCGGCCTCAAATTAAATTAAAAACCCCTAGAAAATACGACGAGTCAAGACTGGTGGACCACGCACGCTTCAACGACGGAACCGGCAACGCAAACCACAACGACGAAATCATCAACGGTGAGTCCATTCCAATTTACTTCTTTATTGTTCTGAAGATATTTATTTACGATGGTCTGACTAGAGGAAATTGCTGCTATTGCGAACATATTAAAGACGGCCCCTGCTTCTACGGTGCAACTTCTGCACAAAATTGCAAATGATGAACCCTACAGTAAATCTTCTAGAAAAGAGTTAAAAAAATTCGCGGGTTTCCCACAGAATTACGACATTGAAGCACAAAAGGATAAAATTTTAAAGGACTTTACGAAAACTGAACTTATTACCGTATGCACTATATTAGGACTGAATTGCGCGGGAAGCGCCAAAGAATTAAGCGAGCATATACTTAAAAATTTATCTGACATTGCATCTTTAAAAAATAATTTTACCGAACAATTGACGGATGACGAAGACTCTGCGCCCTTTTCGCTAGAATCTACGAACGACGCGAATAAACAACCCCTCATCCCGCCAATTTTTCACTCTCCCTCTCCACAGGATGTTTTTGTTCCCCTCCTTCAAACACAACGAAATCAAAGCCAAAGAGGAAACGAGGAGAATGCATTTTTGTTAAAGGACCTTTTTTCAACTATGAGGTCGTTTACGGGAAATGATAATTACAGAGTTAAAGCTTTTTTTCGCGACGTAGAAGAAAACTTTATTTTTATCCCACACATATCTGATTTGCAAACAATTATTTGTGTTAAACGTTTGCTTCAGGGTCCTGCAAAGACTTTTATCCAAACTCTCCATAACATATTATCGTATAGTTCTCTTAAAACTGCCTTAATTGAAGAATTATTTTGTTCTCACGACGTCCACAAGGAAATGAAAAAACGGAAATTACACGCCCTACGGAATCTCTATTTGAATATTTTTTGGCCATGCGAGAAATTGCTTCAAAAGCACACTTTCGTTTAGACGATCAAAGCCTAATTATGTATTGTATAAATGGTATACCTGATTCTAACCATAATAAATTGATATTATATGCATGTAAAAGTATTTAAGATTTTAAAGAAAAGTTAAAAATATATGAAAAGGTTTTTATGCAAAATAATTCTTATTGTATTGATAATGAAAACAAGCGTACAAAATTTAAGCAGTATGATTTTCCTACACCTAATAAAAATATGTGTTCTGATAATAAATTTCATAATAAAGATCAATTTTATGATGCTAATGTTAATAAGAGAGATGAACGTATACGTTGTTATAATTGTGGATTATTTAATCATACCTCTAATGAATGCTACCATAAAAATAAAGGTTTAAAATGTTTTAATTGCAACTAATTTGGTCATAAAAGCTCTCAGTGTGTGTATTTAAAAAACCTGATGTTAAACATGAATCTGTTAATGTGAAATAAATTCCTCATCAGAAATGCGTAAAACTGTTAAAATAAATGGCTATGATTTTGATGCTCTTATTGATACGGGTAGTACTATTACTTTAATACGCGAAAGTATTTATCAAATTCTTGGAAGACCGACGATAAATCCTACGAAAATAAAATTAACCTCTTTCGATAAGAGTGAAATTAAAACCTTTGGATCGTTTAAATCTACTATTGATATTGAAGATAACAAATTTATGACGGATATTTATGTTATTGACAATTTGCAAACAACAATTGATGTAATTATTGTGGAACTGATGTTTTAAAACAAACTGCATTTAAAATTAGTGCAAATGGTATAGAATTAATACCTAAGAAAAAGGATCACTTTATTAATCTAATTAATGTATCTAAGGCACATAACCAATCGGAATTAAAAGATAATGCCCTAGAAGTATTACAACTAAAATTAAAAAAATACAGAAGATAAATGTAAAAATTTAGAAATGCACGTACGTAACACATCTACATTATCATTAGAAAAAACGGTGTTATTAGATAAATTGCATAAATTAGAAGAATCAAATTTAGAAAAGGTTGACAAGTTAGTTAAACTAGAAGAAAAGTACGAGATCTTACAAGAGACATTTAAAATTACAGAAAAGCGATTTGTTGAGAAAGAAATTCAATGTAAATCGTTAACAGAAAAAATACTCATCGTAAACGCACTAACGGAATCAAACGATAATCCTAAAACATCGATGTCAACTAAAGAACGAGAAATTAAGCCTAGTAAGCGCAAAATTAAGAAGCTATGGTCTAGTGGAAGAAATGCTAATAAAACAAGTGATAGTGATGAGAATCAAGCCCTTGCCAAAGAGAAAAACGATTTGCTTAGACAGATTGATTTCCTTAACTCCATTTTGAATACGAAGTTGAAAGAGCCAAACAAGAGTAAAGCCCAGTTCTTTAAAAAACGCAGACAACTACACAAATATAAAAAACACGAATCAGTAACAATCAGAAGAACCCAGTCCGGAACACAACTCAAATTACGACCCAAGTTCTGCGAACCCTACCTAATTAAGACCGTCAAACCCCATGACAGAAATGAAGTTAAAAAGGTTGGTGAACACGAAGGTCATCATCTTACATCCACAGCTGTTGATTTCATGAAGAGGTGGTCAACCGCTGATGCCTGACGATTTTACGACTGCAATTTGAGTATCCCCCACAGTGACTCTGTGAACAGAACTTTGAATAACGAACTGAAGTTTTTCTCTTTCCCTTTTTATAGCTTTTTTTTAATAGCTGTGAGCAGCAATGACGACCCACTTCCAGAAAAACAACACCTGTGTGAAGTACTGGAAAGCATCGCACTTGTTATTTTTTCTTTTCACTGTTTTCAATTTTTTTATAGGTTTGCTTACAACATTTTGGATTTTCTTTCGCTGTGGTCAGCTCATTTTCAGGATGGCCGTTTGTGAAGTAGAAGGCGCTATTGCAAGCCCCCATAGCATCCCCCCAGCAGATAGTTTCGAGAAGAAACGAGAGGACAATGTCCCCGACGGGAAAAGGAACAGCGAGAGAATGAACATGAGAACCCAGAGAATACGTTGAGACCGCAAGGGAAACAGACGCATATCGACAGAGCCGTTATATTTCTTTAAAAATAATGAAAACCAATTAGGCAACGACGTTTAAATGTTCATTTAATTAATTAATTTTATTCTATATTTTTATTTATTCTTATTTTAAAAATAAACAGATTATTCTGTCAATTGATTGATTGAATATTAACGTCGCACTGTTCAGCTACACGAGGGCTTTTGGCGACGGACCACGTAATTTTGAACCATGGTTAAGTGACGTGGACGACACCTGAGCTGGCACCCCCTCTCCTAACTACCACACCACACCAACGAGAGGACGTTTCAGCTCTCGATAGATTTAACGTGCATCGCTGCCCTACACGGTGGGTCTTTAGTGATACTGGGCTCAAATTCGAGACAAGGTCATCCAATACCTTGACCACTCGGCTACTGCGGCCTAACAACTCCGGCGAAGTAAAGTAAATATGTCACTCAAACATAGATATCTCAGAAAAATTCATTATTTTAGTACACATTCCTAGGAAGACGACATTCCTCCTCTGTTTCATTTTCTGTAAACTATACATAATAGCTCCGGGTGAATTTAAAAAGAACACGAGATGGGGGAAAATATGAACATGAAAAAGTGAAAATAATAGTACAGTGTTACAAATCACAGTGGCGCAACAGCCCATGAGGGCCAAGGCTTCCGTGCCCATCTCAATTTTTATGTCCTTGCACACTGAGGTGCATAAGCAGATGTTCCGGTCCGGTGGTCAGTCTGACGCAAGTTTAGTTAGCAAGCTAGGTAGGTACTCATGTATCAACCTACTGAAACGATGAAAGATTGAGTCGACCTTACCTGTGATGTGGAAACGCGTTACGCTACCACTCAGCCACTGGCCTTCATAGTACAGTGTGAACTAAAGAAATGTAATATTTTTATCAATTTATCCAAAATCATAATAATCAAATTGTTGGATTGAAGCGAGTGGACTATTTTTTCTGGCGGAAGATTAACTGTCTGACACGCCCACGCGCTGTTTTCCCGCTTCACTCCTACGCATTCCTTCTATGGGGTCCACTAGCTGACCTGTTGCTGTGTGCTTTTGGTCATTGCTGTGTGCAGTATTAGCGACCGTTTTTCGTTTGTATTAAATAAATGTGCTGCCCACAACTCCTGAGTGGAAATAATTTCACAAAGAACAACACAAATTTATTCAGTTATATTTTTCATACATAAAGTATGATAAACATTTTTATACAAAGATTTGCAATTTTGAACAATTATTTAAAAAATAAATTATTCTTAAGTTTCAAATTCTTTTTGATAAAACTTGAACTACTTGTTCACATAGAAGAAACATATACTTTTAACAGTTAATTTTTGTTTTAAAAATAAACAGGAATATGTGACGAGAAATTATAAAATTAGGTAACAAAGTAAGTAAGCAAAAGATAAGAAACATACGAATTATTTTAAGCAATGTAACTTAAATGTAGCAAATCAATTTTAAAATTGAAAATCGGTTATAATTCATTATTACCGTGTTTATAATAAATACTTATTTATCATTATAGTGGATGATGATGTAATATTTATTTATTATTACAGAAATGAATGGTTTTAAAAATTATAGTGTAATGTAAAATAAATACCAATAAAAAGACGATGGCTATGATAGGGTTTTTGTAAGAGAATATCTGTTTGGTCCTTTTACCCATATGAGAATTTCTTTTGAGTTTTTTTTAAAATTATTCATTTATACGTTCTTATTTTTATTTATAACATTTCAATTTCTTTTCTTTCAAACATTTTTGTTTTATCTTTCTTGACATATTGAAGTCAGTGCTTTTTTTTCTTTGTATGGTTTAATATGGTCTGGTATTGTTGACGAATTAGCTTTAGTTAGTTATGGTTTAGTTAATGAATTATAAGCTTACACAATTAATAATACTTTTATATATATTTTTTTTGTTTGCAACAGATAAAAACACTCTTTTTGTCAAATTTTTTATTGTAAACTGAAATATAGAAAAAAAATGTTATACACAATGATACAAATTTCCATTGTTCAATTGGCACAACGATTTATAACAGAAAATACAAGATTCTTAAAAAATTATATGAAACGATTAAATGAAATATTAAAAAATGTTTAAAAGGGATAGCTGGAATGAGGATTTCAAATTTCTGCGTGAAACCCATGGCATTTACTTATTCTTTCAAGTGCGGTATTTACCTGCAAAATAAGAAAAACACCAAAACAAATTATAACATACTTACCAAATGAACGATCGCATTCAAACAAAAAATATCTATTAGCAGTAGCAATAAATAAACAATAAATACCTCATTAGTAGTAGCACCTAAAAGAAAGCTCATCTCATCTTGCTTTTTTAAATCAAAAGATTTAAACGTCTGCAAATAATCTCCATCGATTATTCCCTACAGAAGCATAAAAATAAAAAGCACTTACTCATAAAAAGAAATAACAGGTTAAAACAGCATTTGAAAAAAAAATAGTTACAGCCTGAAGCATTAAAGGCTAGAAACCACAGACAATTTACTAAACTTCAGTCTGTACTCAAAGTAATTAAAATTAAAAATCATTGCTTAATAAAGCAATCGATGCATCTTTAAATCCTCATATGTACCGAGTGTTTCAAAACACATCCACATGGTAATCCTTGTTGCTTAAAAACCAAAAGGGTTGGTTGCGATTTCTGTCACCAGATAGCAGCAGGGGCCCCATCATAAGAAGTTTGAACGTATCAAGCATCAGTTTCAAAATACTTGTTAGTTGTAGGCAGTTGAGTACAACAGTGTCCCAAGAGCAGAGAATAGCCATCGTGGAATTTTATTTTGCTATAAAATCTCATTACAGCAGAAACAGCACTAAATGTATCAATGATAACACGTTTAGTGCAACGGTTCTGTGACACAAGATCAGTTACAGATAGGAAGCGATCGGACAGAGTGAAAACGAAAGTGGCAGATGTAGAGACCGATTTACAAAGAAGTTCATTGAAAAGACTGTCCGTCTACATCATTACGGAATTCATATCCTTGCTGAAAGTGATGAAAGGTACGCTTGGTTGCAGCAAGACAGAGCAATGTGTCACACACATTACGGGACAGTATGGAAGTTTTAACTGAATTTTGGATGATCGTGTCATTTCCAAAGGACTTTGGCCACCTCGTTTACCGGACTTGTCAATTCAGGAGTTTTTCTTTGGGGATATCAGAAAAATGTCACCTTCAGGACTAATCCCCATATGCTTGATGAACTTAAGAGTAACATCTTTCATGCAATATCGGACATTAATTCTTACACTTCGTAAAGTGTCAATTAATCTGGAAAAAAAAGAGAGTTGGATTGTGTTCAGGAAAACGGACATCATTTTGAACATTTATTGTTATTTTACCATGTATGACACCTAACAATAAAAATAATCGTTCAGTCTTTGTCCTTTATTCTGTTTGTTAACATAATTCATCTGTCTTTAAAACTCAACCACAAAGGTTGATGTGCGCGACTTTTGAAACACCCGGTGTAATCATGAACAACTATTTTTAATCATGTGTCAACCAATTCAAAATAGGCACCGTGTAACAGTAACAAAAAAATATTTTTAAATTATTGATAAATAAGACTTAATACAAATATTTATTTCCCTTATACATTTTGGATGGAGTATCCCAACAATCATGTGAATCCAGCATGAACAAACATCCTCACATTTTCCAAAATATATCAAAGGAATACGAAGGCAAGAAACGTATTAAATAAATTCGAACTTTCAAAATAAATACAAATTTGATGAAAGGGTATAGATATTTCATGAAAAAACCGAAACAAACTGATTATGCAGATATTAGCATTTTTTTTGATAATAACAGAAAGCTGTGTTTAATTATGAAGCTAATAGCTATTATCTCAAGCAGCGCATTCATTTGAATGTCCAATAAGTAGCCATTGCAAATAGCTAATTAACATAGATGTGGCCCAGTTTTCTTTAATCTTTCAAGAGATTAAGAGGGTCCATCAAAAAGTTTCCAGATTTTTGGCGTAACTTTTTAGTAACACAAGATAATTAACAATTAATTAATTTTTTTACTATCACTATTTTTTTTATTACAGGAATTTATAACAGGTAATGTGAAAGCAACAGCAGTGTAGCTGAAGGTAGGAGTGTATTCTGATCAGATGGTGTAATGTCGAAGTTCGAGCAAAGGACGAGCACCAAGTTCATGTGTAGATTGGGGGAATCTGCTTCAGACTTTTTTAACCGTGCAATTTAAGGTGATAATTCTTTAAAAAACCCTGCAGACTACAAGTGGTTTTAAAGATTTTGAAACTAGACATGAATTGCTGGAAGACGAGGGTCGTAGTGGGACACCATAAACCTGCAGAGACGAAAGAATAGTCGAACAAGTGAAAGATTCAATCAGATCAGGCCAAAAGCATGATTATCGACGAGTTGACACAAGGAGTGTAGATCTCTTAGGTACAATCACGCAATCCTGTTGAGATGATTTGAAGATGAAACGTTTTAGTGCAAAGTTTGTCAGCAGCTGCTGAACCTGGATCAACTGGAAACTCGGCAGTTGACTCCGGGTTGCTGATTACGAGTGGGGCAAAAGCTGCTGATTACGAGTTGCTTTCAAGATTTTGAAACTAGATTAAGTTAAACAGTTCTTACAATGTAAACTTTATACTGTAAATGCAAGCGATTTCATTAATTTAGAGTACTAATTTACAAAAGGGTGGATAGACTGAGATGCCGTCAGTTAAGAAATGAACAAATGTGACCAGACCATGCTGTTATCTATTCCTTAAGGCTAACAGTTGCCAATCCAGGACAAGGCGGGAAAATAGGTGGAGGATAATGGAAAGACTCTCCAAGCAGCAAAATGGGAAAGAAAAGGAAAAGAGCAAGAGAGTTATGGGAAAATCCTTCCCGATCAAAACTGTCAAGGTAAGAACTGAAATAGAAAGGGGGGGCGTAACAATTCGAAGTGCCTAGGGAGCCGGGAAGGTAAAAACGGCCCTGGGTTATTCTAAAAAAAATGTATCAATTTAATCCTTTTCAATTTTTCATAGGTCATTTTCGTAAATTGAACATTCAATATTCGAAAACTAATCTTTAGCAATGCATCATCGAAACATATAATTTGGTACAAGAAGGAAAAATACCTAAAAAATTGTAAATTATATTTCTAAGGAAAATTAACTGAAAGCACGCTCCGAAAGAAATTAAACAGAAATTCGAAAAGAAGTACAAAATGAATTTCCGAACCAAAGTATAAATATTGTTTAACAAAAACAAAGGCATTTTCTTTTCGAACTAAAAAAAAATCAGTCAGCTTTTTTTAAAAAAAAAAGATTAGACAGTTTTAAATAACAAATAGCCCAGAATGAAAACACAAAGAGCACAATACACGTGACTTAATCCGAATAATTTCCGCAATGTATCAGGGTAACCAAAAAATAAACAGTTTGCCATAATAAAATCTTTACCTACAAAATGTAAAAACACCACCAAATCTGAGCGAAACCCTATTATTCACTTTAGTCTTCAGAAAAATGATTTTACAGTAAAAAATCAGAAAAAAATAAAGTAATGGACAAAAATGGAGATTTCTTTACAAACATCAAAGTAAATTACTTTGATGTATTGCAATGACTGAATGGATTAATAAAATATGTCGTAAATCAAGGAATGAAAAAACTCATGATTTCCCTTCTATAACACTTCTTTTCAATGAAAGTTCCAAACTCTCGTATTTTATGTGCTGAAAACTGTATTCCGGATTTCTTATATGCAAACTTTTGATTCAAACAAACTTCACCCCTTACCTTTAACCTTTTTAATTATTCATGGTTAAAATTACAGCAAACTTACATGAGCAAGATTTTTGTATGTTTAACGATTCAATACATAAAAATTAACAATGATTTATACCAATTAATGATATCAATTCAATAATAACGATAGAATTATGAAAAATGTGTAAAAATAATTTGTAACAAGATAGAATAATAATTGTAACTAATTTACTATCGGCATGTTACCCACCAAAGGTCTATTTGGCAGCAAGTAGTTAATTATCTAAGCACTAAAAAAAGAAACATAAATAAAAAATAACTGAAACTTGGGAAAAGCGATAAAGTTACAAAAATTTAAAAAATGGAAGAACAAGAAATGTAATTACATTCTCCCTGGCAAACGTCGCTGAACGGTTAAAAGGATAAAAAAAAAGCATGAGAAACTTCTAAATACCAAAAGAAAAAAATATGAAAGAAAGTTTGAAAAAACAATTTGAGGTCGAAAGAAGAATTAAGTATTACTGGGAAAAGAACGAAGAGTGATTGCGGAATGTATATACGAAAAAATTATGAAAGCCTTCATCGAAAGAGAGAAACAATAGAAATTCGCAATTTTCAACCAATAGAAAAAGAATTTTGTCGCCGAGCTAAAATCGTTCTGTAATCTGTATGGTGCTCAAAGCTACGGCTGATGACAGGCGTCACTTAGCCCCTTGCCATGATGAATTTCGTGGGCCTTGATCTGGTATTTGCCCATCAGGTGGTATTAGTAACAATAACAAAAACAGAATTTTGTCGACAAATTATTTTGGGAATGTAAACTTGCAATGTAAGATCCTGATTTAAAAAAAAAAAAATCGATAGTCCAGCTGATTATTTTTGTGAACAATTTTTATATGTCTACCACATTTGTCACATTCCGCGAAATCTTAACAAGATTGAGAGGGGGAGGGGAATCCGATCCACATGAGATATAAAAAATGACCCAAACTGAGATTTTGCCTAGCCTTTTGGTTTGTAATAATTAAATGCGAAGCCCCCTCATAGTCTTTTAAAAATAGATCATGGCACTTGCCACTAGGTATACAATATTTCACGTAAGAGTTGTGTCTAAAACGGAAACGATTATATATATTTTTTAAACAATCGAATTAATTGCTTGAAATAAACAGGTTTTTAAAGTAAAAATTAATAAAAAATAATGATCATACACGTAAACACTATAGCAAACACAGTACCAAATGATAAAAATCAAGGTAACCATATTTTAATGTTATCGTCCCACTTGACGAAACATTTCAATAATTTAAGCAAGCTAGCGAACGAATAAAAAAAAAAAAAAAATTATATAGTACCTCCTTTTCATACAAGAACCTATATCTAATTTTGTTAGATAATCCAAGATTCTATAACATGCGAAGAAATGCACTATAGCTAAATATAGCTCACAGCGATTTCTCATTTTATTCCCTAAATTTGTTTTATTTTTGTTGTGGCGTCCCAACCAAGATATGCAGATTCCTTGCATTAACAAGCTAATTGAGACTATGGATGGCGAATAAAATGAAGAATCGAACTCGGACCTTCAGCCATTTCCTTTCCAAGGCACGCATTGATTAGTTGGCAAAATGCCTTGATGTTATGTTAGTTTCCTGTTTTTAAGTTTACACTAAATAAATCATTAGTTAATTTTTATACCTGTGTTTTCCCTTCGGATCTGGAAAGTCCACAATTATTTTCACATTACCTTATTATCCCTCTAGAACAGTGATTTTCAACCACTGTGTCGTGGCACTTTTCTGTGCCGCCAATTTTTTTCAAAATTATTAATAATAAATACTATATGAAAAAAATAAAATCCGAAACCGAATCATCTTCGACTCTTTTATAGAAAGAAAATAAGGATATTTGTGGTATATTTAACTTATCTTTACATGGAGAGATAGATATAAAAAATTTGATTTGGGTTCGTAATCAATTTGTTGTAACGGATACATATGCGTATGAATTAACTTTGAATGAAGAGGAAAAACTAATTTCGAACTATAATAATCGAGATTTAATTTCAAAATATTCGGAAGTCAATCAATTCATTTTGGATTAAAATTAGAGGTGATTATCTCATAAGATAAGCTAAAAAGAACTTTAAAAATATTGTTACAATTTTCTACATCATATTTGCGTGAATTCAGATTTTCAGCATTAACAAACATAAAAATGAAAAGAAAAGAAAAAAGGATCAAGTCTTTTAAATGTAGATAGCGAAATGAGAGTGGCCTTTTCATTTCCACGACCAAATGTAAAAAAAATTGCCAAAAATCTTCTTTCGCAAATTTCACATTAAAAATGTATTCTTATTAATTTGAAATTAAGTACTCAGTAAACATTTTGGTGTCTTTTTCGCACTCATTATTTGAAGTAACATTGAAAATCATTATCACACACTATTTTACATAGTGTATTTACAGAGAAGTAAAATTCTTTTAAACTTATTTTAATGTTAGTATGCCACCAAATTTTGAAATTGTTACAAGTGTATTGCAACAACAACAACAACAAAAAGTTGAGAATCACTGCTCTAGAACTATACAAAAAATTTTGGTGAAGGGATCTAATAATTTTAAAATACATTTAATTGATGAAAGGAATTAACCTGAACTGTCTCTCTTTATTTAGGCCCCATGAGATTCAACTGAATTTAATATAGTTCCGCACTTACTTCCCATGACGATTTTCTGAAAAGTCAGTGTAACACATGCCCCTTATTAATTACTAAGATTTTGTTCTATCAATATGGAAATTTCTGATATAATAGAATGATTGAAACAATGCTAATTAACAAAATGGGGATATCAAAATACGAGAAAAATACCTTTAGCGTATAACTGAATCAATGAAGCTGAAATTAAGTGTGAGGGTAAGGTGGCTTCTCAGTTTACGGAAAAATTAAATACTATATAATTGCTAAATAATAAAATATACATGAAATTAAAAAAAAATCTACATCTTTTTCACATACAGAGAAATCATACAATCAAAAATACTTCAAATTAATGTTTTACCAATCTGAATCAGCAGTACCACTTACAGTAGATTAAGCTCTCGATTTCGAAAGACACTATCACAATTATTCAATGAATAGATCCAAATACTTACCTTTTCTCACAACTCACATTCATTATTTTGTTCATAATTTCAAGCATATTTTAGATAATTTCTTACATAATCAAAATATCTTTTATAACTGAGAGGTAAGACAGTAAAAACTTTGATTAAACAAACACAAAAAGCTTGTAAGAGTGAGATAAGAAATTAGATGCTTGCTTATATTCATTAATCTGGGATTAGCTCACTTATTTTTTAACGATAATTTTGTGAAATGTAAGGGAAAATCATTAGGGGTTGAAAGCGTCCACAAGCCCTAAAATATCTTGGACAATTCGACTAAATGAGTCAAATGAATGTTTATGGCATCAGGCCTAGATCAAGTCATGAACAACGGTCATCACATAATAATATAGTGTTACCATTTTGGCCAGTTGACATGCAATTTGAAATTCCCTGTTTCTCAGAGAACATGCACGAGAACAATATTTGACTATTGCAATTATCTAGATCAGGGGTGTCCAACACGCGGCCCGCCAGTACGTAAGTTGCGGCCCACCGACTTTTTTAAAAAAAATTTGAATATCAGGTTTTTAAAGTTTTTTCATTTTGAAATTTATTTGAGAGGAAACTATATATATACATATAATATCTCCAATGTATTTGCCTGTTACCTGTTCTTGTTTTAAAATAAATCCTTTTTGATAATAGAAATGTCCTTTACATTAAAATAGATTTTTATTTTATCCAACAGTTACATTTGATTTTACTATAATAAATTCCGAATTGCATTATGTGCATATCCTTTACTATGAAGGGCACATGATTCTCTGTGTGTGCGACTTTCCTTTCTCCTCCTCCTTTTCTGTTTGGAGTGCTGAAATGTTTTTTAAATTAAAAAAAAAAAATTATTCAGGACGGTTAAGATAAAGGGCACACAACGTATACTTAATCGTTTCTGAATGACAGTACAATCAAACTTCAACAATGAGTAACGAAAGATCAATTAAAAAGGAACATCGTAATTTTCAAGAAAATGGCAGTAGATAAGAGCCGATTCTGCTGTAAAGGCGGTCGACAGCGACGCAGAGTTGAGTTGCTTCGTTCCTGCTGCTGAGATGATTTGGGTTCTGCTGAGTTGAGCTGTTTTTCTTCTGCTATGGTTTTGGTTTTCGAGTTGAGGGGGGCGAGTTGAGAATTGTTTTCTCCTACAGCTAAGTTGAGTTGTATTTAAAAAAATGTGTAAAAAAATTGAAGTATGGGAATGTTAAATGTGCTCATGGCGCCACCTATTGATTAAAATATACACTAATTATAGATTTTAAAATGATTGAAGTAAATAACGCTCAAATAAAAAAAAAAATAATAAATCCAGATTCACACAAACTCACGACCTCAGATC
Source organism: Trichonephila clavipes (assembly GCA_019973935.1). Classification (NCBI taxonomy): domain Eukaryota; kingdom Metazoa; phylum Arthropoda; class Arachnida; order Araneae; family Nephilidae; genus Trichonephila; species Trichonephila clavipes. The sequence goes on from BMAU01018997.1 coordinate 132,981, forward strand.
AAAATGTCTCCATAGGACAATAGTTTTTCAGTTACGCTAACCATTGTCCTATGAAGGCATACATACCTGAAGAAAACTTATGTTTATAATCTCATGAATTTAATTTTGCAGGCGAAGCAGATGGCGACGTGTTTTAAAATCATTTTCTTAATTAAAATGAAATAAAAATATTTAATTTATATTATATTAATAATTTGTAAATTTTAATTCAGTATAATGATTATATACACACACAGTAAAGATACAAAGTAAATTGATTATTCAGAAAAATGTGTCGTAGTATACTCGTCATCAGCGTGAACGGGAGTTACGATTTAACTTGTCTGATCTTGATTCTACAAGACGGCGACTGAATTCTACGTCAGAAATTATCTCAATGCTTACAGCTGATGGCGATATTTTTTAAAATCATTTTCTTGAATGTTTTTTTTTATAATAATCTTTTTTGAAAATAAACACTTTTTATTATTAAAACTTGTAAATTATGTAACTGAAGAATTTTTCTTGAAAATCTTCGCTTAGATATTATTTTAAGAAGTAGGAGACGTATTATGTCCATCTGATTGTTTTGAATATCATGAAGAATCTGTTTAAAAAATATTGTACAATGATTTTATAAGTTTTACACAGTATTTTGTTCTAAAATTTTTATTTTTATGAATATGAATAATTTTTTTATATATCCTTAATTTGAGTTAATATTATTTTTATCGTTTGTTAGTTAATATTATTTTTATCGTTATACTCTTTTTTTAAAAAAAAAAAGAGTATTTTTTTTTAAAAACAAATGATCTAAGAATGTTTAAGCATAAATTATATTTTTAATACATTTCATTCATGAGCCTTACTTTTGAGTCATAACAGTGTTTCATGTACTCAGTGAAAAGAATACTTAAGAACTTTTGAGATATCTAAACTTACCATTCCTACCTGTATCGGTTTCAAAAATTTGATTTTTTTTTTTAATGAACGTCCATTAAGTTTTCAGAAAATATTGTGTGATGATTAAAATTTGATTTCGCTATTAGCTTTCGAACCTGCTCTTCTGTTGAACATAAACGTATATCGACTCTTTTTTTCTTACATTTTCTATCGTTTTCCTCGAAAATCCTATTATTTATTAGTATGTAATAATCCTTTTGAAAGTCATTTACAGCTTTAGTTCTTAATTTGGACTGTAATCTATGTAATTTTTAAGCGAAGGAGACTGGAAAAATTTTAAAACGCGATGAATTTTTTTTCAAGACTAACCCTAATTTTAAATAAAACTTTAAATTTGAATAATGGAGAACATAATTTGTTTTTGGTTCCAAAGTAGTTAAAAGTCTAGCTTCTTTACATTCAGGTGAGGGTTTATTTTTTTAAGGGTACTATTTTTCTTTTTCATGCAAATCGCAAAGCTTTTTCACTTCTATTAACTCGTAGCGGGATGTTGCATAAACAATCAAAAGACAAAAACAAAGCATAAATAATTTTCAAATTAGTGTCTTTAGAGTACAATATTGAAATATTGCTTTTCATTTTACAGATGTGATTAAAATATGGGAATATAGATTTCGTAAATAAACCATATTGAAAAACGCGTTTTCTTATGAATCTGATTATAATAGTGATGTCATAAGACTAGTGACATCAGTATTTTTTCCACCAATCAGTTGTTTCCAAAGTTAAGCGATGGAAATGAACCAATCAGCTTACTGTTGCCACCTTGTAATACTCATTTTCTTTCTTTCTGTGTATCATTTCTTCTCAAGCTCTGGCATGGTAGAATACTTTGCTTCACGATAAAGAATTATCTCGTTCCTGCCATATCACAAAACTTCATGATATTTTCTTTCGTGATTAGTGAATTGAAATTTATTTAGTTAACCATGAAACGTGCTACACTTCTCGTATCCCCCAATCCTCGAGCCAAAAGAGTGTGTTTTGATAAAGACAACGGGAAAGTTTCTTCGTTTAAACCAGATGCTGTTCCTGAGAATCATTTCCATCTAGGCGGTTACAACTACACCGTTGTTTCTGATTTTGCATGTGTTGCTCGCATTCACTTGCGCCCATACAAGCTCGATGCCACTGGATCTCTCCTATCTACCGAAGATGGAATCACTGTAACACCTTCCGTATGGTTAGCCCTCGTAAGAGAATTTGCTGCAATCGATCAAGCCTTTGATGATGGGAAAGTATTTGTTATCAAGGACTGTCTCCCACTTTCCCGAACTGTTATCGAAAATGTGACTTATATCATATGTCAAAGTTATTTCCAGCGAAAGGACTTTTCTCGCAAATTTTTGACTCCAGTTTCCATGCTAAAAGAAACGGAATGGAATGCATTAAAAGATATCCAAAAGCAGATCACGTCGAAAACTGTTTCAATCATGTTCGGGCGTGTTTTTCTGAAACTTCTGAGGAAAGAAGTGGCTAAACACATTCCTTTTCCACTATTTCTGCGTCAATACAATGGAAGTCAGATTTGGGAAAGTAATTTACAAATTATTAATATAATATAAATTAAATATTTTTTTATTTCATTTTAATTAAGAAAATGATTTTAAAACACGTCGCCATCTGCTTTGCCTGCAAAATTAAATTCATGAGATTATAAACATAAGTTTTCTTCAGGTCTGTATGCCTTCATAGGACAATGGTTAGCGTAACTGAAAAACTATTGTCCTATGGAGACATTTTGATCTGAGGTCGTGAGTTTGAATCTGGATTTATTATTATTTTTTTATTTGAGCGTTATTTACTTCAATCATTTTAAAATCTATAATTAGTGTATATTTTAATCAATAGGTGGCGCCATCAGCACGTTTAACATTCCCATACTTAAAAAAAACAACTCAATTTAGCTGTAGGAGAAAACAATTCAACTCACCCCCTCAACTCGAAAACCAAAATCATAGCAGAAGAAAAACAGCTCAACTCAGCAGCAGGAACGAAACAACTCAACTCTGCGTCGCCGTCGACCGCCTTTACAGCAGAATCGGCTCTTCTTATCTACTAATGGCAACACAACACACACTGTAATATTTTAAACATTATTTGATCATCGCATTATTATATTATCTAAGTCTGTATACGTGAAAAATAATGAAAACAATAATAATAGTTCTTTCTGTTTTAAATTTTCACTCCAAAAAATGTTTTTTTGTTTTCAAATCTGATATAAAGGTATATATTTTTATGTGCGGCCCGCGAGATTATAATGTTTTTCCGAAGGGGCCCACAAGGTCATTTGGGTTGGACACCCCTGATCTAGATCATAATCTTATTAAGACAGAGTTGAGAACGAAACGAGGCCCCAACGAGGGTGAGGCCCAGGCCTTAAGCAGTCCAAGTTCAAAGGCACAAAGGGGAAGCCGCGCTAAGCAAACACAACTCGGTCACACAAGCTGTTTATCAAAGGTGTTCCTCATCAAGGTTTTAAGCAGGAATTCTCTCAAAAACCGGAAGTTGAAATGGATGTACGATGTGGCAGCCGAAAAGAAACCGCCATTATCAGCAATGTAAACACGAAGTTTGGTCAGGAAGAAAAAAATACTCTGTTACTGGTCTCATCCAAAATCGAAAGAAGCAACTTTTAGTGAAGTGACAACTTTGCTCAATTCGTGATTAGTTTTTTGCACAATTCATATTCGAGACGAATTTACGTTAGGAGATATCCCGGTGAAGAGTTCAAACCAGAATGCATAGTGTTTAAATCTAAACCCCCTCCACGCAAGTCATAATTAAGTCATGAATAGCTTGTTTGTTAACGTCGCATTTTGAAGCAACACGTGGGCTATTGATGATGTACGTAAAATCGAATCTCTAGGACGACGCCTAGATCAGTATCCTCTTAAATTTTCACACCACGCCCAAGGGAGAGCTTTGAGCTTCGACAGATTTAACGTGCATCAACCTTTCTACAAATCGGATCTTGAGTGATTATATATAGGAATCGAAATTACAACTCGGCAGAAAGAATACCAGGTACGTGTTGCTCTGTTACAGCGCATATTTTCTAAAAACCAGAAACGAAATTTCATCGTCAACAATTACAATCACAGAATAGCGATACCGTTTACAAGTGGAAACAATTCAATATCTTCTATCCGCAACCTGGGTAGCTAAATTTTTTAGGTGCTATCTCTCTTCTCTTTGTCAACTGAACAGTTTAAAAAACTAATAAGAATCCTAACTAACACACACTCCTATTCAGTTTCAAGCGGATTGTATAAATCTTGGAGACAGCGATCGGTGTCCACAGTAGCCGTAAGGTCATGTTGCATTTAAAGACTCGCCATGCAGAGGAGCTGATGCACACTTGATCTGTCGATAAACAAAATCCTCAAGTTGGCATGATGTGACAATTTGGATAGGGAGATGCCAACTCACGTGCCGTCTTCGTTTCTTGATTTAGGTTCAAAATTACGACGTCCATTGCAAATAGCTCTCGTGTAACTTCCGAGAGCGACATTAACCCATTTATATATAATGTCTATCGCCCATCCGGTATAGTGGTTAGTGACGCTGACTACGGTGCCGTAGGCCCAAGGTTCGAATCCCAGAGAAGGTATGGATGTTTGTGAATGTATGGTGCCTTCGCGACATGGGGTGAGTTCAAGTCCTCAAGCGAGGTTGTTGGAAGGGGAAAAAATGTGGGAGGCCTCTGACCATCCCCAAGGTGTCTCCCTCAAAATTGGGGTGGAACCGAGCAAAATTGTACTGTCACCTTTATGGTGCTGAAAGCTAAGGCTGACGACAGGCCTAGCCCTTAGCCGCGATGAATTTCGTGGGACTTGATCTGATGTTACTGTCGAGCAGGTGGCATAAGTAACAACATATATGATGCTTGGGAAACTTCATTCAGTTCATGTGCCCTTGTAGACACTGACATCTCCGAAACGTCAAGCACTTACCACGGAGGCCGTTGATAATTGTGCGTCGATTTCGTTTTGTCAAAAGCTCAAGGTTCACCTCTCCTCGATGTTTCCGGAATAGTGCACTCTCGGGGAAAGAGAAAATGTGCATCAAATTCCGTTGTCGGCTCGGTGGCTTAGAGGTAACGTGCCCGCCTCGTAAACCCAAGGTTGCAGATTCGATCCTGGCTGGAGTCAATAGATTTTCTGGATGTGAAAATCGCAGACACGTGATTATGTGACAAGTAAGTGATCCCTTGAGCCTCAATATGGCTTTGGTATTCTCGGCAAAATTAAGCATCCAACAAGAGCTTGAAAGAGAATTAATACAAGTGTCCAAATTTGGTAGCGAGGGCAGCCCCTACATGGTGGCACCACGAAATGGCTTTCATATTTGGGGACTTGCCGTGTCTGAGAGCCTTAGTTGCCGATATGCAACCCACTGGGGTGGGGAGGGATTAAATTCCGTTTTATTTTAATGTCAAAGATTAATACATAATAAATATATCGGATAAAGTTAAAGGGTCATTTGGAAGAGATAGAATAGATGGAAGAAAATAAAAATCATAAAATAATGTAATAAAAGCAAACACTAAACCTATTATGCCTTTAAAAAAAAACGATTCTTCAAAAAATAGCATTCATTTTTTAGGTAAAGAACATTTTAATACACATTAAAAAAATGCTACATTAGAACTTCAAATGACAAACCTCATAATTCTTAGCAACAGTCCTGACCAATTTTGCTATATATTCCTCCACCCTCCACATCATGCTACAAGAGAACTTTGGGGTCTAAAATATACTAAATGAATATTCTACTATTCTAAATTATTGGCGAAATAGAGCTTAACTTACTTATTCAAAAAATGGCAATTTGTTAATATGACCACATGGCATAATAATAGTCAATTTAGTGTAACAATCCTACTTCAAAACACTAATTAGGAAAACTCAGCCGAAAAGCATCACTAGACAAAAATCATAAGAAACTTACGATTAATCGACTGTTCCTACTACGGAATTCAAAGTAATCGTCCCCAGCAGGCCCTGCATTATTCCTCATAGCGAACTCCAAGCGTTCCTAAAAATAAGAGTGAATTAGCACGTGGAAATTGTTAATGTATGTTTATAAATGAAAGTATCTTATACTAAGAAGGCATTTTTGAACTATTATTAATTATTGTATCGTTTTACAACATGACAAGTTTTGATAAAATTAAAAAAATATTTTTATGTTACACATAAAAAGAGATGAACAGGGTGATTCATAAAGTATACAGTTTCAATGCACTTGTTACATCACCTGCAACAGAATTGTATGGGATTATATTTAAAGTTTTGTTAGAGACAGTCGCAGACGTTCTATGAGTGAACCCCTGGCAGGGCCGGCTCTAGCAGTTTTGCCACACCGGACAGAAATGGAAAATGCCACCCCTTTCTCATTCTTCAATACGCAAAAAAAAAAAAAAAAAAAAAAAAAAAAAAATTATAATTAAAGAAGAGAACTTGTTCACATACATAAAAAAAAGCAGGTATAAAATTGAATCATTCCAGCGAACAAAAAGACAGCATAACAATATCTATTTTTTTTTATCTATGTCTCTCTCTCTATAATAATAATTATTATTTTAAGTCTTAAAAAAATTCAAAATAATTCGAAATTAAGGATATAATTACTTGGTATTATTTCAAACGAGTAAAATGTAAGAGAAGGAATCGTCCATTTCAGCAGGCCAATTTCTTCGAAAAATAGTCTGCTGATGGTTGGGATTACAGGCGTTTGTTTTAACGAAAAGTAACTACACTCAAGACTAAAATAAAACATCTCATGTGGCTCTATATCTGCCAAAAACTAATTACCCCAGTCCCCTTTTGGATAGCTGACACTGGACATCGTATGGGTGAAAGAAATGTCCGTTGTGAACCCATTCCGGGATGGGGAGAAAGTTATTGGTGAAAGATGTGTAAACATATCAAATTTCATGATTTAACATATACTCCCACCTCCAACCCATCAAGTTTCAACATAAAAGAAAACCTACAATAAACGTACAAAGAAAAAAAAAGGAAATAAGATACATTAAATGAAACACCAAATTTACACCCAATAATATTTCGGAAAATATATAAAATTTTTTGTAGCAAAAAATATATATATTTTTCAAATTCGATGCAAATGACGCTCTTAAAATTTTCCGCCCCGGGCAGGGGCAGCCCTTGAGCCGCCCCTGCCTCTAGCCACACGACACATTGAGCCGGTAATCCATTCTCGCTCAAACACGTGTTAAGGTATCTGAATCAAGTCCAATGATAGCGGAGCTGTTTCAGCTCCGCTGCATCCGTGGTCTTCACACAAACTGTGTTTCAGGGAACCCTGAGGTTCCACAAGGTATACTCAGGGTTTCACGAGTCAATAAAAAAATCAAGAAATAAATATGCATACAAAATGATTTCACGTTCTACATGAAGTTTGTATAGTTACAAGTATCTAAAGCTCAACCTATTTATTGAAATTGAAAATTTTTTATATATATATATATAATAACTTCATTTTGCAGCACTTGTTAAACATTCATTATAATGTAATAAAAAAAATATTAAAACGTTTTATCCTTGTATATATACTTCCTATTAGACTGTGAATATTCTATTGTTTATTGTCTCGAGTTCCATGATATAATTTTATGCTTGTTAGTTAGCACAATGTCTTTGAAAACTAAATAGTTTTCTAATGGAAAATTAGAATTTTGCATATGTGGAATGGAAAATATTGCATTAGTGAAAAAAAATACCTATAACGAAGAAGAGGAATCAATTTATCAACAGATTCGAGATCCATTTTTAGGATAATGTTTAGAGTAAATGTGTCCCCTTAAAATCTAAATTCAAGCAAAGAACAGCATCTAAATTTTAGGTTGTAAATTCATGCAAAATATACGGGATTTCTCACACAGCTATAAACATTTTACAGAACATTGTATTTAAATGAAATATATTTCTCAACGTAAGTGGCTACAAAAACAAAGTATAAACACAAATTAAACTCAGAATATGTTATGCAATTGCATTTCACCTCAAATGACCTAGACTTCGACAGTTTGTGAGAAAAAAAAGCAAGCACGTTATCCCAGTTTCTAAATATAATGCAAGAATATGTCACGCTTGCATCACAAATTATTATTATTAATGAGTAAATTATACTAAAAAAATTTAAGATAAGAATTTTTTAATAATGAATGCAATACTTTTTTTTAATTGCCTTTACATAAAGTGCAAAGGGGTTCCACGAAAACACTTTCTATTTCCAGGGGTTCCACGAAAGCACTGTAGAGTTCTAGGGGTTCCGTGAGTTGAAAAAATGACCACTGCCCTAGATCAACAGGAAGGGTAGTTAAGAATACCTCCTCCTTTACGTACCCCCACTGGAAGAAATCGCAAAGTGTTTTGTCAGGACTTTGGGGTGGTCATTGGGTAAGTGGTATGTTGTAGTCCATGACTTGTCCAATCCATCACTGAGGATATTGTTCATTGAGGCAGGGCCGGCGCTAAGGGTGGGCAAGCCGGGCCCCTGCTCGGGGCAGCAATCTTAGGAGGTGGCAAATTGGCTGTAAAATTAAATAGTTTATGAAGAAAATAAACCAAGATTACCCAAGGGTTCCACGAGTCAAAATAAAAATTCGAAGAAAGAAAAATTAAAAATGTGTATGCAAAATATTCACGTTTTCTATGGAGTCCTAGAGTTATTTTTTTAAACGAGTATTCATTAGTATTTAAAGCCGTATTTCCCAACGCTGGTCCCATGGGGGAAGGGGGCGATAAAGAAGAATTTCGGCATCCGGTTCCTTCTCTTTCAACTAATTTCGTACAACTTTTACTGCTTTGTATACGTGGATTTGGGTACTATTGAAAGAGAGAGATTTTGGCAGAGATTAGTCTCAACAAAAGTGATGAAAAGCACCGTAAAGTGTTATGAATGAAAAGAAAGGGGCAGAATGACCCAGGGAAATACATCCTTTTTCGAAGAGAACTGAGGGAATCTTGTGACAATTTCACTTCGAGCTAATTCTTTTAGATTCCTGCGCTTATGCAGACAAAACAAAGTCGGCAACAAAAAAGGTAATATAGTCGAACCTCTATATAACGAAGTCACTAAATCCCGGAAAAAAGTTCGTTATATGGAAATTTCGTTATAATAGAGGTTCATCTGTTAATATACTTTAGAAACCACATAAAACAAATTTTAAATTCATAAACACTATATATATATTAAAAAAAGTAATTATTCACACCTTTTTTAAAATTAATATATGTTCATTTTATACAATTTTATGTACACATCAAAAAAGAAAGAAAGAAAAACTGCAAGGAAAATATGAAAAAAGAATGTCGAAAAATTCACTGTATTTTCAATATGTGAAGGTCTCCTTGGACCTCACTTTGAGAACGAGAATAAACAGGAGTCATGTAAGAACCAGAAGCCATTTCTATAAACAACTTTCTTTATTTGGTTATCTTATCCAAATAGAATCAAAGACTTATTAACAATATGTTTAACTAGTATTATGAGGTTTTAAAGATAATATCTTTTAAATTAACTTAATTAAATCTCATTAATTAAACATTAAATAACGAAGAGATTACCACGATAAGAGATCCCAGAATTATATTTTAATGTTCTAATTGAACATTTAACTTTAATCTCACTCCTAAAACTTTAATGAGACTTTAATTATAAAAATCTATAATTACCAACGGAATCTCAATTCTTGAGATTAAATATCTCTCTAACAAGAAATTTTCAATTTAAATCCACGATAATTTTCTGCTTCAATCTCTATCTCCTACTGCTCTAACTTTACTATTTCGTTTGACTTAAATACTTAATCTAATTTGCATAACAAGGAATCCTGTCCGCTTTTTGGAGTTGATTGGAAATAGGTAGGGAATTAAATTTCCCTAAAAAGGTCGACTCAGAAGGTTAGTGATAAAGTTCCGTATAGATTCGTCACAAATATTAAGAAAATAATCTTAATCTAAAATTAATGAATTTTAAGGACAATTTACAATTTAAAGAACAAGTAATATTAAACATATATTTTTTTATAATTAGAACACTTGACAACTCCACTGAGGGTGAAAGAGGATATCGAAAATGTTTCTAGTGAACTGGATAAACGTCCAGAACTCTATTACTCTCGGTGATTTAGAATCTAATAAAACCAGTTCAAGATTTATGACCACAATAAAACGTATTAAAGACAGAATAACTTGAAAATATTGTTCAGAAATCTTTAAAAAAAAAAAGAACAAAAATTGAATCACAAAAGAAAAAGCTCGTTTTTTATAAAATGCACTTCGCCATAGAGAGGTTATTTTACGAAGAAAATCTTGAAATGCTCAAGGACCCAAGATAAAGTTCGCTATATAGAAAAATTTGCAATATAGATGCACGTTATACAGAGGTTCGACTGTATTTTCATTTTCAAATTCTCTTTTAGATTTTAAAGGTTTAATGCCCTCCCCTCACACAGGAATTTTAATCATTGCGTAAGATAAAGTGAAAAGAAAAAAAATATTTTGCTTTATTTGTGCTTTTTCTATTTTATTTATTTTTCGTTTTAAATGAAAAAAATATTATTTGCCTCTCGTATAAAAAAAAACTGTTTTAGTCGCTTATAAAGGACGATAGTAGGTCATTTAAAATGCAAAACATTAATGAGCTTTTGAATATATTCATTAATTATTTACCATCAGTGTGGCGTACACAGGAATTTTTCAAGGGGGGTCCAGGGTCGAAAGTTCACCATTCTTTTATCATGCTCCTTTTGATTTTGTCGATTTTCGGGAACAAAACACAGTAAATAAAAAACTAGTTTTTGAATAAATAGTTAGCATTAATTAATAAAATTAATCATTAATAGAAAGTAATTAATTAAATTCTACGTACTATATACTTAGAATTATAATCAATCGGAAAAAAATCAAGGGCTTTGGGGGGCACGGACCCCCCCTTGTGTGCGCCACTGTTAACCATACATAAAGGATCCTAACAGTAAAAGCTCGAAATTGAAATACAACGTAGTAATATTTATTATGATGATTTTGTTTTGCAATCGTAATATATTGTGATAATTTTGTTTAGTAATAAATGAACTAGTATATATATATAATTGCTAAATATTTAATTTATATCGCATCAAACTGTTAAAAGAATTTAAAAAAAAAAAGTCAATCTTAATTATTCGGAGATGGACAACTCTATAAAGGCTTCTGGACTATTAAGTTGTGTTAAACATTTTAAGCTCTTATGCTGTATTGTAATTTGGTACAAAATCTTATAAGTGTATCAATCCTATAACTAAGCTCTTGCAGACAAAAGACTATGATTTACCATTTGCTATGGAGCTCTTGAAAAATGTTAAGGATTTTTTCAAGGATCTTAGATCGGACACAGCCTTTAATGAAATGCTTTGCGATGCTCGAGAACTCGCTGACGAAATTGACATACCGGCTAATTTTGAATTCACCCAGCCACGTCATAGAGTTCGAAGAAGGAAAGTCAATTTCCATTATGAGGCACGAGATGATCCGATAGAAGATTCTACTTTGAAATATAAAGCAGAGTTTTATTTTTTCTCATTAGATAAAGCTATGAATGCATTTGAATCCAGGTTTGATTTTATCAGCACCCACAGCAACTATTTCCATTGTGTATACAATCTTTGCGATTTAAAAGATACTCCTCAAAACGACGAACTAAAGTATTGTAAAGATCCAGAAACAGTGTTAACTGATGGGAATTTATCAGATATAAAAGCGCTGGACCTGGCAGACGAGATAGTAGCGGTTTTGGCTTTGCTAAATAAAAAAGAAACTCCACGCACACACATTTGAGATTTTAAAATTCTTATCAAACCTAGATTTTACTTCAAATCTCGGAATAGTTTTAAGGATATTTCTTCATCTCCTAATAAGTGTGGCAAGTGGAGAAAGGAGTTTCTCCAAATTAATATTAATTAAAAAAATTTTACGCTCCACAACTACCGAGGATCGACTAAACGGCTTGACAACAATAGCCATTGAACACGAACTCTGAAGAAATTAATGCTAAGGAAATTATAAAAAAAATTCTCAGAATTAAAAGTAAGAAAGAAACACTTTTAAGTTTTAACTCTCGATTTAAATGTATTTTCAATATGTAATTAAGTTTTAATATTTAGTGGTTCTATAATTTGTTTTAGTAATTTTTAATACCTGTATTTTATAATCATACACTAGAAATGGCTTATCTTTTTTTCTGTGCAACCCTAATTTTAATTTAGTGCCGAAAACATAAACTAATAAATTAGTATTTTTTGCTAATCAAAACTTCAACATTATTAATAGCAATTTTTTTGCTCACGTTTTATTTTAACATTAAGCGTGGAAAGGGTTTAGGTTATCTCTTTTAATTTTTGTTATAAACGCGAGGGAGGGGGCGGCATTCTACCTCTTTGCCCGGGGCGGCGAAACTGCTAGCGCCGGCCCTGATCGAGGTAATCTCGCATGTTGGCCGACCAGTGAGGTGGTGCACCATCCAATTGGACAATGAAGTTGTCAGTGTTGTCCTGCAACTGTAGCATCAACAGAACATATAAAAAAATTATAAAATAAATGGTTTCCGAGCGTGACACTTCGATAATTACAAAACCACAAAAAGCCTTTTCTGCTTCAAAAACACCGCCATTTTGGCTGCCTAGACACATGACACGCATGTTACCAGGTGTATGCATATCAAATGAGACGATTGCTAACAGGTGTCGCCACGCATATATGCAAACAATACTAAACAGTGACACGTGATTTTTTATAGTTTGACCTTTGATACTCATGTTTAGTTTACATTTGTACGAGTTTCAGCATGCAGTGTATTTTTTTTTTTTGCTGTGTTGAAAATGTCAAATTTTATGCCTTCCGACCACGATTTGCGGTCAGCATTAATTTTTTGTTACCATCTGAAGAAAAATGCTGCTGAATCGCATCAAATGCTTGTAGAAGCATACGATGGCAATGCTATGAGCCGTGCGCAGTGCTACAGGTGGTTTGAAAAGTTTTAAAATGGTGATTTCGATGTGAGAAACGAGGAGCGTGGCAGACCAGCAAGAAAATTTGAAGATGCTGAATTGCAAGCATTACTCGATGAAGATGATGGCCAATGATTGATTGATTGAATATTAACGTCGCACTGTTCAGCTACACGAGGGCTTTTGGCGACGGACCACGTAATTTTTAACCCTGGTCAAGTGACGTGGACGACACCTGAGCTGGCACCCCCCTCTCCTAACTACCACACCACACCAACGGGAGGACATTTCAGCTCTCGACAGATTTAACGTGCATCGCTGCCCTACACGGCGGGTCTTTAGTGGTACTGGGCTCGAACTCGTGACAAGGCAAGCCACGGTCCGATACCTATACCACTGGGCTACCGCGGCCACAAGATGATGGCCAAACGCAAGAACATCTTGCAGAACAATTGAATGTTGACAAGAGCACTGTTTTCCGTCGTCTCAAAGCAATGGGCAAGATAATAAAGGTAGGTAGATGGGTACCACACGAGCTAATGGACCATCAACAGGAAAGCCGAAAAATCGTGTGCGAAATGTTGCTTGCCCACTACAAACGCAAGTCATATCTCCATCGTATGGTGACTGGCGATGAAAACTGGATTTATTTTGAGAATCTCAAGCGTAATCGATCATATGTTGACCCGGGACAGCCGTCCAAATCGACCGCAAGGCCGAATCGCTTCGGCCGCGAGACAAGGCTGTGTATTTTCTGGGATCAGGAGGGACCAATCTATTATGCGCTTCTCAAACACGGCGAAACCGTTAATACTGATCGCTACAAGCAACAATTACTTAATTTGAACGATGCTATACTCAAAAAACGCGATCAATACAAGAAACGGCAGCACAAAGTGATTTTCCTTGATGACAACGCACCTAGCCACCGTGCTAAAATCGACGGACAACGTTAAGGCGTTCGGCTGGGAGCCCTTAGCGCATGCGGCTTATTCGCCAGACCTGGCTCCTTCCGATTACCACCTATTTGCATCATTGGGACACGCATTGGCTGACCAGCGCTTCACTTCTTACAAAAACGTCAAATCTTGGCTTGATGACTGGCTAGCCTCAAAAGACGGATCATTTTTTGACGTGGTATTTACAAATTGCCCCCAAAAAGGGGAAAATGTGTAGCTAGCGATGGATATTATTTCGAATAAAGAAATATTAACAGTTTTTACAAATTTATTGTGCTTTTTTAAAAAAACAATCGTCTCATTTCGTTTGCATACACCTGGTATTGCCTACGACACTTCAGTCACAGGAGAGACACAAATTTTACGAGAACATTTATCTTACGGTTCGCTGAGGTGGTTACTGTCTGATTGTTACTGAAGTATGAAAAGTGTATACTTCTTTATGAATCTCCCTGTATATTTCTTGTGTGACTATTTGAAAAACATATATAGAATTTTAAAAAAGTTCTTTCAGAAGTTATATGGAATTAAAAAAATTTAATCATCTCAAAAGTTTTATCTTAAAAGATAACGCTTCGCGCGTTGATTTACTGGGTAATAGTTCAATTGGTTACATTCAGGGACGTCTTAATGCATGGGCCAGCTGGGCTCGAGCCTCACCCTCTGTGGGGGCCTCATTTCGTTCTCGACCCAGTCTTAATAAGATCATGATACGGATAATTTTAATGGTCAAATATTATCCCCGTGCATATTTTCTGAAAAACAAGGAATTTCAAACTGCAAGGCAACTGCAAAAGTGGCAAGACTGTATTATTATGTGATGACCGCTTTTCATGTCTAAGCCCAGGCTTAATACTATAAATAATAATTATACACATTTAGTCGAAATACGGTCAATGGTAGAGCTGGTTTGTGTCTAGGTTTTTAAGATAGTAATCAGTGCACATATATTTGTTTCAAATTACCGATAGAACGAGTATTTGACAATGCATGCAATATACTGTCTACTTTTAAAGATCTCAGGTAGGGCCTACTTTTGCACAGGGGCCCAGGGTCTCAAAAAGCCTTAAGATTTCATTGGGCCCAGGGTCAGAATGAACCTTAAGACGTCCCTGGTTACATTGTCCTCCAAAAGTTAAGGCACAAACTAGTTTTGTTTAATTTGTAAATCAGTAAAAATAGAAACAAATTTGGATGAAATGTTCACTAAACAGAATTTTATTGAATGCGAAACTTTCATAAATTTAACACAAAAATGTGTGATTTTCAACAACAACAAAATCATCCTTTGCAGAAAAAAGTTTGTATTTGAAGAAAGTAGTGCACATCATATTTTTAAGCAGAATTATATCGTAGGAACATAACAAAACTGAGTTCGATTAACTCCACTTGACGTGCAGCACAACCTCTAAACAGCGTATCTTCAATGGCACTAGAAATCAGGCCCACGACTCGAAGTAAACAGCATCGGTCAAGAGCTTTTGATCATGACAGCTCTCTCGGCTAATCTTCTGAGAAAATTTTTTGCTATACATTACTTTTTATTTTCACACTTATTTTAACCCTCTAAGCGTTATGCACGTATAATCCCGTTCAACTAGAGATGCTTCAAACCGGAACAACACGTATTCTTTGTATGACCGAGAACACACTCACCGAAAATACACTAAACGTCTCGCCTTCAAGTAAGGTATTCAAAAGCATATATATAGGTGCAGTATTTTTCTGAAATCCCCCTCCCCCCCTCATAAAGGTTTAACATCTTGAAAGATAACTAAGAAGGGTTCGCGGGAACACAATGGACACTGACAGGAAGTTTATGGATTGCAGGGAATAACGCTCTTTTGGTCTGGAACAATCGTACAAAACTGGAAGTGTTCGAATTTCTTTGGACTCCATAATGTATTGACTTTCACAGTTTGTAAATCCCCTTGATTTGATATTTTATTGCGTTTGAATTAAATAAATTCTTTGACGTAGTTTTTGTGATATAATCAATTCTTTAAATCTTTGAAAAGTTCCATTGCATACATAATATAGATTATCTTATATAGTTGGGCAAATTACTTTTCAAGTGCCTTCTTAGGTTGGTAAAAAATCCCATTTTTTTTCTTCACCTTAAAATTATCAAATGGAATTAAGTTTTTATAATATATCTTTAAAATATATCCCTAAACATATCTATGCTTAAATTCAAACAATACATGAAAACAATGAGCAAATTTCACACTTTGCTTCCTTTTTCTTATTTTAACACTTTCAATTTTAAAACAATGATAGTAAAATGAATGATTTTTAAGTTTTTGTATTATATTACTTGGAAAAATTTCGAACACATTGATAAAAATATAAACGAAAAAACACCTATTTAAATCCTTTAGTTTTTCATAATTTTAAAGCAAGGTGCTCAGGGCATCTTACATACAACCCCTGGTTTTGTTTGTATTAAGACACTGAACTGCACCTGAAATTTAAATGCATGAACTTCAGCTTCCTTCTAACAGAACATGAATGTTTTTCATATTTATAAAACTGAATCTTCGAATAAAGAGTAATCAAAAATATTTGGACAAATTCATAGATGGCATTTACGCATATAAATAAATATAAAGATCAATTTTAAATTCAAGTTTAAAAAACATCTATGTGCGAAATCCCTCATTTATCTTTTATTAGAGGTTCCCTGAAGAACAGATAATTGAAATTCGCACATTTTTATAATCTTAACCATACAAAACACTAGGAATTTTATATTAGATATGAAATTTCATACATATGAAATTTCGAAAAAAAATATTTATGTAACACGCATATGCAGTTAAAAAAATATGTATAATGAGAATACTAACAATATTCTTTGAATATTTAAAATATTATATTCAAATTTTAATATATTGCATCTCCAGCATTTTTTCATGTATTCCGTAAATTTTATAGAAATCAGTTGAAAACTGCACGTTATACGAGCACAAAATATGCTGAAAAATTTGATGAATATACAATAAATTTTACATATAAGCAAAGCTAAGATGCTAAAATGTCAGTATATAAAAAGTCTGAGCATATCTATAAAAATTTTTGAAATATTTAAAAATTTAGAAAATTTTTGCTTTATGTTTAAGCTTATTATTAATTAAATAGTCAGCATAATAAAGTAATAGCCTGAAGCATTTTCATATACTATTAAAAATTATAATTGATATTGCTGCAAATGTTAAGAATTTTATAATTTTAAATTCAAACTTTAACAGACTGATGAACAGATGATGTAAAACGAGCATCTAAAACACATGGGAAATGCAGTCTACAATGCCATGATCTTGATAGAATGGAAGACGGCATTTTCACTTGTTAGGATAGAGTCAGTCTGAGGCAGAAGCAACCTGGGCAAATACCCAGGATCTCACAATTTTGGCGAGTACTATACTCGCAATTACAATTTTCAGGAAAAAATATAAAAATTACAAATACAAAATTAAGTCGTGTACTTTTCCACGCATTTTTATAACAACGAATTGTGAAATTAACTTCTAATTCATATTTGCGTTTGACAATATCTAAGGTAAAAAACCGTACTCCTTTAGATAGTTTTGTGCTTCTTTTCCGCAAACCGAACTTGAAAGATTTGTACAGCCAAAGAAAAAAAAAACGCCTTTTGTGCATTAAAAAATCATATACACCAACGGTTCTTAAGCATTCGATCGTCGCAGTCCCCCTTTATTCATCAGCGTGACATCGCGGACCCCCATGATTTTTCTCTCACCTAATTTAACATTCTGGATCAAAATACAAGTTCTAGAACAGTTTTTTCATTGGGGACTAGTCTAGTGGAGCACATCTTTCAATTTTTCCACGAGGGCTTTTGGCGACGGACCACGTATTTTTGAACCAAGGTCAAGTGACATGGACGACACCTGAGCTGGCACCCCCCTCTCCTAACTACGAAGGCTTTTAGACTCTGTAAAAGAGTGAAATCTCAACGTCACATGAGACCCCCTAGAAAGGCGCTGCAGAGCCCCAGGGGTCCCCGGACTACAGTTTAACTTTTTAATAGTTCTTATTTCACCATTCCCGTTTAAACCCAGTTCACATGATAAAAACATTTGCACTCAAATTTCGTCCATTCAGTAGGGAATTGCATAAGATTCCAACCATAAGTTTTATGGTTTAACGAAAAAGATTGCATCATTTTGGGAATATCCCTTATAGTAAGCGTTTATTTGCAATTGTTTGTGAAGTAAAATAAAAAAAAAATTCTTACAAATTTGTTTACTTCAGGGGGAATTTGATTTATTTTATTCATGAAAAATTATTCAGTTTTAAATAAATTCCTTTTTCTTTTCAAACGTATTTATTTAAAAATATGCACAGTATATTAAAATTTCAATCTAAAATTGTACGATTTTTTCCGCCTCTATTATATGCTTTCAGGATTTTAGAAATGGTCTTGCAATATAGGTACATTTTAAAAATTTAAAAATGAAAAGGACATCAGCATAAGTGTGAATTTGTAGGCCTCTCTATGACGGAGCTTTACGTGTCTTTTAACTAATAATCCTCTTGGGGAATCTTTGGGTCAGCAATCGCGTTATTTCACAGCCATCCCTCTCAAGAAGAAACCATGAAATGCAAAATAGCTAGTGTATATTGTTAAAGTTTAATAATCGTAGATTAGGAGGAGAAGGAGCGGAGTCGAGTCGCGGAAAGCTGTGTAAGAATTAGGATTACGCCGCGTGACTAAAGGTCGGCTTTTAGCTACTAGAATAAATTAGTGAATTTAGGAGTATTAGGATTATTGATTTAAGTCAAGATATTCGGATTTCGTACGCTTTTTCACATATGGTTGGCGCTGTCTTTAGATCACTCCAATGAGTGATTGAATATTAACGTCGCACTGTTCAGCTACACGAGGGCTTTTGGCGACGGACCACGTAATTTTGAACCATGGTCAAGTGACGTGGGCGATACCTGAGCTGGCACCACCCTCTCCTAACTACCACACCACACCAACGGGAGGACGTTTCAGCTCTCGACAGATTTAACGTGCATCGCTGCCCTACACGGCGGGTCTTTAGTTGTACTGGGCTCGAACTCGTGATAAGGCAAGCCACGATCCGATACCTATACCACTCGGCTACCGCGGCCACTTATATCACTCCAAAGGTTCCCTTAAAAGATTGCTTATTCAGGAATATTATCTTAGATAATATTAAATTGGATTTATTATAGTTAGTCTTGGTCCACCATCTTTCCCTCCTACAGATTTAGGTCGATTAGATGACGAGGAAGCGTCCCCTGGGGTGAAGTCTTTACATCTCTTATAAATATATAAAATTCTTTTTGGTTAAAGTTTTTAAAATGTACTGAAATTAGAATTTTATATATTGTGCGTGCTTTTGACTGATTCCACTGTCATATGTTTATATTTCAGTCACAGTTTGAGTAGAAGTAAGAAATTCAACGAAGAGCTTAATACTGAATATAAGCTCCTTGGCTGTGTGAGGTGATTTATTTTGATACAAGTACACACTAAAATAAAGCACATTTGTTGTGATATGACCCACCCTAGTGATATTATTTAAACTTTCAAAAATGTTCTATACGTACGAAGTGAGCGAACATTGTCACACTAATCAGCTAAACGAGGGCTTTAGGATTGATTGATTGATTGAATATTAACGTCGCACTGTTCAGCTACACGAGGGCTTTTGGCGACGGGCCACGTAATTTTGAACCATGGTCAAGTGACGTGGACGACACCTGAGCTGGCACCCCTCTCCTAACTACCACACCACACCAACGGGAGGACGTTTCAGCTCTCGACAGATTTAACGTGCATCGCTGCCCTACACGGCGGGTCTTTAGTGGTACTGGGCTCGAACCCATGACAAAGCAAGCCACGGTCCGATACCTAAACCACTCGGCTACCGCGGCCACGAGGGCTTTAGGAGACGAACCTCGTAAGTTTAAACCATGGTCAAGAGACGAGGACGACACCTGAGCTGGCACCCCCACCTCTTCTAACCGAGTTGAAAGGTGTAGTTATCGACGACAATTTTTTGTTTAAAGATACATTGGAATATGTATTTAAATGTTGAAACACTAAAGAAACAGAAAGACGAATAAAAGATGATTAGAAATACTTTCACACGCACATTTGAAGAAAAATATATCCCCTATTAAAATTAAAAATTATGGACTCAATGTGCGCTTGCTTCGTCAAAAATGCTGATTGAACAGAAAATATTTTTGCTTAGTATAAGTTGTTGGGGGTGAGTGAGTGAATGAATATTAACAGTTCAGCTACACGAGGGATTTTGGTGATGAACCTCGTAATTTTAAGCCATGGTCAAGTGATGAAGACGACACCTGAGCTGGCACCCTCCTCTCCTAACTACCACACCAACAGGAGGACGTTTGAACTCTCGACAGATTCAACGTGCATCGATCTCCTACGCGGCAGAACTTCAGTGGTACCAGGCTCGACAACCAAAATCAAAATTAAAAAAAAAAAATTCGAGTTTTTAAAATAACAATTTTTTTTCCTTTTGTTTGAAGTAAACAGATTTTTTTTCAAGCTATATTTTCTTATAATTTTACTGTGACTGAACAGATCGGGTGACCAACTAAAATGACATTGAACCCCACAACCTACATACAACATTCACCCAAGGCAGTGAAAAAGATTTAAATGAGAAATCTCCCAATTGACAAAGAGACTGAACTAAGTAATAAAACTCTCCCTTCCAAAAGAGATCGTGAGCAGGGACGTCGTAAGACTTATAGTGGCCCCTGCACAAATGCAGGCTCCACCTAAGACTCTTCAAAATAGACGGTGCAAAGCATATCTCGTCAAATACTCGTACAAACAGTAACTCGAAACAAGTGAATGTTCATGATTAACAATCGTACAAATCGGCGCGACCGACTGCTGCTCTTTACTTACTGAGTAGGGTGGTATGACTAGGCCTATACATGGACAATGGATATCAAATAATACAGACCAGCCATTGTTGCCAGATGACATATAGTACGAGATTCCAGAGTTCAGAGAATACAACTGGAAATAACATTTTTGATCGTAAAAATTATTCTAATCATGATCTTATTAAGGCTGATTCGAGAACGAGACGAGGTCAACACTAAAGACAGGGCTCGAATGGCCATGCTTTAAAGACGTCCATGGTCTCACTCCTTAAAAGGGGAAAGGAATGAAATTTTGCTGCATTTACGAAGGAGTCCTCAAAAGAAAAGATAAAGCTTTTCGCGACATCTAACGTTGTGGAGAAGATCACTTTCGGAATCTGTTTACAAGAGAGAGTGAAACGCTAGAAGGGTTAATGCCATATTGCTTGTATGCGCAGCAAAAGATTGTTCTTTGAAGTTGCAGGACACCGACCAACCAAATCCCACACGTGATGAATAGGAGACATATCCGGCGAAAGGCAGGCCATGGAAAAAGTTACGTGTCGGGCTGAACAGAAGTCTCGAACAGTCTTTGCAACATGTGAGCGTGCATTATCCTGCTGAAGGATAGCTCCAAGGATGCCTTGAAGGAAGAGAACGACTTCCAGCTGCAGCACTTCACGGACGTACCTGTTCTATTGAGATTACCCTCAATTCGTAGCAAATTGGATCGCCCATGATACAAAATCGCACCCTAAACCATAACTCCGGGTGTTAGGCCACTATGTTTTTCGATAACGCACTCTGGAAGGCAGCGATCGCCGGCCTAGCGTCTAACGCATATGCGACTATCATAGTCCCCCAAATTGAAGCATGATTCATCTGAAAAGACAGTTTGGTGCCAATCAGCTTGTCAGGCTCTGTACTCATGAGCCCATTGCAGACTCAGCTGTCGACGGTTTGCCGTGGAGGGAAATCCTGTATAAAGGCATCCTTGCACGCAATCCACTGTGCAGCATTACTAACAAATAATCATTATCAAATATTCAACAAAAAATAATCAGCTATTTTCAACGTTCCGCTACAGCCCTCTACTTATACGCTTTCAGCATCAGTTCAGAGGGCGCTGCGCACGCCACGCAAGCGCGGTGGCTCTGAAACTTTACTATTTTACGTAACGTCCAATAATTAATATTTGCTGCAAAATTCATTTAATTCTGATAATTCCTTCATGGTGTAGCATTTTTACAAACAGCAGTGTGTATTACATAAGAGGGTCACTCAGAAAATATTGTTTAGTCGTATTTGTTTATAAAATATACACTCATGTCCATAAATTAAGGATAATTCAGAATCACACAGATATTGAACTCTAAAATAAAAATTTCACCTGTAGAATTATCACACACATCTTGAAGAAGAATATGCAAATTACAGGAAAACACCAGATGGCGCGGATAGTATGTCACAATGACGAGAGTGTAAGAGGGGGGTATATAAGGAATGGTGGCAAAGTAAAATTGCTCACAAGTGCTTTAAAAGCCTTTCAGTGCACTAACCACATAGTTATGGCACAAAGGAAGTATTTGGATGATTTTTTACGAGGTATAGAATTATTGGACGACTGGAATGTGGATGTACCCAGCTGGAAGTATCCGAGGAACTTGGAATCGCCCAGAGTGTCATCTCCAGGCTTTGGCAACGATTCCAAGATGATGGTAATGTGAGTAGATGTTACAGCACAGGTTGCCCCCGAGTTACAACGCCGAATGAGGTCCGGTATATTTGGCAGTTACTGCCAAAAGAAACAGACGGAGCACAGCATCAGACCTGTCTCGTCAGCTCTCTTCAGCTACCGGTACGACAGCTTCAAGGCAGACCGTGTACAGACGCTTAGGGCACATTGGTCAATATGCCTCGTAGCCCTGTCAGATGTGTTCCACTTATCGCAACTCACTGTCGCCTGCGATTAACCTGGAGTAGAGAGCAAGCATTGTGGACACCACAACAGTGGTCTTGTGTGATGTTTTCCGACGAGTCCAGGTTTAGTTAGCAGTCTGATTCTCGCCGGACTTTAATATAGAGAGCGCCAGGTACCCGTTACTACCAAGAGAACACAATTGAAAGACACCGTTACGGTGGTGCAGGATGGCTCGTTTGGGGAGGAATTATTTTTGGTTCCAGAAATGACCTGCATGTTCAGAGTGTAACGATGACAGGCCACATCTATCGGAATGTCATTCTGGAACAACATGTACGTTTGTTTCGGGGCACCATGGGTGCTGAATTTCTGTTTATGGATGACAACGCCCGTCCTCACCGTGCAAACATTATAGACGAATGCTTTCAATCGGAGGATATCACCCGTATGGATTGGCCAGCATACTCACCGGACTTGGATCCAATAGAGCATGTGTGGGATATCCTTGGCCGACGAATTGCAGCCCGGCAACCCTCTTCCACCTGTCTACTGGAACTTCGGAGGGCATTGCTTGATGAGTGGTGTAATATTCCCCAAGATCAGATTGATAATTTGATACTCAGCATGCCTAGGCGTTGTAAGGCCTGTATTGCATCGTCCGGGAGACATACTCCGTATAAACTATCATACTAACCATGTTATACTGTTTTTTTTTTTTTTTTTTTTTTTTTTTTTGTAAATAGGTTCTTTTTTGAAATTTGCTCCAGGGAGTAAAAATCGCAATTTTTATTAATTATGTCAAACATATAGCATCTTTTTTGCTCTTTACCTTTTGTTTAATAAATAGACTTGACAAATAAGTCAAATTTGTTTTGCTTCTGTCTCTTTCTTTGCCTGAACTTCATTATCCTTAATTTATGGACATGAGTGTATTTGAAGTATTTGTTCATAATCTTCAGAATTTTATTCTTTGGACGACCCTTGGATACTGATGAGTTGTAACTGTTTAGGTATTTAGTTTTGTTCAAAGAAATTCAGTTAAGCGGGCGGTCACTCGTTGACCGCCTCGACTTGCTGATGTTGTAGTCGTCCAAAAAATCAGTGAAAAGCCCTGAACTTTCTCTGAGTGAGCTCAATCTCCCGAAATAATAAATGAAAAAGAAAAATTATTAAAAATTATAAACAATTTGTCAATTATTACTTTTTCAATATGATTTTTTTTATTTTTTAAAGATTATAAGTGAAAAAATAAAAAGTAACAGGGTAGCAAAAAACAAAAAAAAAATCAGGTAGCAATATAAAACACGAAAACTCTGTTAATTATTATCATCAGCATGAGAAGAGGGAAAAAATAAATGTACCCTTGAAACTGAATAAAAATATCCATTCAAATTATTGAAAAATCGATTAATGTCACACTTTGAAGCAAAACGAGAGCTATTAACGGCGAATCTAATAAATTTGAGGAATTTTTGAATTGGTCAAGAGAAGAGGAAGACATTTTCACTGATTTCCCTTCTCAAAACTTCCAGACCACGCCAACCATGAGGACTTTACGCCTCAATAATTTAAAGTACATCAGAAGTTCTACAACATGGGTCTTTAGTTGTAAGAGGACTTGAATAGCACAGGTCACGAGCACGCGGCTACAGCGGAGACAGTAAAATATCGAAAGAGTGACACAGAATAAAGAAATAATTAATCAAAATGTTGTTAAGTGATCAAATACATTTGTAAAAGTAGAGTTCACAACTACCCGATTTTCACTGACTTAAAAAATACAAAATTGTTATTAGAAATTTAGTTAATAAAGGGGAAAAATTAAACCATACTTACTAACAAGTTTGATGTTGAATTTCCATCGTGTGTGTGGTGGTTTCTATCGCTGCTACTTTCATGTGGCACTTCATCGACAGCATCCGTAGAGTCTTTATTGACACCATCATCAAAGCATTCATTGCAATCCATATCATCATTCCTCGTGTATTCATAGGGGTGCATTCTACTCGTAGAAGCAACGGGGTGGATTCCACTCGTTGTTGGCTGGGCTTCATCACGACCTGAAGCGTTGGAGATCAAGCTCGAATTTGCTGTCCTGTGAAAATCTAAATTCGTGGCTCCTAAATCCAATGAAGGCTGGTCGATCAAACTCGTAGACGCCACCTTGTTGACTTCACTCGTAGTTATTGGACACTATGGAAGAAAATTTAGATTTTTACGAAAAAATTCATTCAACAGAAAAATATAATTTTTAAGATACAATTTATGTAAATTCAAAGTAATGAAATCCCTCTTTATATTATTTTAGTCTACAATTATCATTGAATGTAGAAAGCTCGGTTTTATTTCAGAAATCTAATCATCGTATGCATAATTATACTTCATTTATTTTCTTGTAGTTTAAAAAAAAAAGATGGCTACCGTTACTTTTCCTCCCCTCAATACTTTTTTTTTTCAAAAACAGGAAAAAATGTGCTAGCGTTTTCATAGTCTCATATTCAACAATGAAAACAGAGTGCTTTTTGCTGGCTCCAATCATAATACTAAAATCAAATATTTGAAGTGATGACTTCTATTGGCTAGTTTTGCTGGAGAGTGAACTGGAATGAACGTCACGCTCGGGTATGTAAGGCTCATTCGGCTTTTTTCGTCTCGAGTCGGAAATCCTGCTCGTACAAGGTCATCCGCGACATATACACAGCTAAAAAGAAAAGAAGGGACGTTTCCCCCTTCCCCGCCACTCTGAAACGCGGTACTTTGTTCCCCTACCAATACGCCGTAAAAGTTAAGTTCTAAGCTTCGATCTAAGTGGGGCTCCCCCCTCACGCCACCTCTTTCTACAAAAATGAATGCGGAATTCTTTCTAATTCTAGTTGAAACATGAAAATAAAACACGTAATATTTTTAAAAAAATAGGCTAAGACAGAGAGAGAGAAATCCTACAATAGAGTTAAACATAACATGTAGAAAAAGGACACATTTTTATAGAACTAAGTAAATAGTGTAATTAGCAATATTACAGTGATCGTAAGAATAAAAATCTATTTTTTAAGCGAATCGGAATAACTATGAACAAGTAGCTCTATTAATCACATTACTTAAATATACTTTGATTCTAAAAAGAAAACTGAAACAATTAAAATTCAAAATAACAAAATTAAGTATACAGGTATTAAGAAAAAGTTACATTAAATAATTTAAATACAAGAAAACAAAATATAATTAAGAAGACTTTCCTTGCAGCAGCACCGGACATATGTGCACAAAACTGCCATACAATGACAAAAGAGCTAGTATATGTATATAAGCCAGATATATTATGTGATATAAATATTCTCATTTAATCCCTTTTTAAAGGTTTTGACCTAGATTCCTCTTTTCCCAATCAACTACCAGTCTTACTATCCCTTTGCTTAAATTAATTCATGGATAGAATTGAATATTGTTAAATTACAACCAAAATTCCCAAAGCCGGATAGACTCTTCTGAATAAATTACCTAACCTATAATTTTAAATAGGGATTTTAAAGTAGTTTTTTTACAAAAGATAAATCAAAACCTTTAGTTGATTTTTAAAATCAAAATCCAATTTAATTATGTCAAATGATCCAAATGAAAGCACGACAACGATTGACGGAGTTTTTTTAGGTATTTAAATAATTTCGAATCTTAAGTATTTATAACCTATTTCAGCAACCATAAACCTATTGTTTCCTGCTTAGAATATAATTAATTCCCAAATACGTGTGTGATTGTATATTTCGCCCAAAAATATTACTTTATGAGTACAGACCAGTACCTCACACAGAAATTTTTCAAAGGGGAGGGGGGATCTAAAGTTCACCATTCTTGTATCATGCTCCTTTTGATTTTGTCGATTTTCAGGAACAAAACACAGTAAAAAACTAATTATTGAATAAATAATTAGCGTTAATTAATAAAATTAATCATTAATAACAAATACTTAATTAAATTTTACGTACTATATACTTAGAATTATAATCGATCGGAAAAAAAATCAAGGCCTTTGGGGGGTTGTGTGCGCCACTGGTACAGACATATGAATAAATAATTTTATAGGACAATACTAATATCCTCTTGTTTTTTATTCACCTAACTAATCCCTGAAAAAAATTACAAAATTTGAAGTTATCACTCTTCTATTATGTGGTCATAAGCACACACACTTATTTTAAAAATACTTATTATTTTTTTTCTTGAGTTTTTAAAAATAACAGAATTTTTTTCAAGTTTTATTTTCTTATAATTTTACAGTGACTGAACAGATCGGGCGGCCAACTAAGATGACATTGGACCCCACCCCATACCATACAACATTCGCCCAAGGCAGAGTAACAGATTTGAATCAGAAATCTCCCAGTTAATAAAGAGAAGGAACTAAGTAATAGAACTCTCCTTAAAAAAAAGGCCCAGCGCCTTCAAAGGGGAGAGGAATAAAATTCTGCATTTTCGAAGGAGTTCACCAAAAAAAAAAAAAAAAAAAAAGATAAAGCTTTTGCGACATCTAACTTTGTGAAGAAGATCGCTTTTTTTCGGAATCAGTTTACAGGAGAGAGTGAAACGCTAGAAGGGTTAATACCGTGTCTTAGGTGGCGTTCGGAAAGCAGAGCAAAACACAAAAATCCATATTTATAATTCGATAGCCTATCTACTATCCTTTTCAAATATTTTTAATAAATTCCATTATTTAAATTCAGTTGAAGATAATTTATCTCTTCAATGGAAATTTTTTAAAATTATGGATTACAGTACATAAATGATTCAAATAACGACACCATTGATTATGTAAAATAAGCAATTTCTCTCATGGAGAAGAGTATTTCTCATTCCACGCTCTTTCTTTAACCGTGTCTTCTCAGGGACAAGAATAATTCCTGGTCTAGCTCTAACATTAATCAGTTGTGTGTGGTCAAATCCCATTTTCCCAAATCTAATCCAAATACTGAATCATAATTAATACTAGCTACACAATTCTTTTCTAACCCTGGACTGTGTT